>BSBK01009462.1:0-365000 GCA_027943335.1 Chamaecyparis obtusa | reverse complement strand
TGTGCGTACAAGAAAGTGTTTTGATCTTATATCTAAGATCACATGATGTAATATTATATATTTTTTGAGTTACAAAATTTGGTGAAGACTAGTTTACTAGATAGTAACAGTGGAAGTTGACAGAGCTAGTCTCTGAGTTTTGGGTATATCTTATAGATGATGAGGATCCATTGGTATGCGAGCTTAAGGGATGATAGATAGTGTACTAAAGAATGTTCTGTGATCCTTACCAAGGTATAGAAATTAGGATGATGTTAGTTGTGGCATGTGTTCTTGAGATGACCTATTGGAAGCCAACTTCAGAGTTGTAGCATGTATCATGGATGGAAAGCATTAATTATGGATGTCGGTCCTTAATTATTGATGGTAATTTTTTCTATACTTGTTTTAGATATCATGTGTATCTTATCAAGGAGTTATGTAATTATTTTTATATTAGGAAAGACTAATTGATCGACTTGATCATTTATTTTGTAATAGGGTATATATGTAAGAACCTTTCTTTTAAAAAGCTATGGAGAGAATGTATGTGATGTAAAAGAGGATTGTGGAAGTCATGGGCTTGTTTCTGTTGATGTAGAGAAGAGGATAAATTATATACTTCATTAGAGATGATCAAGCAAAGATAGTTGCTATCAAATAGTTCAAAGATTGTGTATCTCTTTACATACACTTGTATTGTGAACAATGAATTCTAAAGGTGGAAAATAACCATCTTTGAGATGTGAGCCTAGGCAGTGAGCCTACCGTATTTTCTTGACTCCTAATAGGGTCTTTCCTCTAACAAGGATTATGTACTATAATTTTTTAATCCACTTCCAAGAGGGTTGGATCTTCTAACAAGGATACTATACTCTTAATACATCATTAGTGGGTGTTAATTCCCACTAGGGTTTTACCTTTAACAGGTTTCTCAACAACAAATATTGTGTTATTGTGTTGGCATTCATTGTGTTCATTTGATTTGATATTTCCTCTCTTCAAAGTTTAATTTTAATAATCTGTCATACAACTAGTTCACCCCCCCTCAGTTATGTTGATGGACTATTATTCCTAACAATTGGTATTAGAGCTACTTGGTCCTTAGAGAGAAAGCTTAACACCTTGTTGTGATCTTGGAGATGGAATTCTATAGGAAGGATAGTCCAAAATTGATCCTAAAAACTTTGACAGCTGGAAGAACAAGATGCGGGACTCATTTTCTATGTTTGGGGATCGGACTACTGGATGATTACAAAGAATGACAAAACCATGAAGGCTGAGGATGAATTGGATAAAGCTACTGATGATGAAAAGAAGATGTTTTCATATAACATGGTCACACGGGAAGCACTGATTAGAGAACTCTCTGAAGGATAATTTACTAAAGTTAAAGATCTGGATTCACCACACAAGATTTGGATAAGACTAGAATTGACATTGTATGAAGGAGACAAGTTACCAAACAAACAAAGTTACATAATTGGAAAACAAGGATGGAGATGTTACAACTGAAGATGATGAAAACAATAAGTCTTATGCACAAAGAGTTATAGAGGTTGTGATTGGAATCAGATATTCTAGAGGCACTTATGAAGAGGAAGAAGTCATTGAGAAGATCCTTAGATCATTGATACTAGTCTACAAGACCAAAGTTTAGGCTATAGAAGAAATCATACCTTTGACTCCAAACTTTAGAAGAGAAATGTTGATTGCAAAGCTAACAACCTTTGAAGCTGTAGAAAAGGAAGATTATGTACCTAAAGTTGAAATAACATTTAAGGCATCTACACATAGGAAGATAATGTTTGCAATTCCAAGCAACCAGAAGTGAGAACATAAAATAAGAGCTTGGTGAATATGTTGATGAATGGGAATAGATACAAGAAGAAGAATGAGACCTAGATGAACTTGTTGCACTATTGCTAGAAGAGAAAAGAGAGGCAAGGGTAAATTTGAAGGAAAGTTACTTTTGAATTCTTTTATGTAATAAGATAGGTCACTTTGAATCTAGATGTCCTATAAGAGTTCCTAATAACAAACCTAAGTTTTTCAAGCCTAAGTATTCAAAGGCTAAAGAATGTTATTATGCTATTGAAGATATTTCTGATGATGATGATTTGGATTATGAGGAGATTGGATTTATTGCTATTAAAGATGAAAAACTAGTACATGAGAAAAAATCTCTATTATCACATGTTGTTAAGAAATATGAATGGGTTATAGATATTGGTTTCTCACATCATATGATTGGAGACAAAAACAAATTTTTTAAACTAATCAAAGATGATGGTGGTGTTGTAAGATTCAGAGACAATGTTCCTAAACCAATCATAGGAGTAGGATCTATTTATTTGCATGGAAGGGCTAATACTGACAATTTACTTCTTGTTAATGGACTTAAGCATAACTTGTTAAGTGTTGGATAGTTGATGGATAACGGATATCAATTGAAGTTCATTGATGGTAAATGTATTATCAGAGGTAAGATAGGAAATTCAATTGCAACGGGTACTAAATCTAGAGGTAATGTATTTGAGTTAAATACATCTTAATGTTGCAAAGATACATAATATTTTGTTATGGCACAAAAGATTTTGTCATGTCAATTTTGATAATATTGTGAAGGAAAGCTTGATTAATGCAGTAAGAGACCTACTGAAGATTGTGAAACCATCTAACACCATATGTAGAGAATGTGTTATGGGAAAAAAGACTAGAAGAAGCTATAAAATTAAATCTTATACAACAAAAGGAAAGTTGGATTTGGTACATACATACCTATGTGGACCTACAAGGACAAGATCATACTATGGTGAAAGGTATTTTATACTTTTTGTTGATGAATTTTCTAGAATGATGTGGATCACTTACTTGAAAGAGAAATCAGAAGCATTTGACAAATTCAAGATATTCAAAGAAAAAGTAGAGAATGAATCAGGTCTAAAGATAAAATGTTTGAGATTATTTTTGGCTTATCTTGCACATAAGGACTTCAAGGTATATCATATGGATGTGAAATATGCATTTTTGAATGGGGATCTTGAAGAAGAAGTTTATATAGAACAACCTGATGGATTTGCTCTATTCGAATATGAAGACATGTTATGCAAGTTGAAGAAGGCACTGTATGGACTGAAGAAATATCCAAGGGCTTGGTATGAAAGGTTAGACAAATACTTACTTCTCCTGGGGTTCAAAAAAGGTGATGCTGATAGTAACTTGTATTTAAGAACTAGTGAAGATAGAATTCTGATAATAGAAGTTTTTATTAATGATATTATCTTTGGAGGGAATGATGAAATGTGTAAGAAAGTTTCTAAAGAGATGGAAAATAAATTTGAGATGTCCATGATAGGAAAAATGAAATTATTTCTTGGACTGCAAATAAATCAAATCAAGAATGGGATCTTTATTTCTCAAACTAAGTATCTTAAAGAAATTTTGAAAAAGTTTTCAATGGAAGACTGTAAACTAGTTGGTGTACCCATGGTGACTGGTCATAAACTAACAAATAATGATGAGATAAAGTTTTTGTTTTAGACCAAGTATAGATCAATGGTTGGTGGATTACAATATCAGACTCACACTAGACCAGATATTGCTAATTCTATTGGAATTGTGGCTAGATATCAGGCAAAACCTAAAGAGACACACCTAGCTACTGTAAAAAGGGTATTTAGATATTTGAAAGGAAAAATGGTATATGGATTATGGTATGATAGAAATGATGACTTTGAACTAAATGCTTATACTAATGATGATTGGGTAGGGAATATTGATGACATGAAGAGTACTAGTAGAGGTTCATTTTTCCTTGGGAAAAAGTGATTTTCATGGCTAAGTAAAAATAAATATTTTATGGATCAATCTATTACCAAATCTAAGTATGTTGCTGCTGCTATTAACTACACACAAATTATTTGGATGAAACAAATGTCGAAAGATATTGGAATAACTTTTGTTGAACCAATAGTTATTTATTGTGATAACACTAGTACAGTAAATATGTCAAAGAATCTTGTGATTATATTAAGTATCACTTCTTGAGAGACAAGATAGAAGAGAAAGAAATAAGGTTGGAATACATTAGCACAAAGGAACATATAGCAGACATCTTTACAAAGCCATTGCAAAAAGATGCCTTTGAGTATCTCAGAGGTATGCTTGGGGTCCAGGCCCCTCCTAGTGACAATTAAATGATGCAGAGATGCATTAGTCTAGAGGTTTTTAGAGCCTTATCATATTATGGACTTGATGTATGGATCTACTCCTCAGGGCCCAAGTGATCGTTGAAGATAGTTGTTGAAGACACTTGATGACTTATGGCACCCTTTTCCATTGTTGTCAAAGGAGGAAAGAGACTATGTGAAAATCCTATTGGAAAGAGACTGTGTGGAAAAGGTACTGAGAGAATACTTTTGGGTTGATGAATTTTCCCATATGTTTGCATCAATACCAAAGGGGGATATTGTTGGATATTGCTAATGCATTGGGGAGATTGTTGGATAAATTTAATATGTTTAATCACTACATTGAGTGATATTGGAATTAATACTGTTGTCATTTGTCTTTTGTCACTGATGTCAACATATGTCTCTATGAAGAGAACAGGCTAGTTATTACAGTGTATAGATAGTTTATGAATGTTTTAGAAAGTGGGAAGTTAGTTGTGTGTACACAAAGGTGTTGTGATATTATATCTAAGATCACATGATGTAATATTTCATATTGTTTGATTTATAGAAGATTTGGTGAAGATTGGTTACTGGACAGTGACAGTGGAAGCTGACACAGTTGGTCTCTGAGTTTTGGGTATAGCTTACAGGCGATGAGGATTCAGTTTATGTGAGCTTAAGGAATGACAGATAGGGTATTGAAGAATGTTTTCTAATCTTAGAAAGGTATGAAAATAAGGATGACATCAGTTGTGGCATGTATTCTGGAGATGACCTGTTTGGAAGCCGACTTCAAAGTTGTAGCATGTATCATGGATGGTGAGCATAAATTAAGGATGTCGGTCCTTAATTATTCAATTTTAATTGTTGTATACTTGTTTTAGATATTGTGTGTATCTTAGCAAGGATTTATGTAATTATTTGTATATTAGGAAAGCCTAATTGGCTGACCTGATCATGTATTTTGTAATATGGTATATATGTAAGATCTTTTCTTTTGAAACGATATGGAGATCTAATGTATGTGATGTAAAAGAGGATTGTGGAAGCTGCAAGCTTGTTTCTGCCAAATGTAGAGAAGAGGATAAATTATATACTTCATTGGAACTAATTAGGCAAAGAGAGTTTCTATTAGACAGTTCAAAGATTTTGTATCTCTTTACATACACTTGTGTTGTGAATAGTGAGTTCTGAAGGTGGACATAACCTTGTTTGGGCAGTGAACCTAGGTAGTGAGCCTACCTTATTTTCTTGACTCCTAATAGGGTTTTTCCTCTAACAAGGACTGTGTATTGTAATTTTTTAATTAGGTATAAACAGGGCTAGATCTTCTAATAAGGATACTATACTCTTAGTACATCATTAGCGGGTGTTAATTCCCACCAAGGTTTTGTCATTTAACCTGGTTTCCTCAACAACAAATATTGTGTTATTGTGTTGGAATTCATTGTGTTCATTTGATTTGATATTTTTGTTATCCAAAGTTTAAATTTTAATAATCCATCATACAACTGATTCACCTCCCCCCTCTCATTGTTTTGATGGATTGTTATTCCTAAAAATTTAGGCATTGTTGAGGTTTTGATTTTTACAGTTAGAGCCATACATCTATATATAGAAAATACATTTGTATATAGAAAATAATTTTTATCCTTTTGTAGTTAGTTAGGAAAGATCACCTATTTTTTTGAATCATTTCAGATAAATTATTGTTTGTTAATAGCTTGTCGGTTGATTAGAGTTTAGATTTCAGGAAAACAGTTCATGAAAATTCTTTGTAATGATATTGCAAATTTCTAATAGAAATCAGTGAGGTGTTGGAAATATTCAGGAATTAACCAAGTTACTGAGAGGGGAGGGGTGAATCAGTAACTCCAAATTTTCTTCTAATTTTAACATGTATTTTACTTTTAACCTTTGCATACAGAAAGCATGAAACTTAAAAGCATTCACAATAATGACACATGGATTTGGTTACCCAGAAACCTTCCAAAAGAAAGTAAAACTGGGGTGGGGATGAAACCCACAAAGCTTTAATACTGCAGAATAAAGTTGGCCGGTTAAGGCTTACAATTTGATCACTTCTGATGATCTGCCCTGTTAGGAGCAATAAGGATTGCTAAATCCACCCTGTTAAAGGATTTACAAACATACAGTGAAGTATGCACTCGGTAAAGAGATTTATACAAAGACTGTTAAGTCTACCCGGTTAAAGGATTTAGTACTGATTCACCTGTTAGAATGAAACAGTAGATCTCTGCTTTGCAACTGGATTGCTGAATGAGATTCGCTGATGTACTGATCACCTTCTGTGATGAATTTGTCTTTACTGAACCTTATACTTCTGAAGCCTTCTGCAATTTGCTTATCTCTGCCTTTTTTTTTTTTATCACATATTTTCTACTTCATATATTTTATTTCTTGTGTGTTACTCTTTTATTTCTACATCATTGTTTATATACAGGTCTCAAACAGTTAATTACAATTACAATTGCACAGTCGGCTTGACAAATAAACATAAGTGCTACTAAGTCGGCCCAAATATGGTTACTCGGTTCCTTCACACTGACTCGGTGACTTTCTGATACTCGGCGTCCACTGCATTACTCGGCATCGTCATGCACTCGGTAGAAGTGAAGGCACGGTTCATACTGATCACTCGGTAGGTATTGAACTCGGTAAGCATTGGTGACTCGGTAGACAAGATGTTACTCGGTTTACATTGTCCTGATCAGTTTGTACTAACTTGCTCGGTTTCCACTGTCTGCTCGGTTTGCACTGTCTGCTCGGTTTGCACTGTCTGCTCAGTTTGCACTGTCTGCTCGGTTTTCACTGTCTACTCAGTTTGCACTGTCTGCTCGGTTTGCACTGTCTGCTCGGTTTGCACTGTCTGCTCGGTTTGCACTGTCTGCTCGGTTTGCACTGTCTGCCCAGTTTGCACTGTCTGCTCGGTTTGCATCCAGAATGCAAATAAGTGTTGTCACTAGTGGCAATACTGCTTAATGCCAACAATCTCCCCCTTTGGCATTAGTGACAAAAACACTTATTGGCCAAAATTTATATTCACCGAATCATGCTGAGTTTTATTTTGATTTTTCAAAATTTGTCTTTGTTATAGGGCTTTATACATTGTCTCCCCCTTTCAATGTGCTAACTGTTTCTTATACAAATCTATAACTGTATACATATCCTTCTATACATATCTCCCCCTTTTTGACGATAATGCCAAAGGTGCATATACAATTTATTTACAGAGAGAATCCAAAATTTGATAAGAAACCAGAATGTACCTTCATTATTAGTGCCAGGGTTCTGTCCCAACTTTCTTGTAGAATCTTACATGTTTGTATGGCAATTTGGATTTCTGCAGAGAGTTCAATCATGTGATCTGCTATGGAGAACTGATTGTCATGAATCAATGTTCTGGAATGTTCAATGTGCTTATACATTGTATTCATGATGGGAAGGATCATGTGTTGGATGTCTAGCAGTGTGGACCAGATCCTTGAGTCTTCTTTCAATAGATCAGACTGCATATTGGATAGATGTGAAATTTTCATGTGATGAGCAGAGCTTGAACTTGGTTCAAGTTGCAGCTTCTGTATGCTAATCTTCATATCCTCATCCATTTTATTCATTTTATCTTTGACATCCTTTGTGAACTCGGCAAAATTGCATAGTCTGGCCAAAAGAGAGGTAGCATTCGAATAAATAGACTCTGTATTAGACAAAACTGAAGACAATTCTACTTGGTTAATAGCTATGTGCTGAGCAATGTGCTCAAGCACTTTATTGTTGAATCTCTTCTCGGCTCTTTCAAATAACTTTTCTGTCCCGGATGAGTCCTCATTGTATTTCTCAACTGCTTCTGCCAATTGTAACAAAACATGCTGGGAGGAGTCTACTTTAATGCCTAATGCATCAGACAAAATGTCCTTAGCATCCTTGATGATTTGATACTCCTTGTCTCTCTCCTCCTTAAGCTTCTTTTGTTTTGCTTTCCTTTGGAGGATCTCACCTATATTCTGCATCTGGTCTGCAGAGAGATTTGCAAAATCTAGTGTAGGAATCTCTATCTCTTCGTCTAGGTCTATATCCTCAACTATATTTTTACCCAAAAATTTTATACTCGGTAGAGCCTTAGGCTTATCTGTACTTAATGTTCTTGTAGTAGTGATAGTAGATAAAATAGGGTTGGCTATTGACACTGGTATACTTTCTACTGGAGAACTTACAATATTTACACTTGATGATTCAAAAGCTGGAAAACTTACTGGTACAGGAGACTGCAGCTCGGTAGAAGAAATGGTAGCTGCCTCTGATGTTGCTAGGGATGATTGGACAAATGTGGAAGTTGTCACAACCATGCTTGAAGGTGTCTCTGGGCTGGATGTAGAGACTTTCACTGGAGAGGTAGGAAGGGATGCAATGACTTTTGCTGCTATCCTTACAGTATCATCTACCTCGGTGTCTTCTTCTTGCTCATCGCTGTCATCTTCAATATCTTTTATTATTACAGTTTCAATGCTCGGTTGGTGAAGGTGGTAAATGTTCTTCCATGTGGCTTTTGCAGCCTTCACAACCGATTCAATATTGTTGATCAAAATCAAACAAGTATTGAACTTCAGTGTCATCTTGTTTTCATTCTCTTTTAGTGCCTTCTTTACTTCATCATTGTTCAGGCTCGGCATCAACTATCTTAGGTTTTGATCAAATATGTCTATTACAGTTTGCCTTGCATTGCTCCATCTCATTCTTATCAGATTCAATAGAACTACTGGAACCTGTGGGGTAATTTCTTCAGGAGAGTATTTCCACTGTCCCATCTTCTCAACAACAGCATCTTCTATTTCCTTCTTCTCTGCTTCCGATCTGGTTTCATATCTCAAGGATTTTATGTTACTTACTCCAGATCCTGATCCATCTCTGAAGAGTTTGAGCTTTTCTTGAAGGGTTAGAGGAGGCCTTTTGAATACTATGTCCTTATCTGCCTTTTCTGCCTTTCCTCTTGTATTTCTCCTTGTAAACACAGCAGTGGGAGGCACAGATGCCTTAGTGATAAAAACTTTTCCTTTCTTCTTTGCAGGTTCTGGTTCCTCTGTTTTCTCATCCTTTTCCTCTTCTTTTTCACCTATTTCTTCTTTCTCCTCGCTTATCATTTGCATTTTAGCTATTCTTTTCTTTCCTTTGTTTACCGCCTGTGGAAGCTTTATGCTTAGTTCAATTCTCATCTTAGCTTCATCATATGTTCCAAAATATGGGGCTTTGGGATTGACAGGCTGATTTAGAAGTGCTTCAATAATGTTCTTGGTTTCATCAATATTTACCTCATAAGGAAGAGGTTTTGCATACACAGTTCTCGGTTTAACTGCTTGAATATACACATTATCACAATCTACCATAAAACAGATGTCATCTTTGTAATCTTCCACCAACTTCTGTGGAATCCGGAATCTATCATTCATTTTCTCTTTGAAAGACTCAAAATAATTATCCATGATGCTTTCAAAGTTTTCACCCATTTCTGCGATGTATTCATTAATTTCATAAAGTACTGGCACATCTTTTCTCCATACAACTTTTCCTTTTGAAGGGAAGAATTTCTGAACATAGAAGAATAAACAGACTAACAAGGATCCAAACTTACATGGATTGTTTTTGGAAGTTTTGATGCTTTCCATGTTCTTGTTGAACTGTTTCAACAATAAGTCTGCTAGGTCAAATGTCAAGTTGTTTTTGACCACTTTGTATGCTAGGTCAACAGCTTCACATGAGACACTGTTCTGTCGACTAGAACTG
The DNA here is from genome assembly GCA_027943335.1 of Chamaecyparis obtusa. Classification (NCBI taxonomy): domain Eukaryota; kingdom Viridiplantae; phylum Streptophyta; class Pinopsida; order Cupressales; family Cupressaceae; genus Chamaecyparis; species Chamaecyparis obtusa. Next base: position 355,044 of record BSBK01009462.1, on the reverse strand, counting down.
TAAATCTTGTGTGCAATGATATGTGTACCAAACTTTAGTTCAGCGTCGGTAATGCTACTAACCTTCATACCTCTACCATCCCACTCGGCTAGGGTTTTCTTCTCTAGTTCCGTCTGACCTAGGGTTTTGGTAGTTTTCGCTTTGTTCAACAAGGGAAGACCGGTAACTTGATGAATCATTTTCCTTGTGATCTCAATAGGTTGCTCAAGCCAAATCTTGCCATCGTGTACTCGGCTGAGAATGTACCTAACCCATTTATCTCGAAAGTTTCGAGGAAGATGTGCAATGTGGACTAAACCCTTATCTTCCAGATGTTTGTGCTCGGGTTTCAAAGTACCATCCACACATAGTTCCTCATGCACAATGTCTAGTTCTAGGTTTCCCATTTCTTGAATAGAACAGTTAAAATGATTACGGATATCATTGATAAGCAGTACCTTAGGAGGAATCTGAGATTGAGCTCCGTTCGGATCTAGGGCGGCTGCAACTGCGGGCACGATCTTAAAATCTGGTGCTTTCCACTCCCCTTGGACTAACATGTCTGATCCTTTCTTCACTGAGGTGCTGGATGATGCCATGGTAGCTCACAGAAAATTCCTTTCGCAAGAGTATTAAATCGTCGGGTTGCCCTTGAAGTTTTCTGCTCTCAAAGTGCTTAAAGATTCACGGTGAAGAATGAGTTCGATTACTTGCTTTTTGTTTACAATTCTGTCATTAATGCTCATTTCAAATTAGGGTAGGAATTCTGACAGACTGTCACCCACTAAGAATTAATTGCTCGGAAAAGACTTCGCAGCTCGGTGAACTCAAAAATTCATAATGCTCTGACCTCGCTCGGTGAAGACTATACCGACCTCGCTCGGTGAAGACTATACCGACCTTGCTCGGTGAAGACTATACCGACCTTGCTCGGTGAAGACTATACCAACCTTGTTGTGATCTCACTGCATCTTGCATGCTGATTTAGACTTTTCTTTTAATTTCGGTTCTGGAACTGCTTGAGATTGATCTATGAGAATACAGTTCCAGTGCTTCCTTGGAAATTTAATTTGAGTCGATAGAGCCATCCATTCCATTACTTGGACTGGATTGCTCGGTAGCTTTAGGAATCCATTTTTGTCTGACCTGTTTCCTGACCTTAGTTGCTTCATTCTTCTTTCCTTCTTCAATTTCATTAGCATTCATGCAGTTTCTGGCTATGTGACTGAGTTTAGTGCATTTGAAACATCTTATGGTAGTATCTCTTTTCCTTAGATGATGTTTTATGCAATTCATGCCAATGTGTCCATATTCTCCACAGTAATGACATCTACACCAGGTGTTGTAGTCCCATCCAAACATTGCTTTCACAATTTGTTATGCTGGATTAAATATCTTGGATCTGCACTCGGATGCCTTGTGACCTTGTTTGTTGCACTTGTGACAATTACCTCTGAATCTAGGTTTTTCCCTGCATTCATTTGCTTTATGACCAGGTTGATTGCAGCTATAACATTTTCCATTGAATTCTGCTTTTTCATTGTTCCAACATTTATTTGAAGTATCTCCTATTTTACCACAATGATTACAAGTAGGTTTTTGATTTCTTTTAGTACCTTGCTTAGAGGATTCGCCTTCTTCTTTGTATCCAAGTCCTGCTTTTCCTTTTTGCCTATGAAGATTTCATTCATACAGCTGATTCAAGTCTTCTTGACTTTTCAGCATTCCTTCATTGATTTGTTTTTCAGCATTTAGGTCATCCATCAATCTTAGATTGATTTCCTTTTCAGATCTTAGTTCTTCTTTTGTGTTTTCTATTTCTGAACTTAGATTTAGAATTTCTTCATTTGTATGAGAGATCTGATCAATTAGGTTTTCTAGCTGAAGGGTTTTGTTTTGGACTTCAATGTTTCTTTCATCTTTCAACTTGTTTTTCTGTTCCAAGATCTCATAGAATCTTGTAGAGTGTAGTTCTTGTTCTCTTTTCAATTTTCTCACTTCTTCCTGCAGAGACCCATTCTTTTCTAGGAGTTCTTTGATAGCATTGTTTGCTTCATCTGAGTTATTTGAGGGAAGAAGATCTTCAATCTTTTCTTCAATGTAATTCTGATCATTCATCTGATTTGCAAGTTCCTTCCTTCTTCTTAGGGATTGGGAAAGATGTTCTTTTGCTTCTTTGAGTTTAGCTATGGCCATTTCCAGATCTAGCTTTTCATTTTCAATCACCTTGTTCAGTTTGAATACCTCCATTGTCCTGGATCTTTGCTCAAGCTAGTTAAGCTTTGTCTTGAGAACCAATGCAGCTCTGATACCAATTGTTGGAAATATTCAAGAATTAACCAAGTTACTGAGAGGGGAGGGGTGAATCAGTAACTCCAAATTTTCTTCTAATTTTAACATGTATTTTACTTTTAACCTTTGCATACAGAAAGCATGAAACTTAAAAGCATTCACAATAATGACACATGGATTTGGTTACCCAGAAACCTTCCAAAAGAAAGTAAAACTGGGGTGGGGATGAAACCCACAAAGCTTTAATACTGCAGAATAAAGTTGGCCGGTTAAGGCTTACAATTTGATCACTTCTGATGATCTGCCCTGTTAGGAGCAATAAGGATTGCTAAATCCACCCTGTTAAAGGATTTACAAACATACAGTGAAGTATGCACTCGGTAAAGAGATTTATACAAAGACTGTTAAGTCTACCCGGTTAAAGGATTTAGTACTGATTCACCTGTTAGAATGAAACAGTAGATCTCTGCTTTGCAACTGGATTGCTGAATGAGATTCGCTGATGTACTGATCACCTTCTGTGATGAATTTGTCTTTACTGAACCTTATACTTCTGAAGCCTTCTGCAATTTGCTTATCTCTGCCTTTTTTTTTTTTATCACATATTTTCTACTTCATATATTTTATTTCTTGTGTGTTACTCTTTTATTTCTACATCATTGTTTATATACAGGTCTCAAACAATTAATTACAATTACAATTGCACAGTCGGCTTGACAAATAAACATAAGTGCTACTAAGTCGGCCCAAATATGGTTACTCGGTTCCTTCACACTGACTCGGTGACTTTTTGATACTTGGCGTCCACTGCATTACTCGGCATCTTCATGCACTCGGTAGAAGTGAAGGCACGGTTCATACTGATCACTCGGTAGGTATTGAACTCGGTAAGCATTGGTGACTCGGTAGACAAGATGTTACTCAGTTTACATTGTCCTGATTGGTTTGTACTAACTTGCTCGGTTTCCACTATCTGCTCGGTTTGCACTGTCTGCTCGGTTTGCACTGTCTGCTCGGTTTGCACTGTCTGCTCGGTTTGCACTGTCTGCTCGGTTTGCACTGTCTGCTCGGTTTGCACTGTCTGCTCGGTTTGCACTGTCTGCTCAGTTTGCACTGTCTGCTCAGTTTGCACTGTCTGCTCGGTTTGCACTGTCTGCTCGATTTGCATCCAGAATGCAAATAAGTGTTGTCACTAGTGGCAATACTGCTTAATGCCAACATGAGGATCATTTCAAACCAATAAATTATACTTTCAAGATAAAATATAATTACTTAGAAGACTCACAAGATATTTTTACAAGCCTCGGGTGAGATAATTTTTAATAGGAGTCAACCGAGAATTGATAAGTTCTTGATAGATCTTGGAACAAGAGTTGTGTAAAATCGAGATGTTTTGGTAGACTCATGAGTAGTACTGATTTTCTAAGCATTGGCCAAGTTTTCATTAATTTCTTAATGAGGTGTTTGGTGCATTATTTCATATATTCTATTTTTGGGTGGGCGTAACACTCCCTCTTCTTACCTAGTACCTTGGAAAATTGGTCATCATGGGAAGGCCACTCCCTTTGGCATCACTCATGTTGGTGCATTATTATACTATAGCTATTATTCCACATAAGGTGTAAGGTGTGAAGCATAAGAGTGCATGTCAACCATTCATTCATTATATTCTTTTACTTTACTCTTCCCCTGAGAAATTGTCAACAAATATCTTGTACATATAGTCATATAAGATGGCATAACATGTGGCAAAAATGACACATAATTATTCTATAAGGATTTTGAAATAATATTTTAATAATTTTGGAGCATCCTTTAATATATCAACCAAATAGAAATACAACTAAAGTATATAGCTTAATTCACTTATGAAACATTGCTTGATTAATGTTGCACTATAAAATCTGTAACTCAATATTTTGGATTTTTCTCTACTTCCACTTCAATTCTTATTATTTCTTTCTGTCGAGCTTTGATCAACTCATAATTGGCATTGAAAGGAACTTTGACACTTTGTTTCCTTGTTAGTGTAGTTATCTCTTCTTTTAAATGATATACTTTTACCGATTTACATTGGGAGCATGTCACATGCCAGAAAGTTGAAAGCCACTAGACCAATTTGTTTGTTATAGCTTTATTAGGTGGGATTTATTCTCTATGAATAGATGGACATTTCTTGGTTTAGATATTACTTCAATTTTAGGTTTGATAATCCAACTTAAAGAAACTTTGTTTGTGATGAAATTTAAGAGTGACTTATGAAGTAGATGGAGAGATAAGTTTAGAAAAGGAAAGCACATGATTTTTGTTTTGAAGAAAAAGTGGGCGGAGCCACTATATAAAGTATATTAATTTTTAAGCTAGTTTGAGAACTCTGAAGGGAAAGAATTGTTGGAAATTTGGTTGAGTAGGATATCATAGTGTTGTCATTATGGCAACATATATTTAGTGTTAAGACAACATGATCTAAGGAGGAAGTTCTGGAAGGAAACTTATGAAAATTGTCTAAATATAAAAGTGTTTATCTATCTACACAGAGACTATTTTGATTAGTGAAGATCATAGAAGTACTTTCAATGCATGCATACTCAAAAAAATATTATACAAGGTATATTGAAGCTACATCTAAGAGCACAATATTGTATGACATGTATGGACAAAGATATTAATGTTTTATAGAAATAATGTTGAGCCAACCAGGACATAGCAATGATTAGTAATTGATGATTTGAAGTTACGGGATTATTTTTTTTATCAAAATAATGACTTGAATAATTAGGGACAACATCCTATATGTTATCCCTAGGGAAGAAAGATTTAATATTATGTTTTGATAACATGGAAGCTGACTGATAAGCTATATTTGAGATATCTAGTATAAAGAAGAATATTATATTATGCGAACTTATACAAAATATTATATTATGTGAAGTTATGAAGTATGTTGTATAATATTAATGAGAACTTGTGAAGAGATTTTGTATTGATTATGTGAAATATAATATATGATCAGTTTAGTGTGAATTGATAGCAATTTTTGTAAAGAGCCTACAAGCTAGATCATAATATTGAAGATATTCAATAGTAGCAAAAGGTTTTTGTATTATATCTTTTGTATTGAAGACTATTATTTTATGTTGCATGTTCGGGTAGTGAGCTCATCTTGCATACATTCATATTTTTTAATACCAAATCATAATAGGGTTAAGGCTTATAATGAGGTCTAAGTCCTCTAACAAGGACAAAGACACTATATAGATGTAATAGGCTCCTAATCGGGTCAATATCTCTAACCAAATACTTTTTATTAGTGGATCATTTTTGGGTATCATCCCCACTGGGGTTTTCCCTTGGCTTGGATTTCCTTGAGAATAAACATGGTTTTATGAGTTCCTTTATTTTATGGTTATATTTATTGTTCATTTTATTCAGTTTAGTTTCTTATGCAATTTATAAGTTAATCACATATATTAGTGGGAAAAAGTAAAAGTTTATGAAATACTGATTCACGCCCCCTCTTAGTATTTCCTATTTATAAGAATTCATATCAGAGCTTAGTTACTTGGAGAAGGCCTAATAGGTTGAGTAAGATCTCTATGGATATGGGTCAGTTGCTGAAAAACCTAGTTGAAGCTCTTGAACAAATTGATATTCTTATTGAAGAAAGAGATAGTCTGAAGAACAAATATGATAGTGCAAAAGACTACATTGAGAAACTCAAAGACAAGATAGAAGATCTAAAATCAAACAAAGATCCTACAAGTCAGATCAAGGATAGTGATGAAATTTCAAAACTGAAAAAGGAGGATGAGATCCTAAATCATGAACTAGATATTATAGATCTAAAGTTAAGCTTGAAAGATGATAACATCAAACTTGAATTTGATCTGAAGTTTGAAAATGAATATCTAAGATCTAAAATTACCAAAGTAACATATGAATTTGAGACTACAAAGTTACAGTATGTTGAACTTGAGAAATATAACACAATTGTGAAAGGAGAACTAACTCAATCCAAGAAACATCTTGAGAAACTTTATTCCAGTAGTGAAAACATTGATGAACAGATTTCTTATCAGAAACCTTCTTATGATAAAATTGGTCTTGGATATTTCAAAGAAAAATGCTCAAAGAAAATTGAAGAATGTAAAGAACCAAATCCAAAAATTCAACAACATGAGAACAAAGAAGAAGAAAAACAAAACAAAGTTGAGTCTAACCAATCTGAAGAGGTACCTAAAAAACCTAAGAAAGATGGATAACCTAAAGAAATGTGAAATGAATTCAAACATAGATGTTTTTCATGAAATTCATTTGGATACATGAAAAGAGATTGTACAAGTTAGAAATTAAAACCTATCTCTGGTTATTGTTACAATTGTCATGGTTTTGGTCATAGAGCCATTGATTTTGATTGTAAGAAACCTAGATCTAATGATAAAGATAAAAGTATAATGTTTAGAAATACTAACTCTGCCGATAAAATACCTACTGGAGCAACAAAAAATATAAGAAATGGAGTTATATGTTATAGATGCAATAATTTTGGACATATTGCCAGAAATTGCAAATCACAAATTAGTTAGTGAGGACTGAGATATAGTAACAATGTCATAGTTTGTCAGATTTTTAATAACATGGGTCACACTGTGAGATATTGCAGAATGAACAACATGAGGAATCCTAATCTTGGAAGAAATGTGAACTACACCAGAAGAAATATAGATACCAACAAAAATGAAAAGGGAAATAGAAGTAACATGGAAGAAGTTATATTTTTCAAATCTACAGATCAAGAAAGTGCATCCATGATATCCAGAAGTCAATCAGCTGAAGCATTTGAGAGTAAGTTGGAATTGATTCTGAACCCATCTTAAACTGATTAAGCATCAAATTTCATGAATTATGCATTAGATTAAGCATCAAAATAGCATCGAGTTTAGTATAAATTGAATCATGGCTTGCAAAGTTAATATAAGATAGTAAGTGGTATAAGGAACCTATGGTTAAGAGCACATGAATTTATGAGCATGTATGCAATCACACAAAGAGAAATAATTTTTGCAGGTAACTAGGAACAACTTTTTGGCATGTATACACTTATGCAATTAATGTGATGACAATGTCTTGGAGGATTTGATAGATAAAAACATATTATTAGCATCATTTGGTCATTCAATAATTTACATGAGTCTTAGAGAGCTAGCTAGTGTAGATTGAAAGCAGTTTGAAAGATTTGGAGACAAATTTTTGCTAGATCTATGTGGAAGCCCTAAATCACTATTCCAAGGTATTTCAATAAGTGTTTATTGTTAGGGTAGTTACTTTTCAGTGCAATCATGGATGTATCCCTAGTTCATAACATTAAGGACACACCTATACCTAAGGTGAGAAGGGAATCAATAGAACCCTCTGAGGAAGACCCTAGCTTAGCATTATTGGCTATATCAGATGGTGTATTCCATTTAGAAGATTTGAAAGGATACCTAAAGTGTAAATTTGAAACTGTAGGAGACAATAGTATGACTAAAGAATATGGTAAAATATACAACTAGGACATGACCAATAAGAAAGGGTATGAACATTTAGGTCAACTAGACATTATCAAATACATGTTTCACTATGAATTTTAGAATGATGAATGTACTACGATCATTTTAAGTAGAATTCATGATGGAAAACTTTGGTTGGATGATAGAGTGACAAACAACACAACTGATTTGATACATGAGGTAACAAGATTATCTAACAAAGTTACAATTCCACTAAATGAGAAGAATGTGAAGAAAAATATTCTAGACAACACTAAATCTTCATATAATGGAAGAGGAATTGTAATTAGTAAGATTGAGAAGAATGATGTGAGGTATGTGTGTAAGATAATGACTACCAAGTTATGTTCCAACTCTAGGGAAGATGATATGGTAGTAGGTATGGTACAAGAAACTTATCTTATGTGTGTTGATAAGGTTGATGTTGACATGAGTGAGATTCTGAGGATCCAATTGATTGAAAATATTGAGAAGATTAAGAAAACAAAGAATTCCTAATTGAGATTCTCATCCTTAATCACCTATATTTTTTTCCACCTTTTGAGAAGATTTCCTTACACTATAAGAGCTGATTGAAATGATGAGAATATTTCAATGGAGAGAATAAAAAAGGTGTATCCTAGACACCCAATTGATAAATTAAATGAGAGTGCTACACTTGTAATTAAAAACTTTTAGAATGAAATGAAGAAAAGGTCAAGAATTCCACCTTCAATAGTTGAGAAGTACAAAAATGAGATATGATTTTTAGTTGATACAAACTTCACATATATTGAAGGAGTAGAACCAATAAATGAATTCATAGACCCTCTATAATATGAAGTATCTGATGAGGAAATTGAAGGATATGTATACAGAATTCTGAAGTGTAGACTAGATTCCAAAAGTCCTAGATTTGGAACATTTGAGGAAATTTTCAGTAAAACACAACAATCACAAGTGCATAAGTCATCAAAGAAAAGGGTTGACACAACAATTAAAAAGATATTAAAAGAAACAGGTATGACTGAAGATGAATTCAACACTACAAAATAGACAACAACAAAAATGAGAGATATTGGAAAAAAGGAAGTGTTAATAGTTCCACCTTTGGCATCCAATGAAATCCTTGTTCTAGATATTCAAAATGTTGATGAAGATGTCACCAAGCCTAGTGAGACAACTATGTCACTAGATAAGCCACCATTTGTAGTGACAAGAAAATATACTAGATCCACCTACACTACACTGACTAAAAGAGTTAAAGAGATGGCTAGTGGACCAAGTAAAAGGAAGAAAAATATTTTTTCTCTAGTGGAAAGGATAAGGATATAAGAGGAAGAATCACCACCCATCAAGAAAATGAGAGGTCAAGTTTCAATTCAATCTCAAGGAGACGAAGAGGCAGGTAGAAGCAAAAAGAAACAGTGGAAGCCTAAAATTGAGAAAGTGAATCCTTTGATCATAAATTATGGAGATTTCACTAAGCTAAATAAATATTATCATATGTACAATAATTTTGAAAAACTGAATCTTGAGAATGCAACTGTCAGACATATGATTCTTGCTGACAAGAAATTTGATAATATTAAAGATAAGATACCGAGTGATCTCTAAGAGAAATTGATCAACATGAACAAGAGATAAAAAGAAGAGGATAAAGGTATAAGAGAAAGATTTGTGATAAAGCTATGTGTACTCAAAGATGAAGAAAATTTCAAATAAATAATGAAGAGTCTTAGGACCCATTTGAGAAGAAAAAAAAAAGAATAGTTCTAAATATGGGAGGAAATTATGAGGAAGTAAACAAAGAAATAGAGGAATAAGTTGTGAAAGTAATGACTTCAGTACTAGGAGAAGTATTAAGTGAATAAGAATAGGACACTCAAACAATAGAAGTAGTTTCACAAGTGAAATAAACCATAGTTTCACCACCCACCATTCATATTAATGATGAATCCATGCATGTAGAAGGAACCGACATCACCATTGATAGAGAAGAAAATCCTTTTGAAGATCAATGAGATGATGTTGGAAATTTGGGAGAAATGATAAATGAAAAATAAAATAAGGAAGAAGATGTGGAAGAAGAAAAGGAATAGGAAAAGAAAGAAGAAATTAAGGCAATAGAGGAGACAAAAACATAAGTCACCAAGAAAGCAGTGCAAGAGGAACAAGGTATAGGAAAAGAGGTAAAGCCTACAATGATTATACCTCAGCACATTCAAATAGTCACACCACAAAAAGTCATAGTAGCAATCTCATCAAAGTCACCAATTGAGTCAGTATTAGAAAATTTGGGAGTTGAAGTTGATGATGATGGTCAAATAGAGTTGATATCATCTCTGAAAAAGATAATTGGAAAGAAAAATAAAGTAAAGAGCCTACAAGGATCACTACTTGAGGTAACAAAAAAGATTCAAGGGCTTATATTTACTAAAGTTAGTGAAGTTGGCTCACAAGTTAAAGCAAGAGATGTAATTAAAGCTTTTGACAGTGAGTTCACTACTCTATCTAACATTGCATCAGTGAAAGCAAAAACACTTCATGATGCACACTTATTCCAAACCACCTGTCAAAATATTAAGAATGTTTTAGACAACATTGATGTTTTCATTAAGGAGTGGAGGAGATTTTTGGAGAGAGGAAGAGCATTGTATAGTCAGTGTTCTTTTTCACACAATCATATCTCAGATATTTCAAAGAACTTGAAAAATAAAGAAGTAGAATTACAAATCACAATGAATGAGCTACAAAATCCCAGCATGACAATCATTGATACTAAGAATAAAGTGAGTAAACTACATGATGAAATAAGACTACTGGAAAATGAAAAGGAAAGAAAGTTAAAGAGGTTTTCATTACTCAGAGAGTGCCTAACCCTAAAAATTAGTAATCTACAGAATAAATTGGAACAATGTCTTTCATCAAAGACATCATATGTTAAATTTTCCTACCCAAATCTTATAGTAGTCGAGATAGCATCTTATGGCCTATGTGCATTAGTTAGTGTATCAGATTCTATTAAGGCTACATGGGACAAATAAATTGAAAACTTGAAGGAAAACTTTACATATTGCATTTCAACTCTTCCAGCATTACAGAATTGAAGACAAGAAGGTATATTGAAAATTTTGACCTGTATATACTTATTTTGACACCTTTGTCATTGTTGTCAAAGGGGGAGTAATATAGTATGAGAAAATTGCTTGTATGTATAAGGTATAGATATATGCAAAATAGTATGGAGTATAATCAAAGGGGGAGTATCCCTATGGAGGAATTAGTAGGCATGTATGATCCACAAATATTTTACAAACCTTGTAATAGTCATGTAACACAATATTGCAGAATGTTGCAAGTTTGTTTTTGAAATTTTGTTGTAAGTTTTTGGGACTTAGCCGATTTTCCCATATGTTGCCACCAAAGACAAAGGGAGAGATTGTTGGAAATTTATCTGAGTAGGATATCATGGTGTTGTTATTATAGGAACATATATTTAGTGTTAAGTTATCATGATCTAAGGAGAAAGTTTTGGATGGGAACTTATGAAAATTGTCTAAGTATAATAGTGTTTATATGTCTACATAGATACTATTTTGATTAGAAAATATCACATAAGTACTTTTAGTGCATGTGCACTTGAACATAGATTATACAAGGTATATTGAAGCTACATCTAAGAGTGCGAGATTGTACAACATTTACGAATAAATATATTAATGTTTTACATAAATAGTGTTGAGCTGACCAAGACAGAGCAACAATTAGTAATTGATGATTTGAAGTTAAGGGATTATTTTATTTATCAAAATAATGACTTGACTAATTAGGGACAACATCCTAGATGTTAAACCTACGGAAACAAGAGTTAATATTATGTTTTGATAACATGGAAGCTGACTCATAAGCTATATTTGAGATAGCTAGTATAAAGAAGAATATTATGTTATGCAAAGTTATGAAGTATGTTGTATAATGTTAATGCAAAGTTGTAAAGAGATTTTTTATTGATTATGCAAAATCTGATATATGATCAGATTGGTATGAATTGATAGAAAGTTTTGTGAAGACCCTGTTAGAAAGTAAAGTCTGCCAAGATAACTAAGAGGGGGGGGGGTGAATCAGTTATCAAATAATTATAAATTTTAACATCTTCAACAACATTTAACCATGTAAGAAATGTAATTACTAACCATACAAAGATATTCATACACAATGACACAATAACACAAGATATGTTGACTAGGGAACCTCTTAATCAAAGAGTAAACCCTGGTTGGAATGATGCCCACAAAAGATGCACTAATATGAATATTCCTTGTGAGAGGATGGACTTTGTTAGGAGTCTTGTGAAATACATTTAGTACATATAAATCCCTGTTAGGAGATTTTGAATCCTTGTTAAAAGATACTAACCCTGTTAAGAGTTATGGAAGACAGAAGGACCCACTGCCCAAACAACTTCAAGGTAAGATCACTGAACACACTGTCCAAATAACCTTGATATTATTCAGTAGAATAATATGAAATATGTTACCTCCTTACTATGCCAAACTGCACTCATTGCTACACCAAATCTCTGTACTTCGCATGTCTTCCTTCACAATTTCACTTTCACAACCTCTTAGGCTCTTTTCTTCACTTCATGCTTACATTCGCATGCAACCAAAACCATGCTGACACTACTTCCATATTTAAACTACATACAATAAGGAAAAACATTCCTTCCTTTATACCACACTCAAATAATTACAAATGAGTCGGCACATAATTACAAAATAAAAGTTTCCATACGCTACATCAAAATTACACAAAACTATCAGCTTCCAAATGCAATAACTCTTCACTCGTGTGACCTCAAAGTTTGCATTGTGAACCATGTCACCATCAATGTGTGTCAAACTTCCCTTTAACTGCACAAAACTAGATTCCATCCCGATTAGGAGATATCATCCGATTTCCACAAATTGCTACTCAGGAACACTACCTAAATACTGCTTTTACCAAAATGCTCATAACTTTCATGAATAAATGAATTACTTAAATCTATTAGATTTCCACAATCCATGTATAATCCCAAATCATTTTTTGGGTTTGATTGTGTAGAGTTTTTTTACCATCAACGTTTTAGATCATACTACATGATCCATCATTAGGAGTTTTATTTTTCTTGCTCTCTAGCATCCTGATGATGGATCATGTAGTACGATCCAAAACGTTGATGGTAACAACTCTCTACACAATCGAACCTAGAAACTAATTTGGGAAATGAATTACTATTTGTGCTCTTAACCATAGACATATAACATATCAAAGAGTATAACCTCAACATCGCATCTCCAACTGCAATATCCCATGTGCGCTAATCAAAACACTGTCTGCTTCTCTACTAGTCTCTAGAAGATCACTGTGTTGACATCAATGACAATCATAGTCATGAATGCAACAACAACTGCTACAGAATGATTGCCAACATCCAGCATTCATTCCTAATAGACCCTACAAGCTAGATCAAGATATTGAAGATATTCAACAACAACAAAAAGTTTTTGGATTCTATCTTTTGTATTGAAGACTATTATTGTATATAGCATATTTGGTCAATGAGCTAATCTTCCATACATTGATATTTTTTAATACCAACTCCTAACATGGTTGAGGCTTCTAATAAGGACAAAGACACTATATAGATGTAATATACTCCTAATAGGGTCAATATCTCTAACCAACTACTTTTGATTAGTGGATCATTTGTGGGTATTATCCCCACCGGGGTTTTTCCTTGGCTAGGGTTTCCTCAAGAAAAAACATGGTGTTATGAGTTCCTTTATTTTATGGTTGTGTTTATTGTTGAGTTTATTTAGTTTAGTTTCTTATGCAATTTACAAGTTAATCACATATATCCATAAGTGGGCAAAAGTAAAAGTTTATGAAATACTGATTCACCCCCCCATTAAGTATTTCCTATTTATAACAAGAGTTAGCAACAAAACCCTATTTCCTCATTTGGATAGAATATATATGATATGGAGAAAAATTACCACCTCCCAAAAAGACTAAAAATTAGAAAATGGTCAAGAAGTAGCCTTAGTTGATTCTTGATTTATGATATCAATTAGCTAAGTGAAAGGAGATAGTGAAAATTACTAGTTACAAGAATATAGTAAATTTCTATCACAACCCAAGTTAGCAAGGCAATCTACCAGCCTGTTTCCTTCTTGGTACGTATGAAAAATTAAGAATTTTTCAAGAGAATCCATGATGGTCCAAACATGTTTTAATATGTAAATAATTCTCTAATTATAAGAAGCTATGTTGATACAAGCATTTACAATGACTGTGGAGTCACCTTCAATATGAATCTTTGTAAAATGGAATTTCTTGGCCAACAACATGACTTGTGATAATGTGTGTGCTTCAATAGAACTATTTGTGCCTGGTGGAATTGGTGATGCAAATACTACTACCTGCCAAGCCATTATGATCTGTAATGCTAATGCCTATTTTCGATTCTCTAGGATTCCCCCTTGAGGATCCATCAAAATTATTTTCATATATCTGACAAGGGGGTTCCATTTGATCAAGGATCTATCTATTTTCCCCAAATCAGCTTGAGCCATTGATAGAAAAGGGGGAATAAAAAAAAGTATCCCATCAATTAAGTAAATTATTATTCCAATTAGAAAATTTAAATTTCCCTTTCAAATCTTTAACATTTTTGTTAACCAACTTTGATATTGATTTAACTATAGCTTTTTCTACATCACCTTGAGAGCTGTGAACATTTCCAAATGCTAGCAAATAAGGAATTCTGATAAAGAATTGGCCAGTTCTAGAAAAGGTTCCAAAGAGAGTTGTGCAGGGGAATTTGAATGTTATTTTTTCTTATAAATAAGATCCAACAATCATGCACAAATGCACATTGTAGGATAAGATGGTCAACATCTTCCTCAACCTCCCCATAGAAGACACAATGAAAAGGATGATAAATGTGAATCTTAAACAATCTATTTCTTGTTAATATTCTTCATCTTAATGCCAACCAAGAAAAACACCCTTCCTTAGGCAATACCATATTGTTCCAGTAAAAATAAAAAGCCCTATGCTTTACAGGATGACTATCCATGTATCAAATTATTTATAACCATCCTTCACTAAATATGAATCATGAGAAGAGGGGGGCCAAAATATCTTATTCTCATGATTTGAAAGAAAAATTACTCTTTGGGATAGTATATTTCATAGGACTTCCTTATCATGAACATATATATTTAGTTCACAAGGGCTTTTCAGTATATTGATGACTAGTTTCAAAGGATATAAAGAGAGAAGATAATTAGGTATGGGGCTTATGATCCATATACTATTAAGAAACATGAGGTTGATGAAATTATTCCTAGTCTATATTCTGGATCACATCTTGTCCCTCAATAAGAAGGCACATTGTTTCATCATGATGATGATTATGCAATGTAAATATGTGATTCAAAACAATTAATGATTAGAAAACCTCTAGAATTGTTTCCAAAATTAATTTTGTTTTTGTAGACACCTAACAATATTTCATAACAACTAAATTTAATTAATTAATAATCCCCGTAACATCATAATTAGTCTTATCATGATTTTCATTTTTCTCTACCCATTTAATTATAATTATTTAATTTAAGTTAGGCTCATTACCTAAATTATTTAAATTTAATGTGAATACTCCCCCCTCTAATGTATAAAACCTATTTAATACATATCACCCATAAATCCCCTTTTGAATAAATCTCTATTTATTTAAATCCCCCCACACCCTAATATTATCCTAATCGCAAATTAATTTAAATTAACCTAAATCCCTACCTAAAACCTAGCCTACACCCATCATCTCACTTGCTAAACATACTCTCCTACCTAATCACTCCTCTAATCTCACTTAGAAAGTGATTCCTAATCTCATTAGAGCTAATGGGTTTCTCACACGTGTGAGCAACTCTTCCCAAGGAAGCCACCCAACTTCCTTAAATGCTTCAACTCTTTCTTACACCTTTTTATCCCACACTCTTCCCCAATTTTTCTCACACATGTGTGAGAAACCTTGAGCCAGTCAAACCTTAAATTCCCATCTTGTCTCAATTTTACCTTTCAAATTAGCCATCCCCTCTAGCCTATGTGTCTCCTATGTGGCTCCTATATGAATGCCACATAGGCTCTACCTAATCCAAGCCTTCTCTCTCCCTCCAAAACTCTATAAATAGAGGCCTCTCCAAGATAAATTGACCACTTCATTTTATGCATTGTTATCATGTTAGTTTAGCTCTAGAATTCTATAGCATTTTAGCATGTTAATTTCCTTTTTTGCTCACAATTATTAGATCACATAGCTTAATATTAATGGATAATGAATCATAGTTTTCTTTAGAATTATAATTTCCTTTCAATATTGATCACATTATCATGCTTAATGGTTAAAAAATCTCAAACTTGCATTTCATTTCATTTCTAGCTCTTAATCTTCATCATTTTCATCATTGGAACCCTCCTTGCAAGCTAGTTCTTCATACTAGTTTCTTGCATCATTTGAGGTCTTCATTGGCTTTAATTTAGGATTTCATCATCTTATAGTGCATTGAGGATCCTCTCATTTTGTTTGGAGAGCACATCCTCATTCTCCAAAATGAGAAAATCAAATGGAGCATGGGTGCTCCTATTTTGGCTCAATCAGAGGTGGTGTGTATTGAATTCCTTGTTATATGTTGCATGCATGTTTTTTACTAATGTTTGAGTGTCTATGTTTGTTCCTGGTAGGTTAGGATCAATACATCTATATTTTTGCATGCCTGGTGGGAACACCTTGACATCCTTGAGCGTGTGTTTGATCGTCTACATCAGTATGGCTTGAAATTGAAACCAAAGAAGTGTGTCTTTGGAGTAACATCAAGAAAGCCACTAGGGTTCATTTTATTATAGAGAGGCATTGATATTGATCACAATAAATTCAATTACATAATTCAAATTCCTCTTCCCTACACATTCAAGTAATTAAGAAGCCTCCAAGAGAAACTACAATCAGTTCTAAGATTCATATCATAGTTAGCCAACAAATGCCAACAATTCACACATATTCTTTGCAAGGATACC
This sequence comes from Chamaecyparis obtusa, assembly GCA_027943335.1. Classification (NCBI taxonomy): domain Eukaryota; kingdom Viridiplantae; phylum Streptophyta; class Pinopsida; order Cupressales; family Cupressaceae; genus Chamaecyparis; species Chamaecyparis obtusa. The sequence continues at coordinate 338,110 of BSBK01009462.1, read as the reverse complement.
AACTTCAAGTGGGATCGAATCTGTCAAATATTTTTTGAAAAAATTAAGGAATATCTTGCTACCTCTCCTATTCTTGTACTTTCAACACTAGGACACCCTCTCATCCTATACATCTTAGTGACCACAATAGCACTGGGGGCACTCTTTGCCCAACTTGATGATAACAGTAAGGAAAGACCCATTTACTACATCAGTCATACACTTGTTTGGTATGAGCTAAACTAATCACCCATGGAGAAGGCATTTCTTGTAGTGGTCTTCACTACTCAAAAGCTTAGGCATTACATGCTCAACCACACTATAAAGCTCTTATCCAAGGTGGACCCACTCAAGTACTTACTATCAAAAACAATTCTCATAGGCCACATGGAAAAATGAGTTATGCTACTAAGTGAGTTTGATATCCAATACGTAGATAGGAAAGCAATAAAGGGGCAAGTAATTGCAAATCAGCTAGCTGAAGCACCCCTAGTAGATGCATATTTGTTAGTGATGGAGTTCCCTGATGAACATCTCTACATGGTCGAAGAACAAACAACGTGGAAGCTATACTTTGATGGTTCCTACACATCACATAGATTAGGTGCATAAATCCTCTTTGTCACTCCTCAAGGTGACTATATCCCCAAATCATTCAAATTAGGATTCCCTTGCACCAACAACATTGTAGAATGCGAGGCCCTCATCTAAGGCCTCAAGAAAGCTATCCAATGAAACATCATAGAATTGAAAGCATTCAGAGATTCCAAATAAATCATCAAGAAGGTCCTTGATGAGTTTTGAACAATGATGACAAGTTTTTACCCTACAAGGAATTGGTGGACAAAATAAAAGAATAATTCCTAAGTCTACAATTCACACAAATACCCAGGATATAAAAAAAAGTTTTTGATGCCATGGAAACCATTGGGTCATTTTTGGATATCCCTCAAGATTCAACGCAGTATGAATTCTTAGTCAAGCAGCTACATACACCCACTTACGAGAACACCAATTCTAAATTAGTGTGCATTTTGGTTGGTCCCCAATCCCCATGGTACCATTACATCCATGCTTATCTAAAAAATAGTATCATATCTCCCCACCTCACAAACACTCAACACCAGAACATTTTCTGTAGAGCTTCCTACTACACTCTCGTAGCCAACACCCTATATTGTTGTCGATATCATAACATCCTCTCTCGATGTTTAGATTTGAATGAGGTCATCCTAGATTTACAAGAGGTTAACCCTAGAATCTATGGTGCCGGCATGAGTGGCATGGTCCTATTAAAATAGATGCTCAGAGTTGGGTATTATTGGCCAATAATGGAACATGATGCATGTGAATTTCTAAAGAAGTGACTACCATGTCAACAACATGCCAATCTAATTCATGTTCTAGTACAAGACTTACATCCCATTGCACCACCTTGACCCTTTTCATGTTGGAGCTTCAACCTCATTGGTAAGGTCACCCCCAATTCCTTGGATGGACATAAGTATATCATAACCGCCATAGAATATTTCACAAAATGGGTTGAAGCAATCCTCCTTACCTTTACCACTAACATTCAGATATCTAAGTTCTTCCTTTACCATATCATCTGTCACTTTGGCATCATGTCCACCATTTTCACAAATCATGGAACACCATTTGAAAACCAATATATGATAGATCTATGTGCCAGATTCTATAGCCATCACCATTTTTCAAGTCCATACTTCCCTCAAGAAAATTACCAAGTTGAGGCAACCAAAAAACCATTTTGAAGAGCCTTCAAAAGGTTGTCAATGATTTTGGTCATGACTAGAACCTTCAAATCAATCCCTCCCTCTAAGCCTACCACACTCCCATAGGCACCACCCCATATGCCCTTGTATATGATGTCAAAGTTGTCTTACCAATCGACGTTGAGATTCCTTCATTATGAGTGTTGATGAAGAACTATACCACTAACAAAGGCTATTGTGTGGAATACCTCACCTAGCTAGACCTGTTAGACAAGAAGATACAATTCTCTTATGACCACCTAATAGTATACCAGAACTTCCTCAAAAAAAGATAAACAAAAGGGTCTACCTGAGACAATTTTAGGTTTGTGACATGGTCCTTAAAGAGAATCAGAAAGTACAAGAAAATTGAGAGAAGAAGGGAAATTTTAAGCCTTCATGGTTGCTCCCTTATGTTTTCATAGCATGTTTTGGCTCATCATCCTATCAGCTATCAACACCATAAGGGGATCCCCTGAATCAATATCACCTATTTGAAGTGGTTCTATGCTTTATCCATCTCTCATATATCTGAAAAGATCCATAAAAATTACAAAAATTCTTGAAAAAATCATTGTCTTGGTGAAAACTTGGTAAACAAGCATCTCGATGATATCAAAAACATAAAAAATTCAAAAAAATACAAAAAATTAGAAGATCAAAAAATTAAAGAGAAATAATTATCCAATGGCAAAAACTTGGAAATCAAGCATCTTGGACAGGTATGCTAGTGAAAACCTAGAAATAGGCACCATACATAGTGCACTAGATCATTATCTATCAAACTCCCATCCCCCCATCCCTTTCACTCACTCACCACCCATTCCCCATCCCATCCCCATCACTAATCCACCTTCCCAAGGTGTTCTATTATCCAGCATATGAAACAAAGTGATGACTTACTATCCCACATCCTGAGCTTCCTATGTATATTACTTGTATTGTAAGATCTTCTCCCAGCATTATGAGGTTTTCATATATTTCTTTCACAGATGACCTATCCTAATCCATGAGATTTTTTACCTATCCTTTTTATATAACATTCATTCCCTTTGTACCATATCATGTCATCCCATTGTACATATCCCCATCCTACAAAACTATGATCAAATAGCTTGTCTCACCCATCCTTATACTTTAGCAAATTTCTCAGTCACTATCCTTGATCTAATGATTATCTTAGATTCATATTTTTCCTAACCACAATTTCTTAGCACCAATCCCACCAATGGGTCCTTGTAGGATGCATCCTTACTCATGTCCAACCTAATTCCCCCCATTAATTAGTCAGTCGATCTGTTTTGAAAAAGGAAATCTCTTAGATTTATTGCTTTGAATTTAAATTTGTTTCTTTGGTTCTTGGCTATCTTTTTGAGAGCTTCTGATTGTTCCTCTCCTCAAGGTCACAATGATCCTTTATATCATGGTGTGATGCAAATGAGGGTGATTTGGGACAAGGTCTTTTTGATCATTTTGTGCTCTGTTGTGTTTGTGGGTTCCTCAGCATTGTTTCCACCATGCTTCCTCCAAGGTTCATGTGTGATGCTAGGGAAACCCTTGGGTGTCTTTTGTGTCATTCCTATGCAAAACTCATGACAAGGCCTTGAGTTCTTGGTAACCTTGGCAAGTCTCTAATGTTTCTATATCAAACTAGGGTATCCTCTCCAACATTAACATAATGAAATCCCCAAGTCTTGTTAGCTACATTTATAATCACATTAAATCTTGCATCTTTACTCTTGAAGTGACATCTATTTATCTAAACAATCCCCTTTCCCCTTCCCATCTCTCTTCTCTCCCCATCCCTTTCCTCTATGTCCTTTTTGATAAAATTCCACAAGGTTGTTCTTTACGTTATTTTCTTGAGGGGGCATAACCTCTTATTGTCATGGCTTCGCAATGACATCTAACCTCACCCGGGGCATCTTATTTTCTTTTCTTTGACACAATGCCACTTACGATGTTGCATCAAAGAGGGGAAAAATGTAGACACCTAAAAATATTTCATATTAATTAAATATTTTTAATTAATAATCCCTATGACATCGTAATTAATCTTATCATGATTGTCATATTCCTCTACCCATTTAAATATAAGTATTTAATTAAGTTGGGTTCATTACCTAAAGTATTTAAATTTCATTTGAATACTCCCATCTCTAATGTATTAAACCTATTTTAATACATATCCCCCATAAATCCCTTTTTGAATAAATATTTATATATTTAAATCTCCCCACACCCTAATATTCTCCTAAGCCTGAATTAATTTAAATATAATTTAAATTAATTTAAATCCCTACCTAAAAACTAGCCTACACCCATAACCTCACTTGCTAAACCTACTCTCCCACCTAATCACTCCTCTAATATCACTTAGAAAGTGATTCCTAACCTCATTAGTGATGAACATATTGTCATTGATGTCAAAATTAGAAGCATATGTAATGAACATATACGAAAAAGCATATCCAAAGGTATATGAAGGTATACGAAGGTGATACAACAACATATATTAATGGCAATATATTTAGCATAACATATACACAGAGATTGTACATTCAACATATTTAAGCAATGATTGAAAGATTCATGTCTAACGCCAGAGGTCAACAATACAAAAGAAAGAGCAAAGAATGTCCAATGTGCTTTAGAGTACACAACCTTACAAAGTGTTACAGAGGCCACTAAAGTGTGGTATGATCCAGATCCAATGAGCACTATCATAGAGGAGGATGTTGACTTTGTCAAATAATATTATGAAATGCTAGATTAGGATATTGCACCTTGAAAATACCTCCATGGCTGCTACGTATTGAATTGAATAGAGAGATGATGGTTGATAAGAAGCTTAGTATGGTAGACATATGGATATAGAAGACACAAACATTACAGCAATATTATATTTTGAGATATGTATACAGTAGTTACAAAGACAATCAAATAGATATGACAGAGAAAAATATACATGCATCAAAAGACATATATATGCAACGATAAGAAGTATAAAACATATAGAATTTTTCTTGTGTTTGACTAATGCGTATCATGATGTGTTTAATAGTGTAGAGATAATCTCTATGAAAGAATTTATGTGTGACCCACGAGAGTTAAAAAGGAAGTTGGTGTACAATATGATTTGATCCATCATGAAATCAATTGATGTGTGTGAAATGCGGACTGAAAGGTCACCATTATTATAACATCCTTTGACTAGACAAAGACATGGCAACCATAGGATACAGAGGATATGAAGAAAAAGTGATATTATATATATCAGAGAACAGAGAACTTAAAATACATATTCAACAATTTTATATATACATATGAAATAGATTTATTATCGAAGAAAGAGGTATTGTATGCAGAGACGGTATAAAATGCAGATGTATTCATTTAGTCATACAGAACGTATGTATATATTCAAGCGTGAGTAAGAAAGTGTAGATATATTCATTCAGGCATATGTATATTAATACATATGGATCAGAGGTTAACGACAATACATTTTGTATGTATCACGTATATGTTTACATTTACATTTTGTATGAAGACAATACATATACATTTTGTATGCAGCGTTCAAGATTATCGAAGATGTATGCAATAGTTGACTTCACAAAAAGCCAATAAATGAAATCAAAGGAAATATAAGACAATCTATGTCGAAGGATTAAAAGATAATCAAAGGTAAATATTATATTAAAAGACAATTCTTATTTTCGATAATCAAAGGTAAATATTATATCATATATATTGAAGTTTTTTAAAAGATAAGAGAAGATATGAAGTCTGTCGTCAAAGTTTTTTTTATAATAGTATGATTAAAAAAAAGGGAAATATTAACTTATTTAAAAGTTAATAATATTTTATTAAAATAAAAAGAGACACCTTTTCATATGTGAAAAGGCATAATGTTAAGAGACACATTGTTTCATTTGAAGAAATGAATAGATAAATATTGAAACTATCATTTTTTTTTTTTAAAGTGAAGAAGTTAGAAAAAGAAAGGGAAGAATAGAAGAAGACTTAAAAGGTAGATTATATGAATTTGAGAAAATGAAGATTTGATAAATAATCAGAATAAATCTTATATATATATATATATAAAATGAGGTGTCAATAATGATATATTTTAAATATTACATAAAGACTGACTTATGAAAAGAAGAAGTGTCTACGGAAATTAAAATGTCCATCATCAGTTGAAGAAAGCAACATTGCCAAGGTGGAAGAAAATTTGTATACAATGAGTTGGTGCTCAGAATCCGAACAGGGGGAGTTGGTGCTTCCAGTAGGTCAGTGCCTGCGAAGTGTGGGAGTTGGTGCTTCTAGTGAGTCGGTGCTCATAAATATAGGGGTTGGAGCCTCTAGTAGGTTGGAGCCTACAAAACATTGTAAAAGAACAATATTATATAAAAGCAAATTATTTTGTGGTTTTCTCCCATATTGGGTTTCCACATAAATATTGTGTTGATGTGTATAATTGTTTATTTCAGTAATTGATGTTATCTTTGAATAAAAGCATTTAAATTTAAAAGGGTTATTATACTAATTCACCCCCCCCTCTCAGTATAATTGTGTGCTCTTCAATTGGTATTAGAGTGAGTTCCTTCTATATAGCCTAACTACTTGAAGGTAGATCTAAAGAGCACAAATGGCTGAAAGTTTTCAAAACAAGACACCAATTTTTGATGGGACAAACTATGCATTTTGGAGTATAAAAATGGAAGCATATTTAAATGCTATTGGATTCAATGTTTGGCAATTAGTACTAGATGGTTATACATCACCAGTGACCCCACCAATAGATGCAGTTGGAAAGAAGAGAAATGAAAATAATGCCAAAGCAAAACATGCTATTTTATGTAATCTAGCTGACTCAGAGTTCACAAAAGTTATGCATTGTAAATCTGCAAAGGAGATATGGGACAAGTTGAAAAATGTATATGAAGGGACCGACAATGTAAAGAAGGCCAAACTTCAAACCCACCGAAGCACATTCGAAAGGTTGAAAATTAAGGAAGATGAAGACATAGCTTCATTCCTCTCTCATGTTGATGAAGTAGTCAATTCAATAAAATCCCTTGGTGAAGATATAGAAGAACAACTTGTGGTTGAAAAAATCTTGAGATCCCTACCCATTAGATTTGATTCTAAAGTGTCAGCAATCAAAGAGAGAAAAGATCTGGATAAACCTACAAAAGATGAGTTACATGGAATTCTTACCACTTATGAAATGAGGATTGGAGACAAGGAACCTAAGAAGGAAATATCATTTAAAGTTTCTAAAAAGGGTAAGAGCAAAAAAAAAATCTCAAGTGATAGTTCAAGCAGTGAAACTGACGAAGCTGAAGCTCATTTCTTGAGGAAATTAAAAAGGGGAAGGGGAAAATATAAAGGGAAATTCCCTTTCAAATGGTTTAATTGTGGAAAGGTAGGACACTATGCCTCAAAATGTCCTCAAACTGATGATGACTCAAGTGAAGATGAAAAGCAAGCATACACAAAGGAAAAATGGAAGAATAACAATAAGTTTAATAAAAAGAAAAAATATCAAAATAAAAATAAAAGGAGTTTTTATTCCAAAAAGGACAGCTCTTCAGACGAAAGCAACAAGGAATGCCCAAGTGATGAGGAGGATGAGATTCTATTTATGGCTGAAGTAGACACAAGTGATAGTTATGAAGAAGAGGAAGATGAATCATGTAATGAGGAAGAGAATGTTGATCTCAAAGAAGAACTTCATTATGCATATAAACAAAATGAAAGACTAAAAAGAAAATTAGTAAAACTCAAAGAAGAAGCTATGGAGAATTTAGAAGCAACAAAGAAATCAGAACAAACAATTGAAGATCTAAAGATTCAATTAGAAGAAGCTAAACAAGCTGAAACTAATTTAAAACTAGAAATTGAAAAATTAGAAAGGGAGTTGAAGGAATGCACCATCAATAGTCTCAAATTTGAAAAGAGTTCAGAAATCCTAAATGATATCATTGATAGTCAAAAGCCTTCTTCTAGCAAAACAGGGGTTGGTTATGAAGGAAACTCAAACATTAGCAATGCATTCAAAGGTTTCATAAAAGAAGGAAGCAAGACAGTCATAAATGAACCATCAAAAGAAGACAAGCTTAAAGGAAGGAGCTACAAGAAGAATGAAGAAAATGATGTTCATAAACCTCATCATAACTTTCATGGATATCGCTACTCTTGCAATTGTTTTGGTCACAAAGCACTAGAATGTAGAATACCAAAACAAAATATGAGTGAATGGAAAAGGCCATATTATAGACAACATTTTTCTTACCTATTCAATGGATATTGCTACTCTTGTAACAAATTTGGTCATAAAGCCTTAAACTGCAGAAGCAAAGAGAAGAACACTCAAAATTTCAGAACTCAAAATCCTTTTGCTCCATTGGTTAAGTTTGATATTCTATGTTCAAATTGTAACAATTTTGGACATGCAACCCACAAATGCAGAACAATCTTTCCTTCAAAACAAGCAAGGAAAGAAGATCTTCCTAAAAAGAAGGTTTGGAGAAAGAAATAAAAATCGCTATAGCTTTACATGCTCATAATAAGAAAGACGTGTGTAAAAGGGCCAAGAGAAAATTTACTTAGTATAAGTTAGCTTTGTGATCAAGGGCATAATGTAACATTCCTAATATTGTGAAATTAATGAATGATGAAAAATATTTCTTTGTACAAGAAGACAAAAATTAGCTATGGCACAAAAGATTGAGGTACTTACATTGTCAAAATCAGAGTGGTGCAGTGGAAGCATGTGTTCAGGGGGAGCTAGTCTCTAGTCTTGGAGACCCTTTGCCATTGATGTCAAAGGGGGAGAGATTGAAGATGAAGGGAACAACAAACTAAGGGGGAGCCTTGCACAATTATATATTTGAGAAGTTGCCATCAATGACAAAGGGGGAGATTGATGAACATATTTTCATTGATGTCAAAATCAGAAGCATATGTAATGAACATATACGAAAAAGCATATCCAAAGGTATATGAAGGTATACGAAGGTGATACAACAACATATATTACTGGCAATATATTTAGCATAACATATACATAGAGATTGTACATTCAACATATTTAAGCAATGATTCAAAGATTCATTTCTAATGCTAGAGGTCAACAAGACAAAAGAAAGAGCAAAGAATGTCCAATGTGCTTTAGAGTACACAACCTTACGAAGCATTATAGAGGCTACTGAAGTGTGGTATGATCCAAATCCAATGAGCACTATCATAGAGGAGGATGTTGACTTTGTCAAATCATATTATGAAATGCCAAATGAGGATATTGCACCTGAAAAATATCTCCATGGCTGCTACGTATTGAATTGAATAGAGAGATGATGGTTGATAAGAAGCTCAGTATGGTAGACATATGGATATAGAAGACACAAACATTACAGCAATATTATATTTTGAGATACGTATACAAAAGTTACAAAGACGGTCAAATAGATATGACAGAGAAAAATATACAAGCATCAGAAGACATATATATGTAGCGATAAGAAGTATAAAACATACAAAATTTTGCTTGTGTTTGACTAATGCGTATCATGATGTGTTTAACAGTGTAGAGATAATCTCTATGAAATAATTTCAGTGTGACCCACGAGAGTTAAAAAGGAAGTTGGTGTACAATATGATTTGATCCATCATGAAATCAATTGATGTGTGTGAAATGCAGACTGAAAGGTCACCATTCTTATAACATCCTCTGACTAGGCAAAGACATGGCAGCCACAGGATACAGAGGATATGAAGAAACAATGATATTATATATATCAGAGAACAAAGAACTTAAAATACGTATTCAGTAATTTTATATATACGTATGCAACAGATTTATTATTAGAGACGGAGGTATTATATGTAGAGATGGTATAAAACATAGATGTATTCATTTAGTCATACATAACATATGTATATATTCAGGCATGAGTAAGCAAGTGCAGATGTATTCATTCAGACATATGTATATTAATACATACGGATCAGAGGTTAACAACAATACATTTTGTATACAGCACGTATATGTTTACATTTATGTTTTGTATGAAGACAATACGTATACATTTTGTATGAAACATTCAAGATTATCGAAGATGTATGCAGCAATTGACTTCACAAAAAGCCGATAAATGAAATCAAAGGAAATATAAGACAATCTATGTCGAAGGATTAAAAGAGCTATACTATAAACCATCAATGGCATATGTTTGTCGAAGATTAATATTATACTCAGCAATAACAATTTAATATGCAGCAATTCTTATTTTCGATAATCAAAGGTAAAGATTATATCATATATATCAAAGTGTTTTAAAAGATAAGAGAAGATATGAAGTCTGTCGTCAAAGTTTTTTTTATAATAGTATGATTAAAAAAAAGGGAAATATTAACTTATTTAAAAGTTAATAATATTTTATTAAAATAAAAAGAGACACCTTTTCATTTGTGAAAAGGCATAATGTTAAGAGACACATTGTTTCATTTGAAGAAATGAATATATAAATATTGAAACTATCATTTTTTTTTAAAAAAGTGAAGAAGTTAGAAAAAGAAAGGGAAGAATAGAAGAAGACTTAAAAGGCAGATTATATGAATTTGAGAAAATGAAGATTTGATAAATAATCAGAATAAATTCGATATATATATATATATATATATATATATATATATATATATATATATATATATATATATATATATATGTATGTATATATATATATATATATGTATGTATATATATATATATATATATATATATATATATATATGTATATATATATATATATATGTATCTATATATATATATATGTATCTATATATATATATGTATCTATATATATATATATATATATACATATATATATATATAGATACATATATATATATATATAATGAGGTGTCAATAATGATATATTTTAAATATTAAATAAAGGCTGACTTATGAAAAGAAGAAGTGTCTGCGGAAATTAAAATGTCCATCATCAGTTGAAGAAAGAAACATTGCCAAGGTGGAAGAAAATTTGTATACAGTGAGTTGGTGCTCAGAATCCAGACAGGGGGAGTTGGTGCTTCCAGTAGGTCGGTGCCTACGAAGTGTGGGAGTTGGTGCTTCTAGTGAGTCGGTGCTCATAAATATAGGGGTTGGAGCCGCTAGTAGGTTGGAACCTACAAAACATTGTAAAAGAACAATATTATATAAAAGCAAATTATTTTGTGGTTTTCTCCCATATTGGGTTTCCACGTAAATATTGTGTTCATGTGCATAATTGTTTATTTGAGTAATTGATGTTATCTTTGAATAAAAACATTTAAATTTAAAAATGTTATTATACTAATTCACCCCCCCCCCCACTCTCAGTGTAATTGTGTGCTCTTCAATTAGAGCTAATGGGTTGCTCACACATGTGTGAGAAAATCTTCCCAAGGAAGCCACCCAACTTCCTTAAATGCTCCAACTCTTTCTTACACCTTTGTCCCCCACACTCTTCCCCAAAGTTTATCACGCATGTGTGAGAAACCTTGAGCCACTCAAACCTTAAATGCCCATCTTGTCTCAATTTGACCTTTCAAATTAGCCATCCCCTCTGATAGACTATAACTAATTGAATATCTTAATGGAGAGATTGATATACCTTAGTAGTCAATGTATATGTGAGACATTAAATCAGTTAATTTATTGTCATTGATGTCAACTAGTTTTGACTTTACTTATCATGATGATTACAAACATCTTAAGAAGGAAATAATGGTGAAGGAAGGAGATATCTAAATAAAGATGAGATAGGTGAGAAAAATATGGATACGGTATTCATTGGGTAACTTATTGATGATTCTATGACATTATGTTGGTGGTTTGATTGTATTACATGATTCTACTGTGGATTAAAGATTAAGAATGAATAAGTTTATGACGTTGGTAAATGAAGAATTTAGTATACACTAAGTTGAAATAGTGTACACCAAGCAAATATAGTGTATACCAAGTACAGTATTAACTGAGTTACTGTGATGTGGTATTGACCGAGTGAATGAAATAAATGGAACTAATGACTTCTGACTAAAGATGATGAGATAGACAATTGTTGATGATTACAAGGTAAAAGATAATATTTTTTATGATGATCAAATATTTGACAAAATTCAAGGATGATTGAATGAAGGAGATTGAAACGTGTTATTGACACAACTATTGAGGAAGGTTAAAGAGGAAATACCAATGGTGAAGATTAAGAGGAAAAATTTATGGATGGAAAAAAAAATGTTTATGATGTCTATAAAAAGACACAAGAGATTCATTATTGAGGCTGCTACAAGAGAATTCACATGAGAAAATTGAATTCATGTGAGACTGGTCAAACTGGATGAAGAAAGAACTGAGCAAATCTGCAGACAATACCGAGCATTAGAGAGATCAATTACTGAGTAGAATAGGGTCGGAGGAACCAAAAGAGATTGAATTGAGATTATTTACTAGAGGTATTTTGAGCTTAGCATAGATCTAAAAATCTGCAAAATAAGTTGTATTTGAATTAGATCATTACTAAAATAGTTTAACCATTGCTACAGATAAATCTCTTAATCGAGTGGGACTTAAGAATATATATATTTTAATATGACATTCAATGAATGTTTATTGTTTTCTTGTTGACCCCATAGTGAATGTTTGGTCAAGGGAGAACTGTTAGTGATAAATCCTCTAACCAGGTCACACCTTGCAGTGTGTTTTGTAGCCTTTAACATGGTTGGCTCTTAACTGAGCTCACTTCATAAGAGTGAATTATTTTGGGTTACCAGTCCCAGATGGTTTTATCCTTAATGGAGTTTCAAATTAAAAATCAAAGTATTATATGTGTATGGATGTGTTGAAATATTATTTTACTTTACACATTACTATAACTGGATTGATTGGTAAATATAGTAGATAATTTATTGTTATTCAGTAGATGAAAAGAAAGGCGTGATTGATAACCTACCGAGTTGATTAAATTGTTTGAAAGATTTATTTTATACAACATGGAGTGTTTGGGACTATAAGATAACTAGACTTAATTGATTCATCCCTTGCTCCCAATTATCTAACAATTGGTATCAGAGAATAGAGTGCTTGAAGAAATTTTTGAAGGACTTAAGCAAAAGATCCCAAGATATATAAGAGAGAGGTGCCCAAGCTGAAAAAAGAAAAATTTTGGACATGGAAAAGAAGAATGAAATCATCTCTATTAGGGATTAGTGAGTTTGCAACATACTACCTAGAAAATGAGTTTATATTACCTTCTGGACCTTTGACTGTTGATCAAATGAGAGAAAGAAAAGAAAAAAATGCTATGATGATTGAGATTTCTTCTTCCTTATCAGATACCAAATTTGAAGATGTTAAGACATGTACAATTGCTAAACAAATGTGGGACAAACTTGCACTAGTTCATGGAGGAGATGTGAATGTGTTAAGGGCTAAAGATGAAAGTCTTAGAGGAAAGTTTGATGGCATGAGAATGAAATAAGGAGAGAACATATCTGGTGCAGGAGCACCAAGGACAACTAAGAAAGCCATGAAGACCAAGAGGACCTACAAGGTATTCAAGGAGGATCAAAAGATTCAACAAGACAATCAGAGGCCAAATAAAATAAATTGGGGAATACTAAAGCCTATAATGGCTTTTGACTCTATGTAATAGGAACAAATCCTAGAAGTTGTTAAAAGTCCTAAAAGGACCAAATCTTGGTTGTATGGGGGACCAAAAGTGTCCAAGAATCAATATTTAGTTCTAAGAGTCTAGAATAGGTTATTGAATAAGTTTAGTCTTTAGGAGTCATTACCAAGGGAGTTTTAAATAAAATAAATCCTTTTAATAAGTTCAAAATTCAATTATTTAAATATCAACGACTACATCAGTTTTGGAGGGAAATTCCATTTAGGGGATCCCTAACTATTTGTAATCCTTTTAACCAACCAAATATGGTTGTGGTAGTTGAAGTAGGATTTTATATACACCAAACAAGGAATGTACAGGAAGAGAAGCCTGGAGAGTACGAAAGTGAACAGGGAATGAATAAAAACATAAGTTTTTGTTTATAATCAGTGTTTCCAGTATTATTTACTATCATTGTTTGAATCTTAAGTTTAGATGCCATAAAGAAGTAACCTCATACATTCATTTATTTCCATTGAATGATTTGAGGGCCATTTATTTGACTGTTCCATTTGTTGATTCAAGGAATAGTGACTGTGACTATGAATGAAGATTGTACTTTTAGTATTTTGAAGTTTATGTAGTATTTCATGTAATCTCAGGGTGGGCTCAAGTACACACAATCAAGGTGTCTTGATAGATAAAAACAAATCCATCAAATGATTTGAAAGACAAACATTATAACTGTTCCAATATCAAGTTCTAACAGTTCACTATTCTTGTTCATTCTAGTGATAAGTTGAAGTCTTTTTAGCAACCATAGATCATTCCATGGATTCAAAGGATTAGAATCCATGGAATTCTTCCTCACTAACATTATATTATATTCTATAATCATGCATTTGTAGAAAACTATTGGAGTATGGTGATCACAGTCAACAAAAAGAGTTTTTATTGAAATTCATGGCACCAGTATAGCAGTGACCATTTGGTCTAAACAAGGACGATTTTCTTAGGAGGTTGGAGTGAAGGTGTGTCAACCATCAATTTGATATAGGAGTGTTTGGAAGATAGAGATTGAGAAAGCCCTAGGAGTAAGGGTTTGAAGACACCAATTTGGGGGTTTTGATGTTGCAAATCCCTTGAGGCTAATTCCTTTTGTTATTGGTCATTTGAAAGAATAAGAAAAAACTATCTAGGAGTTGGAGTCATTAGGAGGATTCTGTCATATACTTCCTTTGTTAAATTAGTCATTTTCATGCACTAAAATAGGACATCAGTCACAAACAGGGATGTTGGTCCAAAATGACCATATGAAAGATTTTTTTATGTTATAGTACTTTGAAAAGGGTATTTGTAAATGATCTTATCTTGTCAAGTGTTTTGGAAGAAATAAAAGTTATTTTAATTTTCATCCTACTACAGGGCTACTAGACTAGCTATTAGGCCTCTGGGACAGATTGAGAAGGTTTTGTAGAATGGGAGTATGGAGTTGAATTAGAACCTTGGAAAACCTTGAATTCAAGTTATTGAAAGCCTATAAGACCCAAATTATCACTTAGGAAATCTTGGAAGAGTCTGGATAAGTCAAGCCTTTAAAGCACTTAAGGTTTTGGTAGATCATAGTGCCTAAACCTTTGAAATTTCTAAAATCTACTTGTGTAACTAATACCACCACCCTTCCCTCTGCATCAATATCTCTATACAGTAACCAAGTCAAGGAGGTTGTGACTGCTATCTGAGGAGAAGGTGGAATTATTGATGAAGACACTATGGTAAGGAAAATCCTAAGAACCTTGTTACCTGCCTATGCTATTAGAGTTTCTACAATTCAAGAAATGACATCAGCTCTTGGTAATAATATTACACTTGATAGTCTAATCGGTAGACTAACTACATTTTAGTTGAACAACTATGACAACAGTGTTGTTCCTACTATTGAATCTACATTTATGTCATCTCTGAAAATTGGTAAATCAAGCAACAAACATAAGATAAGAAATGAAAGTGATAGTGAAAGTGAAGAAGATGAACTTGATCAGAATTAATGGTGAGACAATTGAAAAAAGGTATGGAAGATATAGAGGTAAACTACCTTTTGTATGCCTTAGATGTAAAGAGATTGGTCATATTGCTACTAGATGTCCTGACGGGAAAGAAGATGATAAAACTAATGAAAGATCTAATGAAAGGAAGTACAAAAAGAGAAACAACCAAGACTACAAAGATAAAGGCAAGAAGGAATGTTACCTTATTGAGGATAATGACGATGACATTGACATCGACACTGATGAAGACATTGAAGTGATATTTGTGGCTTTGAAAGAAGATTAAGAAGAAGAAGAAAGGAATGTAGAAACAACACTTATTTCTAAAGTTAGCAATAATGATACTTGGATTATTGACAGTGGATGTACACATCATATGATTGGTGATGAAGAGAAATTTAAATACCTTGAACATTATAATGGTGGATCTGTGAAAATGGGAAATGATACACCTTGTATAGTGAAATGGAAAGGATCTATATTGTCAAACAATAAGATCAGATGTGAGAATGCATATTGGGTGAAATGAATTAATTAAAATTTATTGAGTGTAGCACAATTGAAAAATACAGGTCACCGAGTTTCATTTGAGAAAAGAAAGGTAAAAATATATGATGAGACTTGAAAGTTGGTCAGTACTAGTGAACAATCTAAAGGTAATCTATTCTATCTTGACAATGCTGAGACTTCTTGTTTGTTGGCTAAAAATGAAGATGTATGGTTATGGAACAAAAGGTTATATCATGTGAATTTTGAGAACATGGTTAAGATCAGTAAGAAAATAAGAGTTAGAGATTTACCGAGCATATCTAAACCTAACCATGTTATGTGCAAACAATGTCAAATGAGGAAAATGTCAAAATCTAGTGTTAAGAGAAAACACAACATATATATACTTGACCATGTTATGTACAAACAATGTCAAATGGGGAAAATGTCAAAATCTAGTTTTAAGAGAAAACACTTTTCATCTAAATGCTATTTTGGAGTTAGTTCATACTGACTTGTGTGGTCCTATGAGAACTCAGACCTATTATGGAGACATATATTTTCTTTTTTGTTGATAACTTCTCTAAAATGATGACTTCCATGTTCTTGAAATAAAAATTTGAAGCCTTCAAAAAGTTTAAATGGTATAAAGATAAAGTGTAAAAATAAAATGGTAAAGAACTGAAATGCTTGAGATCAGATAGAAGTGGTGAATTTATTTCTAACAAGCTCACTAATTTTTTTAATGAGCATGGAATTAAGAGACAGGTTTCTGCACCTAGGAAACCCCAGAAAAATGGGATTGTTGACTATAGAAATAGATCAATTATGGATTGTGTGAGAACACTGATGATTGAAAAAGATGTTGCACAAATGTACTAGAGAGAAGTTATCAGTACTGTTATTTATACATTGAATCGAGTTCAACTGAAGAAAGAATCAAACAAGACACTTTATGGATTATGGTATGGTTACACACCTAATGTGAGTTATTTCAGAATATTTGGAAGTAGATGTTACATTCTAAAAGATGATAGAAATGAGAAATTTTATTAAAAAGGTGATGAAGGAATATATATAGGATATTCTATTAAAATAAAAGCTTATAAATGTTTGAATATGGCTACTAACAAGATGATTGAAAGTGAAAATGTGAGAGTTGATGAATTTCCTAAGAAGAATGATGAAGAAATAAAAAAGGAACCAAAAGACTATGGTATATTTCTTTACATTGAGAAACTTGACACTCTACTCAAGAAATGGCCTGGCATTATCGAGCAATAGGGAAATGCTACCAAGCATCAATATGTACAAACCAAGAATCAGAAAACTATTACCGATGAAGATCATGATCATGCATCAAGTGGAGAACATATTCAAGAATAGAGAACTCAAACTATACTTGTAAAATATGTGAAGAGACATCATCCACAAAATTAGATAATTGGAGATAAGAAAATAGGAATGATGACACAAAGTAAGTTGAGAAACAATAATTTCTTAGTTTTTGAATTTCAACCTAAAACTATTAGGGATGCACTAGAAAATGATGAATGGATCAAGGAAATGAATGAAGAGATTGAGAAAATATATAAAAACCAAACATGGACATTAGTACCAAGACCAAAAGACAAGAATGTGATTGGAACCAAATAGGTATTCAAAAACAAATTGAATGAGAATGGAGATGTCACTAGGAATAAAGAAAGACTAGTATGAAAAGGTTATGCACAAGAAGAAGGAATTTATTATGGAGAGACTTTTTCACCAATTGATAGACTTTAAGGAGTAACGATATTTCTTTCTTATGCTTCTTACAAAGGATTTAAATTTTATCAGATGGATGTTAAATCTGCATTTATAAATGGGATACTTGAGGAAGAGGTTTACATTAAACAACCTGAAGGTTTTGTTGATTCTAATCAGAGGAATATGGTATGTAAGTTACACAAAGCACTATATGGCACCAAGAATATGGTATGAAAGACTACATTACTATCTAATTAGTATTGGATTTTTTAGAACAAGTGACAACAATAATTTGTATTTGAAAGGTGAAACTAATGACAAGATTCTTATTGATGAAATTTTTGTTGATGACATCATATTTGGAGGACATGATAACTTATGAAAATAATTTTCTGATGAAATGAGGAAAACATTTGAAATGTCAATGTTTGGTGAGATTAAATTTTTTCTTGGCTTGCAAATATTACTATAGACTGAAGGCATATACATAACACAATCAAAGTATATAAAATAAGTATTGAAGACATTCGGTATGGAGGATTCAAAACCACTCGGTACACCTATGGTCACTGGATGCAAATTGACAAAGGATGATAAGTTAACCAAGGTAAATTAAACATTTTTATAGATCTATGATTGGAAAATTTATGTATGTTGTGCATAGTAGACCAGATATTGCACATGCAATTGAAATTGTGGCAAGATTTTATGCTAATCCTAAAGAATCACACATGAATTTTGTGAAAATAATTTTGAGATACTTGAAGACAATGAAAACTATGGTTTTTGGTACAAGAAATAAGGCAATTTTGAATTGAAAGTTTTTACCGATGTGGATTGGGATGGAAACATTGATGATAGAAAGAGCACTACTGGTGGAACATTCTTTTTGGGATAAATATTGGTTACTTGGATAAGTAAGAAACAAGGATGCATTTCTTAGTCCATTGTAGAAGTAGAATATGTTGTTGTTGTTGCTAATTATTCAAACATTGCATGGATTAAACAACTATTGGAGGGGTATGAATGAGGAAACCATTGACCCAGTGATAATACAAGTGCAATTAATATTTCTAAGAATCTAGTGATGCATGCAAAGACAAATAATATTTCTATTAAGTATCACTACGGAGGGAACATGTTCAAGAAAAGAAAGTAAAATTTGAGTATGTGACATCACAAGAGAAACTTGTTGATAAATTTACTAAACCCTTACTGAAGGACACATTTGAATACTTGAGGAGTAGACTAGGGGTCCATCCCCTGTCTATCAGTCACTAAGGTGATTAGGAGGTTGCATCAACCTATACTTTATTAGAATATATAATGATGTTGATGCATAATGTTTACACTTTGGGATTCCTAAGGTTGTGAAAACTGAAAATTGGAAAGCGACTATCAGTACATGCAAGGTATTATATCTAAACCAAATAATAGATATATTGATTTGGCTATTATAGAGCTATTTATTTCCTTTTTTTAATTGTTTTCAAAGGGAAAGAGATTCAATGAAATATCTATCTATCTATCTATCTATCTATCTATCTATCTATCTATCTATCTATCTATCTATCTATCTATCTATCTATCTATCTATCTATCTATCTATCTATCTATCTATCTATATATATATATATATATATATATATATATATATATATATATATATATATATATATATATATATATATATATATATATATATATATTTCAATATGGCATTAAATGAATGTTGATTGTTTTCTTGTTGACCCCATAATGAATGTTTGGTCAAGGGAGAATTGTTAGTGATAAATTATCTAACCAAGTTACACCTTACAGTGTGTTTTGTAAACTTTAATAGGGTTAGCTCTTAAGTTAGCTCACTTTAGAAGAGTCAATTATTTTGGGTTACCAGTCCCTGGTGGTTTTTCCCCTAATAGGGTTTCCACATTAAAAGTCAAAGTTTTATATGTGTATGGATGTGTTAAATTGTTATTTTACTTTACACATTACTATAAATGGATTGATCGATAAATACAGTAGATAATTTACTGTTATTCGGTAGATGAAAAGAAAGGCACAATTGATAACCTACCAAGTTGATTAAATTGTTTGAAAGATTTTTTTTATACATCAGGGAGTGTTTTGGAATCTAGGATAACTAGGCTTAACTGGTTCACCCCCCCCCCCCCCCCTCAGTTATCTAACACCCTCTAGCCTATGTATCTCCTATGTGGCTCCTATGTGGATGTCACATAGGTTCCACATCATCCAACCCTTCTCTCTCCCTCCATAACTCTATAAATTGAGGCCTCTCCAAGAGAAATTGACCACTTCATTTTATGCATTTTTATCATGTTAGTTTAGCTCTTGAATTCTATAGCATTTTAGCATGTTAATTTCCTTTTTTCCTCACAATTCTTAGATCACATAGCTAAATCTTAATGGATATTGAGCCATAGTTTTCTTTAGTATTGCAATGTATTTTCAATCTTGATCACATTATCATGCTTAATGGTTAAAAAATATCAAACATGCATTTCATATCATATCTAGATCTTAATCTTCATCATTTTCCTCATTGGAACCCATCTTGCAAGCTAGTTCTTCATATTAGTTTCTTGCACCATTTGAGGTCTACATTGGATTGCATTTAGGATTTCATCATTTTAGAGTACATTGGGGATCTTCTCATTGCATTTGGAGAGCACATCCACATTCACCAAAATGAGAGAATCAAATGGGTGTGGGTGCTCCCGTTTTGGCTCAATCAGAGGTGGTGTGTATTGAATTCCTTGTTATATGTTGCATGCATGTTTTTGAATAATTTTTTAGTGTCTATGTGTGCTCTTGATAGGTTAGGCTCAACACATCTACAATATTTTATTAATAAATATCAACTGTGTGAGTACATTGGACAATGTCTTCATTTCAAATAATTAGGATCCTTTCAAAAACACCCTCAATTAATAAAAAAAAATCAAATATTTAATTTTTTTAAATATATAATTTATTTGAACAAATATACATAAAATTTATAGACATAATGTAAATATTTAATATGAGTATCTCTAAGAATGTTATTTTTATGAAAATTCTCAATTTTTTCCCTAAATAATTATTAATCTATTAAATTAAATCAAAATCTGATTTATGATTTAAAAGGTTAGAATACTTGAAATTAGATATCATAATTACTAATACACCTCCCCCTAGTTATCAAACAATAATTATTTCCATTGTTACTGATAGTGATATATAATTGAACTTTTATCCATCGCTTAAATGGATGAACAAAAGGTCTCTTTCTATCCAAAAGCATGGACCAATTTAATATTAATGGCTCATTTGGTATTAAGAATAGGTGGATCCATCCTTTCATTTTAAGGTTGATTGTGACCCATTTGTTGTATTTTTCAAGTGGGTTTTTTATAGTTTCTTTTGTTTATCTGGGTCGCGGTGTGTAATCTAGTTAGGTCTTCTCTTGTTTAAGAAAATAAACTACAAGGATTTATTATTTCTACTATTAGACTCTAGGTGTTAAGCTAATTTAAATTAGTTTGGATTTGTCACCTTAATAGGTTTTGCCTTGAGATTATTGTTAGGTAACTAGAATTTTTTTTACTCCTTAAACTTGTTGCTCAGTTGAGCTCTTATTTTCAGAATTCCTTTATAGGTCATAAGGATGTAAGGTGTTGAGAAATTTAAACTACAGATCATTACACTACTGTAGTGGAATCCACCATGCTAGATCATTAATATGTATCTCAAATTGGTACTATACAAAATCAAAGAGTAGCCTACCTCTAAATTGGTTTGTATTAGGCACGATACCATCCCTTCTATGGAACATATCTACTATCTATGACTATAGAACCAAAGTAGTCATAGACAATGGTGGCACCTTCAAATTTAGTGGTCCTTGGATGATAAGGGGTCTCTTTGAAGTATTCACTTCAAGTCCTAATTTAGAAAATGTTGTGAAGAATCAGTTCCCTAACTTTCCTAGGGTTCCCTATTTTAAGAGTGTTTTATTTGATGTATTTGGTGATGGTTTCTTGACAATAGACCATAACATATGAAAGTGATGTAGGAGCATCTCAGGTCCTTGGCAATCTTATGTCACCAAAAAGAATTTGGAGTTTTGTCTATATTTCTCAGTTTCTACTTTGATCAAGTTGGTCAGTTTCCTTTGGTTACCGAGTGTAGTTAGTTCTCTCCTAGGTGGTTAGTTATTTCATTGGCTCTTGACATTGTCTGTCTACTGCTCGGTTATCTTGCTTACCGACAGATCTAGTTTTATTTCATGTTGTGGCTGACTTGTCCATTTATATTGGATCATAGATTTAATGTTGGAATCCATCATTGGGAAGCATGTGGTCCTAGATTTGACCATTACTTCTATTAATTATGGATCTAAAGGCCAACTCAGCTCAGTAGCTTCTTGTATAAATGTAGATGTTTGGTTGTAGTTTAGAGGGAGTTTTTTGGGGAGTTTTTGGATAAAACATACGAGACATTAGATTGGAGATTTGTAATAGATCCTCGCATGTTTGAGGACATATAAGATTCATTGCAACATCTAGCCTAAACTGGGAAGGCCTTACAGCCCAACATTTATGATTCAAATTAATGATAATATATGAAAGATCTAACATTCTCTCTCTCTCACTGTTGTGGTTTGTTACTTTTGCATGTGTGTTGTAGGCTTGGATCATTATGGTGTGCTATTTTTTGGCCCCTCTTTCTCCCGACCTTGTGTCAGGTGGTATTAGAGAAAGATGAGATCTTGATCTAGGTCTGCGGATCTAGGTTTGCAGGTTCCTCTTGAAGCCCTAGTTGAAT
The DNA here is from genome assembly GCA_027943335.1 of Chamaecyparis obtusa. Classification (NCBI taxonomy): domain Eukaryota; kingdom Viridiplantae; phylum Streptophyta; class Pinopsida; order Cupressales; family Cupressaceae; genus Chamaecyparis; species Chamaecyparis obtusa. The sequence continues at coordinate 315,574 of BSBK01009462.1, read as the reverse complement.
TGTTGTGGGGTAGAAGATTGCGATCTGACCTGCAATTGTAGAGGGTTGTCAAGATGGTTCATGGGAGGCAAGATGCATATCTAGGATTGGTAGATATGCTAAGGAAGATTGCAGCTAGGTTAGAAGCAATGGAAATAGCCTAGAGAAGAGGCAGGCATCTTGAAGATGTTAGTGATGATGAAATTGAATAAGAATAGGTGAATGCAGAACCTGCCCTTGTTATGGATCAAGGTGAAGAAATATTTTAGAAGGCTTTGGCAATTTTGAAGTCAACACCACATTTGAATCCTCCTGAGTATGGTGGAAAGCTAGATTCTGATGAATTGGTGGACTGGATCATCGAGATGGAAAAGTATTTTAAATATGAAAACATTCCTGAGGATAAAAAGGTGAATATTGCAAAAACAAAGTTGAAAAGTCATGCATCCTTATGGTGGGAACACCTGAAATTGGATAGGAAGAGGAAAGGAAAAGACCAAATCAAGCTATGGAGTAAAATGGTCAATAAGTTGAAAGGAAAGTTCTTACCTTGTGATTATCAGATTAACCTAGTTCAGAAAATGCAAAGTTTGAGACAGAAAGATAGCTCGGTAAAAGAGTATACTGAGGAATTATATAAATTAGATATTAGATCTGGACATGATGAAGATGATGTGGAAAGAATTGGAAGATACCTGAATGGCTTGATGGTTTCCATCCAAGAGGAAATTAGTATGGTCAAGTTGGAGAACATTGAAGAGGTTTATCAATTTGCTTTGAAGGCAGAGGAGAAATTGAATAAGAGACATGAACAGAGATAGAGAGGTCAAGGTGGTAGATTCCCTAGAGGAAGAGGTAGATCTAATGGTGAAATTGGTAGATCTGAACCCAAAAAATACAAATCTAGAAAAAGGCAAGACTGAGTGGAAAGGTGAAAGTTCTAGAGGTAGAGGAAATAACTACCGAGGTGGTTATGGTAGAGGAAGTTTCCAAGGAACTTGTTATAATTGTGGAGAAGAAGGACATAGATCTTTTGAATTTACATAGGCTAGTAAGAAGGCTGGTAGCAGTAGAAATGCTTTGGTGCAAGAAGAGTCACTGAATGAACCTGAGAAAGAAAATAACTTGATGGTAAGGAGAGCACTATGGAATGAAAGAAAGAAGGAAGATCTAGTAAGGAAAAGTTTGTTCAAGACTAGGTGTAGAGTTTCTGAAAATTTTTGGAAGGTAATCATTGACAGTGGTAGCTCGGATAACCTGGCATCTAAAGAGATGGTCACAAAACTATAGTTGGAAAGCTTGGTACATCCGAATCCCTATCAGATTTCATGGATCAAAGATGAGCATACACTCATGGTAAGTGAACAATGTTATGTGAAATTGAAGATTGGAAAATACTATGATAAGGTGTTATGTGATATCATGCCTATGGAATTTTGTCATATTTTGTTGGGTAGACCTTGGCAATATGATAGACATGCTATATATGATGGGAGATTGCATAAGTATACTATTGTAGCTATTGGAAAGAAACAAATCTTGTTAGCGGTGATGGAAGAACCTATTAGTAATGTTTGCACATCTATGAAAGTTTGCTTGATGGAAGGAAGAAAGTTTGTTAACTTTTTGAAGAGGAATGATGTATGTTTTTCTATGATTCCTAATAAGCTGAGTAAGAAAATAGAGGATAATGTCCCTGAGGAGATTGATAAGTTACTCATCGAGTATAGTGATATCATTTATGATAATGTACCTAATGGTTTTCCACTAAAAAGAATCATTGATCATTGTATGAATCTAATCCCTGGAGCTAGCTTACCGAATAAGGAACCTCATCGATTGACACCTACAGAGAATCAAGAATTGAACTGATAGATTCAAGAGTTGTTAGAGAAAGGTTTGATCAGAGAAAGTTTGAGTCCTTGTGCAGTACCTATTGTATTGGCACTGAAAAAGAATGGAGAATGGAGAATGTGTACTGATTCCAGAGCAGTCAATAAGATAATAGTGAAGTATAGGTTTCCTATACTAAGAATGGATGATATAATGGACAGTTTGACTAGAGCAAAGTATTTCACAAAGATTGATTTCAAAAGTGGGTATCATCAGATTAGAATCAAAGAAAGTGATGAATGGAAGACTACTTTCAAGACAAATGAAGGTTTGTATGAGTGGTTGGTTATGCCTTTTGGTTTAACTAATGCATCAAATACTTTTATGAGGTTGATGTATGAGGTTTTGAATAAATTCTTGGGTAAGTTCGTGATTGTATACCTTGATGATATTCTGATATTCAATAAGACCATAGAAGAACATTTGTTGAATGTTAGAAAAGTTTTGCAAAGATTGAAAGAGGAAAAGTTGCTGATAGATCTGAAAAAGTGTTCATTCATGAAAGAAGAGATTGTGTATTTAGGATTTGTTATTTTAGCTAATGGTTTGAAGATGGATCTTGAAAAGGTTGAAGCTATTCTAAATTGGCCTACATTTGTGAATGCTAGTGAGGTAAGATCATTTCATGGTTTAGCAAGTTTTTACCAAAAGTTCATAAGGAATTTCAGTTTAGTTTATAATGATATGACTGAGACTATGAGAGGAGACAAAAGAGAATTCAAGTGGACACATGGAGTTGAAAAAAGTTTTGAGACTCTGAAATAGAAGGTTGTCGAATTGCCTATTTTTGCATTACCTAATTTTAGTAAGGTATTTCAAGTAGAATGTGATGCAAGTGGAAGTGAAATTGGAGCTGTGTTGAGTCAAGAAGGTAAACCTGTTACTTTCTTTAGTGAAAAATTGAATGATGCTAGAAGGAAATATTCTATGTATGATCAAGAATTCTATGCTATTGTTCAAGCATTGAAGAAATGGAGACATTATTTGATACCGAGTGAATTTATGTTGTATACTAATCCTAAGGCTTTACAATATTTGGGTAGTCAGAATAAGTTGAATCAGAGACATATGTAATGGGTTGATTATTTGTAGAGTTATACATTTGTGATAAAGCATAAGAGTGGAGTCACTAACCGAGTCATTGATGCATTGAGTATAAGAAGATCTTTCATGACCAAGATGAAAATTGAAGTTCTTGGTTTTGATGAGATGAGAGGTTTGTATGAAAATGACCCTGATTTTTCTAAGCCATGGAGAAAGTGTAGAGAACCTATTCAAGATCAACAAGATACTAAATGGGATGAATATTTTATTTAGGAAGGTATGTTGTTTAAAGGTATTCAGTTGTGTATACCGAGAGGAGTAATGAGATCTAATTTGATAAAGGAGAAACATAGTAGTGGTTTGGCTGGACATTTTGGTATTGATAAAACATGGAATTTGCTTAAGGAGAAGTACTTTTGGCTGCATTTGTATAAAGATGTTCAAAAATTTGTGAAAAGTTGTGGAATTTGTCAAGTTGCAAAAGGAGTAAGCCACAATACTAGATTGTATACACTGATTGTTGTTCCTAAGAAACCTTGGATTGATATCAGTATGGACTTTGTTCTTGGCTTAACGAAGACAGTAAGAGGTAATGATTCAATATTTGTTGTTGTGGATAGATTTTCTAAGATGGCACATTTTATACCTTGTAGAAAGACATCAGATGCAGTACATGTAGTAGATCTTTTCTTTAAGGAAATTGTTAGATTACATGGATTACCGAGGAGTATTATCTCTAACCAAGATAGTAAATTTGTTGGATAATTTTGGAAAACACTTTGGAAGAAATTTGGTACTGAGTTGAAATATAGTTCTACATTTCACCCAAAAACCGATGGACAAACTAAAGTTGTGAACAGAAGTTTGGGAAATCTGTTGAGATGTTTAGTTGGAGACACACAGAGTAATTGGGATTCTGTGTTGGCATAAGAAAAGTTTGCATATAATAATTCAATGAATAGGAGTACTAGAAAAACACCATTTGAGATTGTAATGGAACACAACTGAGAGGAATATCTGATTTGAGAGACATTGCTAATGAGAATAAGAAAAGTGTTGAAGGGGTAAATTTTGTTGAGTACATGAAAAAATTCCATGAAGATGTGAAGCTGAAGCTAGAAGACTATAATCAGAAATACAAAGATAGAGCTGATAGATCAAGAAGACATAAGACTTTTGATGTTGGTGATGAAGTGATGGTTCATTTGAAGAAAGGCCAATTTCCTATTGGAACATATGGGAAGCTGAAGATGAAGAAGTTTATACCTTGAAAGATTTTGAAGAAACTTGACAATGGAAATGCATATGAAATTGAGTTACCTAATGACATGGACATATCACTGATTTTCAATATTGCTGATTTGTATGAATATCATGACCTGATGAAGTAATAGTGCTAAAAGAATATCCTAAGAAGAAGAATGATGAAGTTGAACAAATTTTGAATGAAAGAGTTGGCAAAAGTACATGAGGAAAATAGTATATGGAATATTTGGTAAAATGGAAGAATAGATCGATGGAAGATAGTTCATGGATTTCATAGTCTAAGTTGGATGCAGCTCAGACCAAACCTACCAAATGATTCAAAGAATCATTTCAAAATAACCCCAGGTGTCTGATACAAGAGCATCTTGGGTCCTTGGCAATCTTGTGTCACGAAAAAGAATTTGGAGTTTTGTTTGTGTTGCTTGGTTTCTTCTTTAACTAAGTTGGTTGGTAGTTGGTCAGTTTCCTTTGATTACTGAGTGTGGTCAGTTCTCTCCTAGGTGGTCAGTTATTTCACTGGCACTCAACATTGTCTATCTGCTACTCAATTATCTTGCTTACCGATAGATCTAGTTTTATTTCTCGTTGTGGTCAACTTGTGCATTTATATTGGATCATGGATTTAATGTTGGAATCTATCATTGGGAAACATGTGGTCCCAGATTTGACCATTACTTTTGTTAATTATGGATCTAAAGGCCGACTCATCTCGGTAGCTTCTTGTATAAATGTAGATGTTTGGTTGTAGTTTAGAGGGAGTTTTTTGGGGATTTTTTGGATAGAACATAGGAGACATTAGATTGGAGACTTTTAACAGATCCTCTCATGTTTGAGGACTTCTGAGATTCATTGCAACATCTAGCCTAAACTGGGAAGGCCTTATAGCCCGACATCTATGATTCAAATTAATGATACTATATGAAAGATCTTGCATTCTCTCTCTCATTGTTGTGGTTTGTTTCTTTCGCATGTGTGTTGCAAGCTTGGATCATTAGGGTGCACCATTTTTTGGTCCCTCTTACTCCTTACCTTGCGTCAGAAAGAGATAGAGAAAATTAGTGGAACTATTTTTGAGAAGAAGTTTTTGAGACAAGAATATACTTCTATTGCAAAGGTTACTGGAGGAAAAAGTCATATCAATTCTTAAAGAATAAAAAGATAGAAAATCATCATTTGATCTACAAGATATTTTTATTAGATTCAATCTTTATATGATATGTATAATTGTATTGGGTAAACACTCAACATGTTTAAGCTCTAGTCCTCTTCTTGATGTTCTATTTTCCATGGCCTTTGATGAACTTGTATAAGCTTGTACTTATAGCCTCATTGTTCCTACAATATTTTTGAGTTTTATGATATTTTTGGATGTGGGTTCTAAGAAAGATCCAAGGAGAGGTCAAGCAATAATATGTGATTTTGTATCATAAATGGTGAAATGTAAAATTGAGGAGCTCAAATCATAAAGTGAAATACAACATGGTGACATTTTGTCAACTTTTATCAACTTGGAGAATGATGAAGGGCGTTCCCCTTTTGAAAAACTACTCCATGTTTATTTCTTATAACCTAGCTACATATTAATTACATAATAATTTTTTAGGATAGAAATTTTTTATGATTTATAACAATCAAGACTCTAAGTTAAATAACAAAAAATAATATCAGAAGTAATATTAAGTAACATAAGATAACTACAAAATTATAATAACATAGATATACCTAAAAAACTCCAGTGTGGGGAAAAACCTGCAAATGTTGGATCTTCTATTCAGCCTAATAGTAAAATTTCTCTTCAAAATACAATACAAGCTTGCTACAACAATCTTACATATATACAGCCCAACTTCTTTACTTAGCTTGCAATAAATAATCTTTCCTTTCTTTCTTTTTCTTTAAATCAAATATTAAATCACTCTTGATTTACTTAATCTCACAAACCTTGAAATATTCCTTTTATAGAATAAACATTAAATTGTTGCTAAATATCCAAATTGAGTTTCTTCCAAGAAAATAAGCTCCACCTTTCAAGCTAAACAAAATTCAACACCCTCTCTTAGCGAGGAAGGTGTTCTACACAACACCCAACTTATCTCTGAAGAATAAAAACTTATTCTTCATCAAATCCTTTATCAGGATATCTTCTATTTTTTCATTCATAGGAATGTAAAAGATTTTCATTCATCCCCTTCTCCACAAAATCCTTGATGAAGTAGTAATTGATCTCAATATGCTTTGACTTTTCATGAAACACTGGATTCTCATAGAGTTTGATGTAACTATGATTATCATAGTAAATGATCGTAGAATCTAGATTCTAATCAAAGAGCCCAACTAGAAGTTTCCAAAGAAAGATACCCTCACATGTATCCATACTAGATTCCATATACTTGGCCAGTGTAGAACTCTATAAAATTAAATTTTATTTCCTATTGTACCTAGAGAATGCTCCTAATCCCAAGCTGAAAATGCACCCTGAAGTGCTCTTCTTGTCAACTATACAACCTTCCTAATTTGCATTAGTAAACCCTTCAATATTCACTCCATCCTTCTAAACATATCTTAGACCATAGTAAAATGTACCTTAGAGATATCTCAAAACATTATTTTCATGTCTCTAGTGCACACATTTAGGTTCCACCATAAACTGACTAAAAAAATTTACTACAAAATAAATGTTTAGCCTAGTGTTGACTAGATACATAAGATATCCTATCAACTATATGTGTAAAGTTGGGTCCACTACCTCTAATTTAGAAGCATCAATATTCTTCCAGTTGGTCACAAGTGGTGTGGACATGGGCTTATAGTGTTAGGAATGGGAACATTGAGAGGGGGGTGAATCAATGTTCACTATATTTTATCTTTTCACTTAATCTTTAAACTGAACTTAAATGTTTAAGTACTGAAATGAACACACACATAAACATGAAACATGAAATCAACACATAAAACCAATATGGTTATGGGGAAACCGAAATAGGTAAAAACCCCAGTGGGAATTGACACCCACTAATATTTTGTACTAGTGTTTTATGATCCTTGTTAGAAGATCCTTAACCTTGTTAGGAGTTTCTTTACAATGTATTAAGTATAATATACCTTGTCAAGGGCCAGACCCTGTTAGGAGTCTTTTAAAATAAGCATTTTTATGGGTGTGGATGCATTGTCCTAGAGCTCATTACTTAAGTGGTGAAGGCTAAAACCTTATGATCTCATATACACACTATATATGCTGGATGAACTATCACAATGACACTACTTGTCTGATCAGTTCCTTTGATGCACTAATGATTTGACCTCTTGCAAAGCTCTAATACATCTTATAAACACTTTGCACACTTCTTCTCTACTTATCTCAACTCTGTATCAACATGCATACTAATTATAATGGGTGCATCTCATATTTATATGCACATACAAAACAAATAACTAGGTCGTCCCTTTAATCGATTACATACAATGCTTCCAATTGAATTGGCTCAAGCATGTTTACAAAAAAATATATTTACATGTCAACTACCTAATTACCATAGGTACATAGCCTTTACAACATTAGACTATAACCGTAAATCAAAATTCTAATAGTTAGTTGCTTACTTTGTTCTTCTCAGGCACATACTGGCTGTGTAACTTCAACTATCTGTAACTTTGTCATACATGCATATTTGATCATGTGCTCATAGAATAAGCATAAATATAGTCTAACCACCTTATCTTCTAGGGTACACACCATAACTCGGTCGTACATGCACTGATTCTCTGAGCTTTAGGTACTCTATACACTGTCCAGTCTTCAACACTTAACCAATTTCTGTTCTTCTCATCAAGTGCACTAACTCCAAACTAGTATATGACTTTTTTGCCATAATGAAAACACTATAAAAATTCATATACACTAGTAAAGCCAAATTTCCAACATATAGTTCTCCATCCTAAATAGCTTCAAGATATCAATTAAGTATTTCCCTTTTCCAAGGAAGATCTCTCCCTCTTTTTGTCACAACTCTAATCTCAAAATTTTGTGCATTAACCCCAAGTCCTTCATCTCAAACTCTTCTACAAGATCCTACTTTAAGTGTGTTATGATCTCCTATGACCCTATGGGAAAAACAATAATCAACATACATCAAAAATATGATAATTTCATGCTTCACCTAAACATAGTATAGGTTGAAATCTTCCTCACTCTTGATGAAGCCCACATTCTAAAAGTAACTATCAATAAGTAGATACCACACACTAGGAGCCTTCTTGAGTCCATATAACACTCTTTTCAACCTACAAACATGATAATCCCTCCTTTGTGCTTCAAATCCTTATGGCTACTCTATGTTAATATCTTCCTTAATTAATCCATTGAGATACACTATTTTAACATACATCTAGTAAATATTCTAACCTATATGTGCAACTACTAAAATTATAGCTTTTATGGATGAGTACCTAGCTACTGGATAAAAAGTCTCTTCATAGTCAATTCCTTCCTTTTGAGAAAACCCATTCGCCACAAAATGAGCTTTGAATTTTTCCACAGTACCATCTACAACATGCTTTATATAATACAACCATCTCAATCCCATGACAAAATTATCTTTTGGTCATGATACTACCTCCCACATGCTATTCATCATGATGGAAGAATACTCCTCCATCATAGTGTAAGAAGTAAAATATGGATGGGGCTTAGAACAATGGGGGTTTGCACAAAAAAGAGACCCTAAACCAATATTTAACACATACATGAAATTATAATGATATGGAAAGTAAATATAGAAGACTAATATTGAAATGAAGAAATAAAAGGTACTTACATCCGAAAAACAATATGCTGAAAACCTTGTCAAACGGTCTGAGAAGCTGTTGATTTTCACAATCTTGAACTAAAACTGTGAGATCTACAAAACCCAAAAATCTTTTTCTTTTCTAAGAAAGGTTGACCTTGACTCAGATACAAGGGTAAGATCTTACCTTGGGGCACAATCTTACCCCTTTATGTTGACCTTGACCAGCACTAATCTGATGGAAATTCTATTCATAGATCCCAAAAGTTTGCTGAAAAGGGTATCCAAATATGTAATGTAATTCATTGTTCTGCACCTATTCATGCAAGAAAAATGGTTTTGTTTGTTTGGGGAGGGGGGGGGGGGTTTCCTTAGTCAAACCCCAATTTAGGAATTAACCTTGAAATTGAATTGAAATTGTAGTAATAAACAAAGTAAATGGAACAATTCACCTTTCTCATGTTGAAACCCTTGTGGAGGATTCAAATACTTGAATCCACAAGTATGGATGCTCTAAATGAATGTAGAATTGAATGTAGGATGTCTCAAATCAATTTTCTTTAGATCTTTAACACCAATCTTGAATGGATCTTGGAATAAGAAGAGGCTTGGATGGATACGAATGGAGAAATCTTCAACAAGAGGGCTCCATAGAGATTGAATCCTTCAATGGATACCAATGGATCTCCTTGATGAATTGGATCTTGAGTGTTTGAATTCTTTCCTTCTCCTTCTTGCTTTCTTGATTTTACTTGAGAGATATTGTGATGTGATGGATTGAAATGAGAGAGGAAGGCTTCCTTTTATAGTGATCTAGGGTACAAACTTATAGAGAGGCCAAATAGAAAATAATAATTAAGGGTCCATGGCACAAAAATCTAGAGAGGTGCACATGGAGAGGAAATTAAATTAAATTCTTGACACAAAACTCTAGAAGGGGTCCACCCTTAAGATAGAAATAAAAATAATTATTGAAGAGCCTTGTCACAAAATTCAACATAAGCCCAACCCCAAAGTTAATTTGACCATTAGGCACAAAAATCAAGAAAGGCTAATCTCAAATAATAAATTTGGAATCCTACACAGAGCTTGAGAAAGGTCCACCTCAAATATTAATTTGAGGATTCGATACTTAACTCAAGAAATAGTGTTCGTAAAGAGGGAAAAGATAAAATTTTGATGAAACCCCGAAATTGGGACCTAACCCCAAGGATGCTAGACCCTAGGGTCAAGGTCAAGGTCAACCTTGACCTAGGTTAGGGTCAAGGTTGACCTTGACCCAAAGGGTCAGGACCTCAGGAAATGTGCCCAAGTCTTAGAAATAGAGAGAAAAGGCAAAAAAGAGAAGGAAAAATAGGCATATAACCACATGAAACCCCACAGAAGCATGAAAGTGTCTGAATCAAGATCAAAACAACCTACTAGGGAGGGCTAAAAGGTCTCAACATGGAGTTCATCCATTTTAAAATGATACACATAGCATCCTTCCATACTTGGTGCTTGGATACCTCTTAAAAGATGGAAGGCTCTACTTCAATTAATTCCCTCCTAAGTGTCACACAATCATAATAATATCTAGGAACCTTTCTCTATCTGACTGAATCTTATGGATCACCAACATATTCGTAGGCCTTTCTCAAATTATTCTCAACCACCCTATTTCTACTCTTCTCTATAACAGGAATATGAGGCTGCAAAATTATTTGTTCCTCTTGATCATCCTATTCAACTTTATTTATTTGTTCTCGAACTCGTGTGACTCAATTTTGAGTAATTTGTGCTACCTCAATCATGGATGATTACTCCTAATTCATAAATCTTCTAGACTTCTAAAGAAACCTCTCCTCCTCAAACTTCACATCTCTGCCAATAACTATTTTCTTAAGTGTAGGAATGTAAACCCAATAAGCCTTAGAAGTGTCATTGTACCCAACACATATACAATTATTTGTAGTTGGTTCTAACTTGGTTCTTTTCTCTATAGGAATGTGACAATACACAAGGCATTCAAAGATGTGAATATGTGTGAAATATGGTTTCTTTCTACTAAATGCCTCTTTTGGAGTCAAATTTTCCAACACGTTTTGAGGGCTCCTATTCTACAAATACTTAGTTGTATTGCAAAATTCTTCCCATAAGAAGAAAGGTAGATCCTAATCATGAAGCATGACCTTGGCTGCTCCAACTATAGCCCTAATCTTCCACTCAACAACCCCATTATGTTGAGGGTTGTACAAAAAATTTAGCCCTTTCTTGATACCTTCTTGAGCATATAAATATTTGAAGGTGTTTGATGTATAATCTCCTCCATTATAAAACCTCATAATGTTGATGTTCCTCCCTATCAAATAATCCACAAGAGCCTTAAACTCTTTGAACCTAATAAAGAACTAATTCTTGTTCTTCATAAAATATATCCATGTCTTTATGGAGAAATCATCAATGAAAGTAACATAATACTCATACCCATTCAAGGATCTTGTTGACATAGGACCACACACATCTACATATACCAGATCTAAAATAATTTCAAATCTATTATCGCTACATGGAATATTTTTCTTGGCATATTTCCCAAGAGCACAACCCTTGCAAACCTCATACTTTTCTATCTTCATCTTAGGAATCCTCGTCACTATTTCCTTGAGTACATTAAGTTATCCATGGTAAAGATTGTTAGAAATAGGAAATACCGAGAGAGGAGGGGGGGGGAATCAATATTTCACAAAATTTTACTTTTGCCCAATTATGGATATAAAAAATTAACTTGAAGCTTGCATAAGAAACTAAACTAAGCAAACTGAATAACAAGCATAGCAATACAACAAATGAACTCATAACACCATTTTTGTTCTCAAGGAAACCATGGCCAAGGGAAAGCCATGGTGGCAATGATACCAACAACTGATCCACTAATCAAAAGATGCTTGGTTAAGAATGTTGACCCTGTTAGGACTCTATTACATACATATAGTTTCTTTGTCCTAATTAAAGGATTTTAGGCCTTGTTAGAAGCCTCAAACCTATTAGGAGTTACTGTTACAAAAAAAAAATTTACAAGATGAGCTCACTGCCCAAACATGCCATATACAATAACAGCTTCTGATACAAAGTTAAAATACAAAACGTTTACTGGTGGTGAATACCTTTATTATTCTAATTTAGCTTTGTTGGCTCTTTGCTTTCACATACAACAATTACTTTCTTTGTTCTTACAATATACAACTTTTCATCATATGTCAACTTATTACAATCTCTATATATCACTTGTATATGCTTCGTATTACATAATTCTTACATATATACAAGTTCTTACAATTAATAACTTCCAGTCAGCTTACAATACATAGAATCTTCTCAATATATAAAATCAATTCATGCTGCCTTAGGGTTAACATATAGGATTTTATCCCTACATGCTTAAGTCATTATTTTGATAAAAAAATAATCCCTTAACTAACTGTGATCATATTTTGTCTTCTACTCTATTCAGGTCGACTCAACGCTGTCTCTATAAATCTTTAATATCTTCTTCCATACATGCCATACAGACTTTCACTCTCATATGTGGCTTTGATATACATAGAATGATCCATGTTCAAGTGTGCATGCATTGAACCTTCTTCTATGAACATTGCTAATCAAAACTATCTCCGATTAGACTGGTAAATACTGTTGTACTTAGACAATTTTCTAGTGCATTCATACAAGACTTCTTCCATCGATTATGCTATCTTCATGCTAAGTATAAGTTTCCATAATGACAACATTCTGATATCCTACTTAGCTAAATTTGCAATAATCTCCCCCTTTTTCATTGGTGGCAACATATGGGAAAATTGGCTAAACCCCCAAAACATAAATTACAAAATTGTGGCCATACAAAACATGGATATTACATAACTACTTATTTCTCCAAAAATTCTCCAAAAACTGATACTCCCCCTAAGAGTATACTTCATACTCTACTACATATCTATACATATAATTTTCAACTTATACTACTCCACCTTTGACAACAATGACAAAGGTGTCAAAAATGATATAAGAAAATTATTTTACCTCAGATTTCAATATTGCAAGGCCGGAAGGCTTGCAACACAATATGCAAAATTGATTTTCAGGCTCTCTATCTGCTTGTCCCATGACTTCTTCACTACATTAGAAACATTGAGCAATGTGCATAGGCCAAAAGATGCAATTTCAAGTGCCTTAAGATTTGCATAAGAAAAATTTTGATAAGATGTCTTCGAAGTAACATATTCTTCCAACTGATTCTCAATGATATTGATTTTTAGTGATACATGATCTCTGAGTAGAGTGAATCTCTCCAATTTATTCTTCTTGTCATCATTTAGAAGTCTCATATCATCAAAAAAAATTTCTTGTTTTCCTCTCAATTTCTGAGATCTTCGCATTAGGGCTTTTCAAAACATTCATTGCAACTTGTATTTTTGCATCTTTGATCTTCAACTTCTTTGATATTTCAAATGTGTGTCTCTGGGATTGTGTACACTAAATGTACAATGATTTTCCTCTCTCTAAGCATCTTCTCAACTCTTTTATGCATACATCCAATTTGTCTAGATTATTTCTGTTATTCTAGCATACAACTTGAAATACTTGAGCATCATGGGCTGCTTGGGCTTTTACTATTGCAATATCAAATAGGTTTGTGAATTCCATGTCAAAGGCATTCATAACCTCCTTTTCTTTCTCTTGGGGATCGACCTCACTAACTTGACTTGATATTAAACTTTGAAGTTTACTCGTTACCTCAAGTAGTGCTCCTTCCAAACTTTTCAATTTCTTATTCTTTTCAATAATCTTGTTCAGAGACATGAGATCAACTCTATTTGATCATCATCATCCACTTCTTGTCCTACGCTTGTAAACATAGATTCAAAATATGGTTTATGTGATACTTCTGCTATGTCCTTGGGTTTAGGAATGATTAATGATTGTTCCTGTATCACTTCCTACTCTTCTTATGTTGTTTCGATCTTGTTTTCTCTTTTTCTTCTTCATTTCTTGCTTCAACCTCTTCTTCCTCATTCTCTGCTATGTCCTTCTGCTCATTATTCTCTTTCAAATTACCATCATTGGCTCCTTGATCATTGAAAGGATTTTCTTCAATGTCTAGGTTGATATTTGTTCCTTCAATGTTCATAGACTCTTCTGTGATATTGATGGAGAGTGGAAGAGCTAGTGATGGTTCATTCTGATATTCTGTTTCAACTACTTAATCAGATTCATTGATTTTCTCACCTAGTCTAGAAGTCATTACCTTCACTAGCACTTCCTCTATTTCTTTATTAATCTCCTCTTAATTTCCTCCCATTATAAGTGTGGTCCTTCTTTTCTTCCTTAGATGGGTAATTAGATTTTTCATTATTTCCTTATAATGCTCTTCATCTTTTATCTCACAGAGCTTTCATACAAATCTTTATCTTATTCCTTTGTCTTCTTCAATGGCTCTTTTCTTCCTGTTTACCAATTTCTCATAAAGATTGTCAGTGATCTTGCCTTGTATGTCATCAAATTTCTTGTCTGCAAGAATCACGTGTTTGACAACTACATTTTCTAGATTCAATTTTTCAAAGTTGTCATACATTTTATAGTATTTGTTTAACTTAGTAAAATCACCTTCATTTATGATCAAAAGGTTCACTTTATCTATTTTGGGCTTCCATTTCTTCTTGCTACTACTTGCCTCTTCATCTACCTTAGATGGTGATGTTTTCCTTTGAACTGAGGTAAAGATAGTTTTCTATCTTTTACCTGGTCTACTTTCCATTTCTTTCACTCTCTTAGTCGGTGTGGTGGAGGATCTTGTGGATTTCCTTACTCCTTGTACTTCCACTTCTTCAATTTCTTCATAATTTCCAAAATTTCTTTAGTAGGGGTTGTAAGAGATGTCAAGGGTGGAACTAATAGTACTTCTTTTTGTCCAATGTACCAAATTGTTGTTGCTATCTACTTTGCAATGACAAACTCATGTTTGGTCATACCATTATATTTCAATATTTTCTTGATGGTATTGTCAACTCTCTTATTTGCCATTTTTTGTGCTTGTGATTATCGTGTGGAATTGAATTTATTTTCATGTGACCAAAATCTAGGACTTTTGGCATCCAAATTACTATTAAGCAATCTACTCACATAACCTTCAATCTCAACTTTTGAAACTTCATACTCAAGAGGATCTAAAAATTCTACTTTTGGCTCAATTTCTTCAACATAGGTAAACTCTTCATCTACCAAAAAGAATATCTCATCAATGTACTTTTCCACAATAGATGGTGGAATCCTTGATCTTTTCTTCATTTCACTCTGAAAGGTCTTAATCACTAAAGTGCAACTTTAATTCACTTTGTCAATAGGGTGTCTCAGGTACACTTTGTTCATTCTATCCATAGAATTTATGTTGTCATTATAGTCAACTCTTATAGTGTATGGGAATCTACTCAACAAATAGAAAAACATATATGTGGTTAGAGATGAAAATCTAAATTGTGAATTATTGCTCTTTCTGATCTTCTCAAGATTTTATGTCAACTGAATCCTCAAAATTTCACACATATCTACTTGTACTTTCTCTACACACATAATATAAGTTGCATGTACCATGCCAGCTTCCATATCATCTTCTCTAGAGCTTGCACAAAACTTTGAAGTCAAAATTTTGCATACATATCTAACATCATCTTGTTCAATCTTACTGATAATAATTCCTCTTCCATTGTATGATGACTTGGTGTTGTCTAACACTATTTTATTAACATTCTTCTCATTTAAGGGAATTACTCATGACTTAGATAATCTAGTTACCTCATGAATAAGGTCAGCGATGATGTCTATGACTCTATCATCTAACCAAAACTTTCCATTATGAATTCTACTCAAAATTATCTTGGCCCATTCATCATTCTAAAATTTATAGTGAAGTGTATACTTGATAACATAAATTTCACTCAAATGTTCAAACCCTTCTTTGTATGACATATCATGTTTATAGATCTTATCATATTCCCTGATTAGGCTAAAATCTCCTATGGTTTCAAACTTACATTTAAGATAGCCTCTTACATCTTTGAAATGCAAAAACTCTACCTGGAATGGATGATAGGGCTAAACTAGGGTCTTCTTCCAATAGTTATATAGGTTCCTTCTTCATTCTAGGTCTAACTAAATCTCTAATGTGATGAGCTAGTTATGCATCCATGATTCTATTAAAAAACACAACTGCTTTGATAGTGAATAATTATCAAAATGCCTTGGAATCATGATTTAGGGCTTTGTGTAGATCTGGCAAGAAATTTATCTCCAAATCCTACAAACTGCTCTTAATCTCCACTGGCTAACTCTTTATATCACTTGTAATCATATGAATGATCAATTAATTTATATCACTTATAATGATCAAATCTTTCAAGTTATTGACATCACATTAAATTTCTTTACTGCTTCATGCAAAAAAGTTGTTCCTGGTTACTTGTAAAACTTCATTCTCTTCGTGTACTCGCATACATATTCATACATTTATGTGCTCTTAAACATAGCTTTATTATATCATATAATAGCTCATATTAATTTTTGAAGACTCAATTAAATCTATTCTAACTTCTACACTATTATAATACTTTACTCTTAATACATAATTCATGAAATAAATACTTAAGTGCTATGAGAAAATCAGTCACAAAATCAAAGCATATACATCAAAAGGGAAGTTGGAGCTAGTACACACATACCTATGTGGACCTACAAGGACAAAATCACACTATGGTGAAAGGTATTTCATTCTCTTTGTTGATAAGTTTTCTAGAATGATGTGGGTCACTTACTTGAAGGAACAATCATAAGCATTTGATAAATTCAAGTTGTTTAAAGAAAACGTAGAGAATTAATCAAGTTTAAAGTTTAAGTGTTTAATTCCAAACAAAGGTGGAGAGTTTACGTTAGACTTATTCAATTCATACTATGAAGAGCATGGGATAAAGAGACATATATCTTCTCCTAGGACTCTAGAATAGAATGCGATAGTAGAGCGAAGGAAAAGGACTATACTTGATGATGCTAGGACAATGTTGATTGAAGGAAATGTATCTCATGTACATTGGAGAGAGGCTATTGGAACAACAGTGTATACACTAAACATAATTCAAATTAGAGAAGGTACAAGTAAGACTCCCTAAGAATTATGGTATGATCATACTCCTACTATAAAATATTTCAAAATATTTGGTAGTAAGTGTTATATCAAGAGAGATAATGAGATAGGGAAGTTTGATGCTAGAAGTGATGAAGGAATTTTCCTTGGATACTCTATTAAGAGAAAGGCTTACAAATGTTTCAATCTGAGATTAAGGAAAATGATTGAAAGTAAAAATGTAAGAATAGATGAGAAGTTTCAGATACAAGAAACAATGTATGACAGTAATTAGATTTGAGAGATAAAAGAAGCGATTGCTGTTATAGAAGGAGAACTTGTTGAGGTAGAAAGTGAAAAAGAGGCTTGTGATGCTAGCACAAGTAAGGCTACTAAGACTCCTAAAACATCGAGGTATGTAAAGAATAACCATGTTGAAAATCAAATTATTGGCAATACTTGTCAGGGAGTACTAACTAGATCAAAGGTTAGAGAATAAATTTGTTTGATTTCTCAAGTTGAACCAAAAACTACAAATGAAGCATTTAGAGATGAATCTTGGATAAATTATATGAAAGAAGAGTTAGATTAGATAAATAAGAATAATACTTGAGAATTGGTTCCTAGACCTAAAAACAAAAATGTAATAGGAATAAAATGGGTTTTTAGAAACAAGATGGATGAAGAGGGAACAATTGTAAGAAACAAAGCAAGGCTAGTATGTAAAGGTTACTCACAACAAGAAAGTATAGACTTTGAAGAAGCATTTTCTCCTAATGCTAGAATAGAGGTAGTAAGATTGTTCTTGGCTTATGCTGCACATAAGAACTTCAAGGTGTATCAGATGGATGTGAAATCTATATTTTTGAATGGAGATCTTGAAGAAGAAGTATATATAGAACAACCTGATGGGTTTTCGCTATCTGAAGATAGAGACATGGTGCGCAAGTTGAAGAAAGCTTTGTATGAGCTGAACCAAGCTCCTAGGGCTTGGTATGAAAGGTTAGACAAGTTCCTACTTTAGGTTGGATTCAAAAAAGGTAATGCAGATAGTAATTTGTATTCAAGAACTAGTGAAGATGGAATCCTAATAATAGAAGTCTTTGTGGATGATATTATCTTTAGAGGTAATGATGATCTATGTAAGAAATTTGATAAAGAAATGGAAAGTGAATTTTTGATGTCCATGATAGGTGAAATGAAATTCTTTCTTGGATTGCAAATAACTTAGAATGAGAATGGTATTTTTATTTCTCAAACCAAATATCTCAAAGAATTGCTAAAGAAGTTTGGAATGGAAGATTGTAAACTAGTAGGAACACCTATGGTGACTGTTAACAAGATAACAATTGATGATGAATAAAAGTGTGTTTTTCAGACCTTGTATAGATCAATGGTTGGAGGACTACAATATCTGACCCACACTAGACTAGATATTGTTAATGTTGTTGGAATTGTGGCTAGATATCAGGCAGAACCTAAAGAAAGACATCTAGCTATTGTGAAAAGGATATTGAGATATCTAAGAGGAACCATAGAGTATGGCTTATGGTATGATAGAAATGATAGCTTTGAACTTCATTCTTATACTAATGCTGATTTGGTAGGGAATATTGATGACATAAAAAGTACTAGTGGTGGTGCATTTTTCCTTTGGAAAAAGTTGGTTTCTTGGCTAAGTAAGAAACAAGATTGTATAGCACAATCTACTACTAAATTAGAGTATGTTGCTGCTGCCATAAATTGCACTTAGATTGTTTGGATGAAACAAATGCTAATAGACATTGGAATAACCTTTGATGAGCCTGTGGTTATCCATTGTGATAACACCAGTATAGTGAATATGTCAAAAAATCTAGTGATGCACTCCAAAACTAAACATATTGTTATCAAGTATCACTTCTTGAGAGACAAGGTGGCAGAGAAGGAAATCAAATTAGAATATATCAGTACAAAAGAGAAGATTGCAGATATCTTGAAAAAGCCACTGCCAAAAGATACCTTTTAATATCTTAGAGGTCTGTTGGGGGTCCAGGCCCCTCCTAGTTAGAATTAAATGATGCATATATGTATTAGTCCAGGGGTTTTCAGAGCCTTATCATAATCTAGACTAGATGTAGGGATCTACTCCTCAGGGGGAGTGATTGTGGAAGCAATATGTTGAAAAGAAGTTGATGACTAATGGTACCCTTTTCCATTGTTGTCAAAGGGGGAGTGTTTCTATGAGAAAATCCCTACTTTATGGGGAGATTGTTTGGTTGCAAAACTTTGGATTGATATAACTTTGGGATAATAGATTTTCCCATATGTGGACATCAATGCCAAAGGGGAAGATTATTGGATATTTATAATGCATGGGGAGGTGATTGAGACATTTAATATGTTTAATCACTATGTTACTAAATGGGTACTCATAATGGTATCATTTTTGTTTTGTCACTGATGTCAACATATGTTTCTGTGAGGAAATCAGACTAGTTATCATAGTGTACGAACATTGTATGGATGTTTCATATACTGCAAAGATAGATGAGAATTTAGGAGGATATTGTGATCTTATATCCAAGATTGCATCATGTAATTTTTCATATTGGATGAATTAAAGATGTTTTGGTGAAGACTAGTCATTGACTGTGACAGTGAGAAATGATAGAGTTAGTCTTTGTGTTTTGAGTATAGCTTACATGAGACATGGAATCGGTGCATGCGAACTTCAAAGATGAAAGATAGAGTATTGACGAATGTTCTATGAACTATGCAAGGTACAAAATGTAGGATGACGTCAGATGTGGCATGTTTTCTAGAAGGTGATCTATTTGGAAGCTGACTAAAGAGATGTAGCATGTATGATGGATGGTGAGCTTGAATTAACGATGTTAGTCCTTAATTGTTGTAATGTAATCATTTTATACTTGTTCTAGATATCGTATCTTATCAAGGGTTTATGTAATTATTTTTAATTTGGAAATCCTTATGCGTCGACCTGTTTATGAAAATTGTAATAAGGTATAAATGAAAGGTCTTTTCTTTGGAAGAGATATGGATAAGAAGAAGATGATATAGAGAGGTTGTGAAAGCTACGAGCTTGTGTCTACTGTATGTAGAGAATATTTTTATTGGTGGACTTCATTGGAACTGATCAAGCAAAGACACTTGCTACCAAATAGTTCAAAGATTGTGTATTTCTTCATATACACTTGTGTTGCAAATAGTGGGTTTTGAAGGTGGAATTAACCATCTTTGGGAAGTGAGCCTTGGGTAGTGAGCCCTCCCTTTTGTTCTTGACTCCTAACAAGGTTTTTTCTCTAACAAGGACTATGTACTATAATGTTTCAATAAGCTCCTAATAGGGCTATATCTTCTAACAAGGATAACTATACTCTTAATACATCATTTGTGGGTGCTAATTCCCACCGGGGTTTTTACCTTTAACATGGTTTCACCGAGAAAAACAAATTGTGTTATTGTCTTGGCAAACTGATTCACCCCCCCTTTAGTTGTATTATGGATTGTTATTCATAACAATCATCCCTACATGCTTAAGTCATTATTTTGATTAAAAAAAATCCATTAACTAAATGTGATCATATTCTATCTTCTACTCTATTCAGGTCAGCTCAACACTATCTTTATAAATATTTAATATCTTCTTCCATACATGTCATACAAACTTGCACTCTCATATGTGTCTTTGATATACATAGATGATCCATGTTCAAGTGTGCATGCACTGAACCTTCTTCTATGAACATCTCTAATCAAAATTGTCTCCGATTAGACTGGTAAATACTGTTGTACTTAGATAATTTTCTAGTGCACTCATACAAGAATTCTTCCTTTGATTGTGCTATCTTCATGCTGAGTATATGTTTCCATAATGAGAAAATTCTTATATCCTACTTAGATAAATTTCCAATAATCTCCCCTTTTGTCATTGGTGGCAACATATGGGAAAATTTGCTAAGTCCCAAAACTTAAATTACAAAATTGTGGCCATACAAAATTTGGATCTTACATAACTACTTATTTCTCCAAAAAATGATACTCCTCCTAAGAGTATACTTCATACTATACTACATATCTATACATACAATTTTCAACTTATACTACTTCACCTTTGACAACAATGAAAAAGGTGTCAAAAATGATGTAACAAAATTATTTTACCTCATATTTCAATATTGCAAGGATGGAAGGCTTACAAAACAATCTCCAAATTGATTTTCAGGCTCTCTATCTTCTTGTCCCATGACTTCTTCATTGTATTAGAAACATTGAGCAATGTGCATAGGCCAAAAGATGCAATTTCAACTACCTTAAGATTTGCATAAGAAAACTTTTCATAAGATGTCTTTGAAGTAAGATATTCTTTCAATTGATTCTCATTGATACTGATTTTACATGATAGATGCTCTCTAAGTAGAGAGAATCTCTTCAATTACTTCTCCTTCTCAACATTTAGAAGTCTCACATCATCAAAAAAATTTCTTGTTTTCCTCTCAATTTCTGAGATCTTTGCATTAGGGCTTTTCAAAATATTCACTGCAACTTGTTGTTTTGCTTCTTTGATCTTCAACTTCTTTGATATTTCAGATGTGTGACTCTGGGATTCTATACACTAAATGTAAAATTATTATCCTCTCTCTAAGAATCTTCTCAACTCTTTTATGCATACATCCAAGTTGTCTAGATCATTTATTATATTCTAGCATACAACTTGAAATACTTGAGTGTCATGGGCTGCTTGGGCTTTTACTATTCCAATATCATATAGGTTTTTGAATTCCATGTCAAAGGCATTCATAACCTCTTTTTCTTTTTCTTGGGGATCAGCCTCACTAACTTGACATGACATTACACTTTGAAGTTTACTTGTTACCTCAAGTAGTGCTCCTCCCAAGATTTTTACTTTCTTATTTTTTTCAATAATCTTGTTCAGAGATGAGATCAACTCTACTTGATCATCATCATCCACTTTTTGTCCTAAGCTTGCAAACATAGATTCAAAATGTGGTTTCAGTGATTCTTCTATTGTGTCCTTGGGTTTAGGAATGATTAATGATTGTTTTTATAGCATTGGATACTCTTCTTATGTTGTTTCAATCTATATTTGATATTTTTCTTCTTCCTTTCTTGCTTCAAATTCTTCTTCCTCATTCTCTTCTATGTCCTTCTCATTATTCTCTTTCAAATTTCCAACATTAGCTCCTTGATCATTGAAAGGATTTTCTTTAATTTCTAGGTTGATATTTGTTCCTTCAATGTTCATAGACTCTTCTGTGATATTGATGGAGGGTGGCAGAGCTGGTGATGGTTCAATCTGATATTCTGCTTCAACTACTTGATCAGATTCACTAATTTTCTCACCTAGTCTAGAAGTCATTACCTTCACTAGTGCTTCCTCTATTTCTTTGTTAATCTCCTCATAATTTCCTCCCATTATAAGTATAGTCCTTCTTTTCTTCCTCATATGGGTATTTAGATTTTTCATTATTTCCTTAAAATGCTCTTCATCTTTTATCTCACAGAGCTTTCTTACAAATATTTGTCTTATTCCTTTTTCTTCTTCTATGGCTCTTTTCTTCCTATTTACCAATTTCTCATAAATATTGTGAGGGAAC
This sequence comes from Chamaecyparis obtusa, assembly GCA_027943335.1. Lineage (NCBI taxonomy): Eukaryota > Viridiplantae > Streptophyta > Pinopsida > Cupressales > Cupressaceae > Chamaecyparis > Chamaecyparis obtusa. The sequence goes on along the minus strand of BSBK01009462.1, from coordinate 292,835 downwards.
TTTCCTTGTATGTCATCAAATTTCTTGTCTGCAAGAATCATGTGTTTGAAAACTACATTTTCTAGATTCAACTTTTCAAAGTTATCATACATTTCATAGTATTTGTTTAACTTAGTAAAATAACCTTCATTTATGATCAAATGGTTCACTTTATCTATTTTGGGCTTCCATTTCTTCTTGTTGCTACATGCCTCTTCATTTGCCTTAGCTGGTGATGTTTTCCTTTGAACTAGGGTAAAGATAGTTTTCTATATTTTACCTGGTCTACTTTCCATTTCTTTCACTCTCTTAGTCAGTGTGGTGGAGGAGGATTTTGTAGATTTCTTTACTCCTTGTACTTCCACTTCTTCAATTTCATGAATTTATTTAGTAGGGGCTTCAAGAGATGTCAAGGATGGAACTAATAGTACTTATTTTTGTCCAATGTACTTGATTGTTGTTGTTGTCTACTTTGCAATGACAAACTCATGTTCGATCATACCATTCTATTTCAATATTTTCTTGATGGTATTGTAAACTCTCTTCTTTGCCATTTTCTTTTCTTGTGATGATTGTGCGGGATTGATGTTCTTTTCATGTGTTGCAAATCTAGGGCTTTTAGCATCCAAATTACTCTTAAGCAATCTGCTCACATAACCTTCAATCTCAACTTCTAAAACTTCATACTCAAGAGGATCTACAAATTCTACTTTTGGCTCAACTGCTTCAACATAGGTAAAGTCTACATCTACCAAACAGAATATCTCATCTTTGTACTTTTCCACAATAGATGGTGGAATCCTTGATATTTTCTTCATTTCATTCTGAAAGGTCTTAATAACTAAAGTAGCACTTTCATTCACTTGGTCAATAGGGTGTCTCAGGTACACTTTGTTCATTCTATCCATAGAATTTATGTTGTCATTCCAGTCAACTCTTATAGTGTAAGGGAATCTTCTCAACAAATGGAAAAACATGTATATGATCAGAGATGAAAATCTAAATTGTGAATTCTTGGTCTTTCTGATCTTCTCAAGATTTTTTATCAACTGAATCCTCAAAATTTCACACATATCTACTTGTAATTTCTCTACACACATAAGATAAGATGCATGTACCATTCCAGCTTCCATATCATCTTCTCTAGAGCTTGCACAAAACTTTGAAGTCAAAATTTTGCATACATATCTAACATCATCTATTCAATCTTACTTATAACAATTCCTCTTCCATTGTATGATGACTTGGTGTTGTCTAACACTATTTTGTTGACATTCTTCTCATTTAAGGGAATTACTTATGACTTAGATAATCCAGTTACCTCATGAATAAGGTTAGCTATGATGTCTATGACTCTATCATTTAACCAAAACTTTCCATTATGAATTCTGCTCAAAATTATCTTGGTCCATTCATCATTCTAAAATTCATAATGAAGTGTATACTTGATAACATCAATTTCACTCAAATGTTCAAACCCTTGTTTGTATGACATATCTTGTTTATATATCTTATCATATTCCATGATTAGGCTACCATCTCCTATGGTTTCAAACTTACATTTAAGATAACCTCTTACATCTTCCAAATGCAAAACTCCATCTAGAATGGATGATAAGGCTAAACTAGGGTCTTCTTCCAATAGTTCTATAGGTTCCTTCTTCATCCTAGGTCTGACTAAATCTCTGATGTGGTGAACTAGTGATGCATCCATGATTCTATAAAATAACACAGCTTCTTTGATAGTGAATAATTAGCAAAATACCTTGGAATCATGATTTAGGGCTTTGGGTAGATCTGGCAAAAAATCTATCTCCAAATCCTATATACTGCTCTTAATCTCTGTTGGTTCTTGAAAATATTTTAAACTCCATGAGACACTAATATACCTAAGATTGATTTTAAGGAGAGGTTAATTCCAAATATGGGAAATCTATAGGTAACTGGACCAACTATAGGGACAAGACTGGCCTCTTCACTTTTGGCTCTGCAAAACCAAGGTGGGTACACCTGATCCAATAGATATAAATCCTTTCTTGATTTGATACTGGATCTAACAACAGATATCAGTGAGAAAGAACTAAACAACAACCTATTATTCATTGACTCTCCATCACTGGATAGGAAAACTTCTTAAAGTAAATAAAATTAAATGACTGGTTTTTATTATTGTATTTCTGACTATAATGATTTCAATCATTCCTTATGAAATAAAGATACATTTACACAGGCCAATGTCTTATCCATTGGGAAAATAACACCAAGAAATAGAATGAATACAAAAATACTTGAAAAACTTAGCTCATAAACATAAATATAAATCACCAACTCCTTCCTACTTACAGATTATCCTTGTGCAAATTAAAATGAACATATATCCCTCTTTGAGCAATATTTAATCAAACCCTAGATAAGAACTCAAAGCAAAGATACATACACACAAGTCTCTGACAAACTCAGAAATTCACAAATTTAACACAAAGGAGAGGTAAAGACCTGAGATTTGTATTAAGTATAGCCTTTAATCATTTGTATACAATATATGCTAAAGGAGGAAGCATGTAAATAATAGTATCAACCTATTTTTTTCTCTATTACTTGACAATAAATAATAAAAAATATTACAATCCTTGATTAAGGGTTAGGGTTTCAAAATTTTTATCTTCTCAACACCTAAAACTCTCAATGCCCAATATGATTGTGGAAAATCCTTTTATATACAAGGAAATGCAACAAGCTACTTGTTAGTGCCTAAATCTGCACATTATCAAATACTCATATAATCCCAATGGACATAATCTAGCCAAATGCAAACACTAAGGTATTAAGGTTAGAAAACCTTCTTCACTTCGAGTATGGATACGCAGGTAGGTATACCTATATCAATTCATTGTTTAACTAAGCTCTGAATTATGAACTAGCTCCTTCACTATTTTGTCCTTGCTTCTGAACTCAACTTAATAAGATGAGAAAACTCTAAGTATGGCCCATATTATCCCGATACACAATATAATGATAGAAATCATGAAAGCAGCAACATGAAACAATGGTTTAAGGATATTCATCCTTCTTCTTTTTAGAGTTAAACTCAAGGAAGGTTAACCTCATTCAGTGCTTCTACAAAGCATTACAAAACACATCCATGAACTTGTCATAGAATGATTCAGATTATGATTCTACCCATAAGTTAAAATGAAACAATTATTTATATTTTGGGTGGTGAATAAATGTAAATGGATCTAGAACCAATGCCTTATCCGCTTGGGCATCAGAGTCAAACTCTACCTCCACATATATCTATCAAAAAAAATGTACTGAAACTCAAATGACATGCCTAACATACCATCCTTTTAATTTCTACAACTTCCATCAAATTTATACATGGATTATTAATTCCCAGAGACCTCCCCTAAGATTTTACTCTTTCCTTCAAAGAAACTTAAGCTTAACCCCTATATTCACCTTCTGAATAATGTATTCAAAATGCCTTGCAATCTAAATACATAAGAAAGCTAAAACACTCCATACATAAAGACAATAAAATGGTAGTAACAAAGCTCCAATATTTTGTATTAATGGTCAAAATGTGTTGATACAGTATCTTCTCATTTAAAGAAAATAAGGTTTTGTAATAAGAACCTTTCTTATAGAGTATTTTTCCCAACCCTTGAAATGAGTGGAGACTTGCTATATATATCTTAGCCATCTTGGAATCCTCAAAAGGATGCAACAAGCTTGGGATGGCTAGAAAAGATCCTACACTAGAGACAAGATTACAAACTGACAAAAAGATTGCAACAACATATTACAAATATCTTTCCTCAACAATTTCACAGGTGGCACCTTTGTCTAAGGATATTTTAGAGTAGTTGCTAAAGTTGTTGCATGAATGATGACTTCCATTCTAGCTAACCTACATCATTCTTTGTTTGAAACTTTCTCTCCCCAATTTCTGGATCAGGTGCCATCTACAACTCTATTCTTACTCTGCTTCTATAAGCTGGACAACTGGCCTCTTCTTCTTCTTTATTGTTAGCTTCTCCCAAGCTGCTACATCATCATCCAATGGCCAGTTGTAAGTCTGCAATTCATGTAATAATCTGACTTGCTTATCCCACATGGAGTCAGTTATGTTTTTGGCCTCTGCCACAAAGCATGTGCAATTATTTTCAATTTTGAAAAGACTGTCAATTATGCTATTACACCTCTCAAAATCCAAAGTATTGTCACTATTTCGGAAAGCATCTTGTGTAATTGCCAACTGATCCATTGATAGTTTCCATTCTTCCAACTTGATCACATTTCCATTGTCATCACATATTGATGGTAGATATTTTCTATAATGCTTGTCAAACATAAACAACTTAGCCCTCACCTGGTTGGACTTACCTTTAAAAAACTTTGAAACAACACTAACTAAGCCAATTTTCTCAAAAACTTCTGTCACTACCCCAAGGATCTTAGGCTTATGCTCTTGTAGAATATCAAGTTTATCAAACAATAAACTTCTCCTAGACCAAACACTATGAAGTGGTTCCAAACCAGCCAATGATTCATTTACCTTTCTATTGGTCTAGTGCAATTGGCTAACTGATTAATAAACTGTATACATCTTCTCTATTATCTTATCCCACCTGTATTGCACAATCTTTGACATAGTGTCCAAAGATGCCTCTATCCTTATCTTCTCCAAATCTACAGTAGGTCTCTCAGGGACTCCTTCATCAATCTGAATAGGGACCTCAATCTACATAGGGGGGAAAATAATGATCTTTGAAGCTTCTTCAAGCTTAACTTTTATTTCTACCAATTCATCCTCTAACTGCTTAATCTTCATCAATTTTATGTCTCTATCCTTGGCCACCAAGTTTGCATTTTCAAACAATTTTGAATACCTTTCAGATAATTGAACTATCTTTGCTTCATTCAGGTTAGCCCAATGAGTTACTACCTTGGAAAGTTCATGGTCAGTTGTATTCTGCATAGTCCATATAATCTTATTCCCTTCCATTTTATCCTCTATATTTAACAAAGATGGCTTTTGGGTCCTAGGGGCCATAGACCACATTGCAACAGCTTGAGATTTAGGGTCATAACCACTTCCTCTTATCATATCACCAATGTGAACTTCATACGATAGGCTACCCGGTGGTTGCTTTCTTATTTGATCTATGATAAATGCAAAAGTCAGATCCCATCCTAGAGTCAATAGCATTCCACTTGAGTTGACCAGTTGTCTAGCTTCATCTGTAGTTATGGGATCAAGGCTAGGATCATAAGAACTTAAGGCTCTCAATGTTTCTTCACTTGGCTCCATACCTTCAGGCATAAGTTTCCTCACTTCTTGTTGCTTATTCCAAATAAGGAAACTCTTGAATTCATCATTTTTAATCAATTGGTCATCACTAAAAAATTCCTCCTAATAGACCTCTCTGATATCCTTTTCTGACCACAGGGACTGTTCCTTATCTGTTTCATCAGTGGCCACCGTCTTTCCTTCTCTTATCTCTTTTCTTAATTGGTGATGGTAAACCCTATCACCTAGCACTAGAGTAGATGCTCTATCAATTATTCTCTTCTATTTTTCCTACCTTGAAGGCTTTCCTTCCTCAAGCCTCTATTTCTTCAAAGGTGGCTCTGGTGAATCCCCTGTTTCTAGTTGGTTTTCAATAGGCTGAACACTCTATACATCCTCAATTTGTTGTGGGCTATTCCCTTTTGAGGACTCATCAGAAAACTCCTCTTGATCAGAAGATGAATAGTCTTTCCTTTTCTTTGGTTGACTCTGGTCAATCAACTTCTCCAACTGATTTGATAGAGTGTCATGCATCTCTATCATCTTGTCAATTCTTTCTAAATAGGGAAGGTCAGGGAAGAAACCCTTAAAAGGAAGCTGGGTTGCCATCACTTGTTTTGACAAGTCTATCAAATCAAAGTACCTGTTCCATCTCCTTTTGACCTCATCATCATCTATAATTTTTCTGACTACATCTTCTTCATCCAAACCCTCATGTTCCTTAATCACACCAATGTCTAGAATATAGAGCATCCTGGCAGTTTTGATAAAGCCCTTAGGATCTACATGTCTACAAGCACCAGTAGCCATTTTGAACTGATTTAACCATGCAATAATTTGAGGAAATGCCCTCTTTCCTACCAGGAAGTCACCTATCTTGAATTGCCTAGGTGTGAATGTACCCTTCCTGTGAGGGGCTAGAAGTTCTTTGTCTGTCAACATCAACTGCCACACAAATTCAAAACAAGCAACCCTTGGAGGCACAAATTTTGGTAACAGATGTGGGGGTTGGGGGCAACCGTAGACTCTCAAAATTTTAGCATTCTCCCCCAAGTAAAAATGACCCCAATTATGATCTCCCTCCCATTTGTCCACAAACTACACTAGTCGTAGGAGCCTAAGGACCCTTGGGGATATCCTTGTAGTATGGACACCTAACATCCTTATAATAGGATAAAGTATGAAATTATGAAAGATACAAAAATTCCCTTCATTGGAATTAGAATTCCACTTCCTCACCCATAATTACACCGGATTATACTAGCCTTCAAACTTGAACCTTGGCTTCAGCATGTTCGAATCAAAATTATTAATGTTGAAGAACAAAATTAAATGCATTAGCAAAGAATAATGCATGAACTTAATTGGGCTCTTACTATCCTTGATAGAAATCAAACCCTCATGCATTCTATCAATGATATACTAGATGTAATCATAGTCAGTATTAACCAAAGAATTCTAGATGTCTAGGATAATCATCAAAAGATCAGCTGGTAAAAACTCTACATCCCCATCAATTCCCAAAACCCTACACAACTCATAACAAGTTTGCTTCATGTAATGCTGAAGGGATTTAAATTGGTAAGGAGCATTCATGTGAATAGGGAGGGGAGCTATATAATTATCCTATTTTGGGATATGCTTCATCATTTGGTCCTTCACTATCCCTATATTATTCTTGTATCTCTCCTTTTCTTTGCTCAGGTTGATTTCAGTAGAAGTGGATGTATAGACATTAAAATCCTTCATGAATGAACCCCTATCAAGAGTAACCAAAACTGACTAGTCCTCTTTCCTAATAGTCTTAGAAATAGGGTCATAACGCCTAGCTAGAGCAACAATTAAATCCACATCCAGGAATACATCAGGCACTACTAATTTCCCTAACACCAAAGCCCAACCATTACATACAGGGATATGACTATCTCTATTTTTATAAAAGAAGTTGAAGATAGTATAAACTATGGTATTCAGTGTGATAGGATCTCTGTAAAACCCTAGAACATCTTTGAAAACATCATTAGGAGCTCTTTTGTTCTGACTGGAACCAGGTAGCAATTTCAAAAATTTGTCTGAATAATTAGGCTTGCCCTTGTCTTCACCACTTTTAGACTTTACTTCACTGTTGGAAGATGTTGCACTCCTCTCAGGTTGACTCATCTTTGCTACAGAATTATCTTCAATCTCTACAAAATGATTCACTTGGCACTCAGAAATTACTTCAGAATGACACAATTCTCTTCGACTGATTTTGGACACAGGAAACAATGAGCCTAGCTTATTTATCGATATGGACCAAATGTGTACAGCTACCACAATTATTGCAAATCTCCTTAATTTTTTCCACATTCAATTTCATATACCATCAGATTTCAAATTCCAAGTTAGCCATATTTGGATGTTGACAGATAAATTAAACAACTCAAAAACAAGGCAAAGAGGAAAATGATTAAGATTCTGCACTTTAAACCTGTTTACGTCATGCAATCTTCCTTTGAAACTGATTGGATGGATCATTAGTTTAATCTCCAGCTTGACACTATACTTTATCCATGCAGGCAATGGTCCCTTTTCTTTTCTTTTATTACCTTTTCCAACTGGGCCCATTTAGCGAATCAGTGACTGAAAGCCTCTCGTAATTGCTTAATGCAATGTTAACCCTTGCTCATTTTTAGAGAACTGGTGACCAAAGCCTTCATGGGTTCTCACAATGCAATTCTTAACTTTTCACAATCTTAGCAAATCAGTGACTAAAGTGATCACCTTCGAGCACTTGACTGCAGTTATCATTTAGAGAACTAGCGACCAAAGCCTTCTCCCATTCTCTTAATGTCCCAGCTAACTGTCAATTTTCTTGGAGATTTAGTGAACAAAGGGTTTGTGCATTCACTTAATGAGATATTTAACCACGTGATTATTCAGAGAACTGGTGAAGCATTTACTCTCTGAGTCATTGAATCTATCTTAACCACCCAGTTTATCTAGCAAACTCATGCCTAACCGCCATGTGTTGCCTTGTTGCATGATCGCATGATCCCCTACTCACCCTTGCGATCATTGTACTGTAACCACTTAGCCACACAGTTGCAATCACAAACCCTTCATAAACTTCACATCATCAACACCTCATTCAGCTGCCACATGGCAGCCTGGCGCATGTTCGCAAGGGCGAGAAGTTGGCCCTTGTGATCATGCGACCTCTTGACATGTGTCCATCCAATCACCTTCATTCTAAGACTTAGTGACTGTGTGCTTCACTCATTCGCTAGATCATACTGCCCTTTACATTTCTTTTAAGAGAACCTGTGACCACATGATTCACTGAATCGCCAGATCACTTAGCCTCTCACTAATTTATTCTAAGAACAAGCGAACACTTGAAACAACCCTTTCCACCAAATTCATCAAGCCAAATTGTCGGAGCCGCCATACTTATAAAACTATACACAATCACTCATTCACCAAGTGAAACCTGTAGGACCCAATAATACCTAAGATTTAATCACAACCGTTGATCCTGTCAATGATCTATGGTTCTCTCTAGGTCACTAGATGTTAGCACAGAACCGCCAAGGAATACGTGAATAAGAGATAATGCATTCGCCAAGTCACTTAAATTTTTCTGATAACTACCTGATACTTGGAGACTCCATGATCAAGGATAACACTTAGCATTTTTGACACATTCACCAGTTCCCTGAATGATTGAGGTGTTCACTAGGAGACTTAGAGTCCACACGACTAAAAAGACACTTAGCATAAGATTGACTTGTTCGCTGAATCACTGAATACTATATGAGACATGCTATGACCTTTTTTGATTCAGTGAACACAAAACATTAAACACCTGCATGATTTAATCAGGTTAAGTGACTTAAAAAGGTAACAATGAAATAGAAGAATAAGGGCTAATCATGAGGACTTTTGTATGAATTTGACATTTTTAAAAACAAAACCTAGGGTTAGGGTTTTTGAAGTGGGCTATGACAATTTTTTGAAGAAATTCCAACACCTGTACCTAGGAAAACTTCACAGACCAGAGGACTAAACCAACATTTGGAAAAAAACCTCAGAAAATCAAGAATATACCCAACAGTGGCTTTATATGAGGATGCTTGATTGCAAAATCATAGCAAAAACTTATAAATGTCTGGGAGGCAAACCACAAAACCTTAACCTAAAATAGGAAACAAACATACAATAGAAACAAACATACAATAGAAAAAAACACACCTATACATATATACAAACCTACTGTGCATGGAAAAGAATTAGCTGAAGAAAAATTTCAGGAATTGTCCATGCACTGGCAATTCCTGCTTTTCACCATCCAAATTTTTTAGAAAGTATGAATCCTTACCATGGGTTTCATGAACAATATAAGGTCCCATCCACAAAGACTCAAATTTTTTGTGTTTCCCTTTATCTTCAACCCTAGCATTCCATTGAAGAACCATATCACCAAGCTAGAATGTTCTCATAGTTGCTCTCTTATCAAAAAGATACTTCATTTTTTGCTGCAACTTCATATTTTCTCTTTGTCCTTCCCTCCTAATCTCATCCAATTCAATCAGCTGAACCATTCTATCTTGCAATGGATCACTGATTTCCATGTCCTCTTCTTGCATAAACTTATAGATTGGAAGGAAATTATTGACTGGCAACCTTTGCACAGACCTGTTAGAAAGTAAAGATCCCCAAGATAACTGAGAGGGGGGGAGTGAATTAGTTATCTAATAATTTATCCATTCAACATCTTTAAACAATATAATCAATGTATTGATCAACCATAGAAAGATAATCATACACAATTGCACAATAACACAAGATATGTTAACTAGGGAACCTCTTGAAAAGAGTAAACCCCGGTGGGAATGATGCCCACAAAATGATGCACTAATATGAAAGTTCCTTGTTAGAGGATGGAACCTATTAGGAGTCTTATTAAATACATTCAGTACATATAAATCCTTGTTAGGAGATTTTGAATCCCTGATAAAAGATTCTAACCCGGTTAAGAGTTTATGGAAGACAGAAGGACCCACTGCCTAAACAGCTTCAAGGCAAGATCTCTGAACCCACTGTTCAAAAGATCTTAGAATTATTCAATAGAATAATATGAAATATATTACCTCCTTCACATTGTGCCAAAACTGCACTCTCTGCTACACAAGATCACAATTCCAGATCTCTGTACTCACAAGTCTTCCTTCATCACTGAATTAGCTCTTTTCTTCACTTCATGCATATATTCACATCTCACTCTTTATAGTACACATTACAATAAGGAAAAAATTCCTTCTTATATACCAAACTCAAATAATTACAAATGAGTCGGTCCTCAATTACAAAATAATAAATTCTACACGCTACACATAGAATTCACATAAAACTGTCGGCTTCCAGTTACTGTAACTTTCTCCAAACATATCCTCAAAGTTTGCACTATGAACCATGTCATCATTAATGAGTCTCCAACATCTCTTTAATTGTGCAAAATCAGATTCCCTCCCAACTAAGAGATATCCTCCAATTTCTGAACATTGCTACATAGAAACATTGTCTAAACACTGCTTTCACCAAAATGCTCATAAATCTTACAAATGAATGAATTTTTTTTTTTTCTATTAACCATAGGTTAATAACACACCAAATAACATACCATCAACTATGAAAAAGCCAATCTACAATAAAACATGTGCGCAAAACAAAACTGTACCTACTTTCCTGCTAATATCTAGAATATCACTGTGTTGACATGAATGACAATCCAAGTCATGAATGCAACAACAACTGCTACAGAATGACTGCCAAAACACTTTGCATTCATTCCTAACAATCTCCCCCATTGGAATTGATGGCAACATAGATGAAAAACATCTAGTGTTCCAAAAATCCAATATTGCAACATCACTGCAAAATATTAAATCAAATCTTGCTTCGTTTTCCTATATAATCCACAATGTTTTTCATGTATATCTCTCCCCCATTGACATCAATGATAGAAATTATATCACTAAGTCAATAACAACTTAATGTCAAAAGACACTTTTTAGAAAAATACAATAACAAGAGTCCTCATGACTCAGCTCATAAACTCCCCCATAGAGGAAGTTCCAACATCCAATCTAGAAGAAAGATAGGGCTCATATACCACTAGATGGATGCAATCATCTACATCAATTCTCAAAAATAGGTTGGGGCATAACCCCAAGCATACCTCATAGATACACAAATGTATCCTTAGGTAAAGGCTTTGTAAATATATCTGCTATCTGCTCCTTTGTACTTATGTACTCCAATCTTCTTTTTCTGCAACTTTCTCTCTTACAACATGATACTTGATCTCAATATGTTTAGTCTTAGAATGTAAAATAGGATTTTTTGACATACTCACTATACTAGTGTAATCACAATGTATAACAACAAGGTCATCAAACTTTATTCCAATATCTTTCAACATCTGTTTCATCCAAATAATTTGATTATAATTATTTACTGCTGCAATATATTCTGCTTCTGTTGTGCTTTGTGAAGTACAATTATGCTTCTTACTTAGCCAAGAGACCAATTTACCTCCAAGAAAAAAGGCTCCACCACTGGTGCTTTTCTTGTCATCAATGCTACCTCCCCAATCTGCATCAATATAGGCACATAAGGTAAAATAAGCAGAATTCTCATACCATAATCCATAATCCATTGTTCCTTTTAGATATCTCAGTATCCTCTTTACTGTTGCATAATGTGATTCTCTAGGTTCTACTTGAAATCTTGCTACAATCCCCACTGAATGTGCTATATCAGGTCTTGTATGTGTCAAGTATTGCAATCCTCCAATCATAGATCTGTACCTTTTCTACTCAACTGCTGGTGTCTCATCTTTGCTAGATAACTTATGTCCCATTACCATAGGTGTTCCAACAGGTTTAGAATCTTCAATTCCAAATCTTTTCAATAATTCATTTAAATACTTAGTCTAACTTACAAATATACCTTCCTTACTTTTTGTTATCTGTAATCCTAAAAAATATTTCATTTCTCCAATCATGCTCATCTCAAATTCAGTCTTCATTTCATCTACAAATTTGTCACTAGCTTCATCTTCTCCTCCAAAGATAATATCATCAACAAATATAACTATAACCAAAAAACCATTCTCACTTTCTTTTGTGTATAAGTTACTATCTGTTGTTCCTTTTATAAATCTCAATTTCAATAAATACTTATCCAATCTTGCATACCAGGTTCTAGGTGCTTGTTTTAATCCATATAAAGCTTTCTTTAACTTACATACCATATCTCCTCCTTGTGTCAAAGGAAAACCTTCAGGCTGCTCAATGTAGACTTCTTCTTCCAATTCACCATTCAAAAATGCTAACTTCACATCCATCTAATACACTCTGAATTTCTTGTAAGTTGCATATGCTAGAAACATTCTCAGTGCTTCAAGTCTGACCACAGGTGAAAAAGTTTCTTCATAGTCAATTCCTTCTTGTTGTGAATATCCTTTACATACCAATCTTGCTTCTCCTTTTTCATTCATCTTGTTTCTAAATACCCACTTTGTTCCAATCACATTCTTGTCTTCAGGTCTAGGGACCAATTCCCATGTCTTGTTTTTTTCAGTCTGCTCTAGTTCTTCTTTCATAGCATTGATCTAATGTTCATCTTCACAAGCTTCATTAGTAGTCTTAGGTTCAATTTGAGAAATCAAACATAAATGTACCTTATTTTGAGTCAAAACTCCTCTATCTAAACTTCCAATAACTTGCTCAACAGGGTGATGTCTTGAACTATACCTGTTAGGTGTCATAGTTACTGATCTTGTTCTGACTATAGATTCTTCTCTACTTTCTTCTCTATTTTCTTCTTTGTTTTCTTCTCTGTCTTCTTCAGTATAACTTTCATTCAGCAAATCACTGTTAGTTTCAAAAAATAATTCTACATTTTCAATGTTAGGCTGAGGTTGTGCTTCTCCATCAGATTCATAATCAAGCATTCTTTCCTAAATTTTAAACTTCTCATCAACTTTTACATTTGCACTTTCAACAATAGTCTTAGTTCTTTTGTTATAACATCTATATGCTTTTCTTTTTAAAGAATATCCAAGAAATATTCCTTCATCACTTCTAGGATCAAACTTTCCTATATCATCATCTCTCTTTATATAACATTTACTTCCAAAAATTCTAAAATACTTAACTAAGGGTGTATGTCCAAACCATAATTCATAAGGTGTCTTGTTTGTATCTGCTCTGATTTGTACTCTGTTCATAGTGTATACTGTTGTGTTCTCTGCTTCTCTCCAAAAAGTTTTAGCCAAATCATTTTCAAACAACATAGCTCTTGCTGCTTCAGTTATTGACCTATTCCTTCTTTCTGCAATACCATTTTGTTCTGGTGTTCTAGGGGCTAAAAGTTGTCTCTTAATACCATTCATTTCACAAAAAGTGTTAAACTCTCTAGATGTAAATTCACCACCTCTATTAGATCTTAGACACTTAATCTTCATTCCAGATTCATTCTCAATTTTTCTTTTCATGATCTTAAATTTATCAAATGCTTCAGATTTTTCTTTCAAAAATGCAATCCACATCATTCTTGTAAAATCATAAACAAGAATCATAAAATACCTTTCACCATAGAATCCTCTAGTCCTAGTAGGACCACTCAAGTCTGTATGAACAATCTCCAACTTCTCTGTCAATATGAACTTCTTATTGGGAAATGAACTCCTTTTCTACTTTTCCATCATACATTCTTTGCAAATCATGTTAGTAGGTTTCATAATTCTAGGTAAATCTCTTACCGCAAGTGTAGTGCTCACCTTGACAATATTATCAAAGTTTATATGACAAAACCTTTTATGCCATAACCAACTATCATCAATCCTAGTTATCAAACATGTCATCTTAGTAGGATTCAACTGAAATACATTACCTTTGGTTCTAGATCCTTTTCCAATCATATTTCCATCTTTATCTTTTATCACACAAGTTTTCTCAGAAAACCAAACTTGATAACCCTTATTAGCCAATTGTCCAACGCTTAGTAGATTATGTCTTAGTCCATCAACAAAGTAAACATCATCAGTGTTAGTCTTTCCATCAAGAGTAATAGATCCTATACCCTTAATCAAACAAGGTGCATTGTTACCAACCCTAACAATTCCTCCATCATAATTATCTAACTTAACAAACTTTCTTTTATCTTCAATCATATGATGTGAACAACCACTATCTATAATCCAATCAGATTTATTTTCAACTTGTGAAACTAATGCTTTTTCTTCCCTTTTATCAGATTCAGAACTTTCTTCTTTAATTGCTACAAATCCTATTTCCTCAAAGTTATCATTATCACTGTCACTTAAATGTTTTTCAGTTCCTGCTTCAATATCTTCATCATTTGCATAATAACATTCTTTAGATCTCCTAGGTTTAAAGTTGCTTCTATACTTCTTAACTCTTTTAGGACATTTAGATGCAAAATGACCATATTCTTGACAAGTCCAACATTTAAAGATTTTCTTACCATCTGGTTCTCTTTTTACAAGTAATGCAATAATTTCTTCAATCTTCTTATCTTCCTCAGATCTACTACTACTGGCATAATCTCCATTCACACTAGTACTTATTGTAGGTCTAATGCTAAGAGCACTGAATGTTGTTTTCATTCTAGGTAGCTCTCCTGATAATCTCAAGTTCATCTCTGCTATTTCTAATCTTCCAAGAAGAGTCTCTCTTGAAAATTTTGATGTACAAGGTATCACTTGTTCAATCATCTGCATTGTTTGCTTGAATACTGGTGTCAAAGTTCTCAAAATTTTTTATATCACTTCATTCTCTATCTTATCACCTCCACAAGACTTTATTCCTATCACAATCTCAGACATCCTACCAATATAACTTCTAATAGATTCATCTTTCATCATTTTGATATCTTCAAATGCACAAATCCAATTATGTAATCTAGCCTTCTTTGCATGTTCATCACCTTCAAAAGTAGAATGTAAAGCTTTCCAAATTGCATGAGAAGTTTTCAAACATCTTACCTGACTATATTCATTCTTTGATAGTGCTGATAAAAGTGCTTCTATTGCAAGTATGTTACACATGAATAGATCTAGTTCATCTTTAGTTCCTACCTCTAGATTGTCTTCCTCAATGATAGTCTTCTCATTCTTTGTAATCAACCAATAACTTGGTCCTAAACACAATAGATGTGTCTTCATCTTTTCTTTCTAGCTATCAAAATTTACTCCATCAAACTTAGGGCTTTCTTTTCTAAAATTTTCCATGGATCTCCTTAAGTTGTTAAACTTTTCTTTCAAGGACTTGCCGCTCTGATACCAATTGTTAGAAAGTAAAGATCCCCAAGATAACTAAGAGGGGGGGGGGGTGAATCAGCTATCTGATAATTTATCCATTCAACAGCTTTAAACAATATAATCAATGTACTAATCAACCATAGAAAGATAATCATACACAATTACACAATAACACAAGATATGTTAACTAGGGAACCTCTTGAAAAGAGTAAACCCTAGTGGGAATGATGCCCACAAAATGATGCACTAATATGAAAGTTCCTTATTAGAGGATGGACCCTGTTAGGAGTCTTATGAAATACATTCAGTACATATAAATCCCTATTAGGAGATTTTGAATCCCTGTTAAAAGATTCTAACCCAATTAAGAGTTTATGGAAGAGAGAAGGACCCACTGCCCAAACAGCTTCAAGGCAAGATCTCTGAACCCACTGTCCAAAAGATCTTAGAATTATTCAATATAATAATATGAAATATATTACCTCCTTCACACTATGCCAAAACTGCACTCTCTGCTACACAAGAACACAATTCTAGATCTCTATACTCACAAGTCTTCCTTCATCACTGTATTAGCTCTTTTCTTCACTTCATGCATATATTCGCATCTCACTCTTCATAGTACACATTAAAATAAGGAAAAAATTCCTTCTTATATACCAAACTCAAATAATTACAAATGAGTCAGTCCTCAATTACAAAATAATAAATTCTACACGCTACACACATAATTCACATAAAACTGTCGGCTTCCAGTTACTGTAACTTTCTCCAAACATATCCTCAAAGTTTGTGCTATGAACCCCATCATCATTAATGAGTCTCCAACATCCCTTTAACTATGCAAAATCAGATTCCATCCCAGCTAAGAGATATCCTCTGATTTTTGAACATCACTACATAGAAACACTATCTAAACACTGCTTTCACCAAAATGCTCATAACTCTTACAAATGAATGAATTTATTTTTACGCTATTAACCATAGGTTAATAACACACCAAAGAACATACCATCAACTATGAAAAAGCCAATCTACAATACAACATGTGTGCAAAACAAAACTGTACCTACTTTCCTGCTAATATCCAGAATATAACTGTGTTGACATCAATGACAATCCAAGTCATGAATGCAACAACAACTGCTACAGAATGACTACCAAAACACTTTGCATTTATTCCTAACAAGACCAAATATGGTCTAAAATCTTTGACTACCTTTACAAGGGCATAAGCTTGCTTCTCCATTAGTTCATAATTTAATTTAGTAGATTGTAATGATTTGCTGAAAAAGGCTATAGGATGCTCATATCCTTCTTGATCCTTTTGTAAAAGTATAGCTGCAATAGTATGAAAAGATGCAAAAGAAAATAGAGAAAATGGTTTCAAATAATCAGGTGATACCAAAATTGAGGCCTCTTGAATTTCTTGTTTGATTCTTACAAAAGCTTGCTGAGCTTCAAAGTTCCATTCAAACTTCACTTCCTTCTTTAGGAACTTCACTATGGGCTTGACCAATTCTGCAAAGTTAGCAATAAATCTTCTTACAAAATTAATCTATCCCAAGAATGACTACACAACTTTTATGTTCTTTGGTGGAGGGACCTTTTTAATTGCCTCTACTCTTTCATGATCAATCCTAACTCCTTCTTTTGACACTATGTGTCCAAGTAACTTCCCTTCTGTCACAACAAACTGACACTTTTTGGGATTCAAAGACACACCAAATTATAAGGCCTTAAGAATGACCTTCTCCAAATGGGAACAATGATCATTAGCTTTCTTGGAATAAGCAGTGAGATCATCCTAATAAACAACCATTAAAATATTTATCAACTCCTCAAATGCAACATCCATGGCTCTCTGAAATGTTGCTCCAACATTTTTCAGACCAAAAGGCATGCGAACATATACATATGTTCCCCATGGGGTTGTGAAGGCTATCTTAAATTGCTCTGATTCTTTGACTAGCACTTGATTATACCCTAAGAAACCATCCATCATTGACAAGAGTTCACATCCGGTCACCCTATGTAGCATGGCCTCCATATTTGGCAATCCATAATTGTCCTTGAGCGAAGCCACATTCAGGTTCCTAAAATCAACACAGAGCCTAATGTCACCATTCTTTTTCCTTAGTGGCACAAGATTGAAAACCCATGTAGAATGCCTAATTGGCTCAATGATACCAGCATCCCTCAATTTTATCAACTCAACTTGCATCTTAGTCACTAGTAAAGGGTTAATGGGCCTCTGCTTCTGTCTAAATGGCTTAGCTTCTTCTTTTAAAGGAATTTCATGCTAGAATAGATCAGCCCTATAAGCTTTAAGGTCATCATAGGACCAAGAAAATACATGCTTGTAATTTTTTGAAAGTCTTATCAAATTTCCTCTGATCTCTTTGCTCAGTTTCTTGCCAATGTATACCATTTGTGGGGAGTTTTCTAAACCCAAGTTTATTTCCTCTAAGTCCTCCATTTTAGTGTTAGACTTATGAGATAGAAAACCATCATTTATTTTGAACATTCCTTCCAATTCTACTAACCCTTTAGGTATGTGGTTGGATGTCAATTGCACTATCTCATTCCCCATGATGCATTCTTTTCCCTCAACACACTATTGTATCTCATTGAAATCTATTTTCTAACCATCATATTGATCAAGGCCTTGAATAAACCTAAGGATATCTAGGTCATCCTCAAAAACTTGCCAATTGTATACATTATCAGACACAACAGGCCTAGTTTTGACCTCTAACATAGACACACTAGTGAGGGTTATGTCTTCACTCTTAAGGGAAACATTTGCAAGAAAATCTACCATGATATTATTGGATCTTTCTACCCAAAGAAAATTGAAAGCATCAAAAAACTCTAGTCTATCCCAAATAGCATGTTTATACAGTTTCAACTTTTCATCTTTAGAAGCATACTGAGATCTCACTTGGGCTATAATCAACTAGGAATCACCATGAACTTTTAAAGATTTAATACCATGTTTTATGGCCACATCTAATCCCAGTATCAGAGCCTCATACTCAGTAGTGTTATTTGTACACTCAAAAGTTAACAAGAAAGATTATTTAAATGTAATACCTGATGGGGAAATGAATACAACACCAGCTCCTGATCCTTCCTTGGAGCATCCACCATCAAAGAACATTTTCCAAAGCCCATCTTGCTACAAAATTAGCTCATCCACAATTGGATCTATGTTTCTCAATTGAGGTACTGCTTCTTGAATCATAAAATTGCTCATGTCAATATCTACAAAATAGTTTAGATCCTCAGGAGAAACCACTTCAATCATGACTGAAGAATAGGGCTCCCTGTACAACTTTACTTTAGTTCCATTTATTGGGATGGTAGCATATGACAAATCTAGTTGCAACTTTCCACCCACTACTGCAGCCCATTGTCTTAACAATAACATGCCATAATGAGGTTTTGTATCAACAACAACCACATCCATTTTATATGTGGCTTCTGGGAATGCAGCAATTTTCACTTTAATTCCAATCAGGCTCCCTACAATAGGTACTACCCTATTGTCCATGGCATAACACCTTCCACTTGATATATCAACTTGCAACCCTAACTCCTTCATCACTTGATAAGGCATTACAGTTGTAGTAGCACCAGAGTCAATCATATAGTTTTTCAGCAAAAAATTATTTACAAGCAAAGTAACATAGAATGGATTAATAGAGGATGGTTCTTGTGTTACAATAGCCCCTACGCATACATCAAAAATATCATTAATTGCAATTGGATGGTTCAGGGATTTCCCTTCCTCTTGTAGAACAGGAGTAGTTCTCTGCTCACTTATAAGAGCAAGGGCTGCTGCTTTGTGCTCTTCTATTTTCAACATTTCAAGTAGAGGGATGGACACTTTCATTTGGGACAAGGCATGTCTGATATCAAAGGTAGGGGAGTCAGTGTAAACATCAGGGTGATCCTTTGACCTACCAAATTTCTTCTTCACCTTGTCAGCAATAACTTCTTATTTCCCTTTCTTTTCAGCTTCAAACCCTTCATCTTTACTATTTACAACATTGGGCTTTGGGGAATCCCTATCTTGAGGACTACTCTTAACAAACACTGATCTAGGAACTCCCTGCTCATTATCCACCTTTCTATTCCTCAAATTGTATGAGGATTTTTCTTGAGTAATAGTAGCCACAGTTAAACTCTTGATCTCTTCTTCACTAGCCTTTCTCCATTATCTTTCATCTGACCTAGATTCTACCATATGAGTCTTGCAATCATCATTATCAAACTCTTCTTGGTCAGATTGAGTAAAAATTTATTGTTCATAGTCAGAGAAAATCTTCCTCTTATGATCAACATTAGGGCAAATAAATTCATCATCTGAGGACTCAAGATCCTCCATTAGGTTAGTAGTAAACATGTTAATAGTAGGCTTTTCGGATCCTTCATAATCTCCTACGTATGAATCATTAGCCTCTTCTCCCAAGGCCTAAGCAATAGCACAATGCAATGGTGAGTGGGGCATATTACAGGCCATACACCAAGGGGTACTTTCCACATTATGTGCTATGTTTTTCTTCAAAGGGTCTAGTGTATCTCTTCCCTTTTGGGGTTCATTATTATCAGGAACAGGCCTCCCATCTTTCCAATTTGTTTTGTAAGGCATATCTCTTAAGTTAGGGGCCTTGTCCTACCTTTGATAAGGAGGTTTCACTTCTTGAAAGTTTCTACCACCTTTATCAAACCTTGCTGGGAAATCTTTAGTGTTACCAAGTCCTTTGTCCATTTTGTTCTCTTCTTTGGATGGCCTTTCAGGTTGTGGCCTAGTTTCTTTCCACAGTCTACCTTCATCCCTTTTGTACATTTGGCCAGATGCCTTTCAGTTACTCTCAATATTTATGGCCAACTTAAAATAATCTCTAAGGGTATGAGGATTCTTGTCTCTCAAAAGGTAAGACATCTTACCATCCATAGAATTGAAATAAGTTGTCATGTAGACTGCATCATCTAGCCTCAATACTTGGAATAGTTTATACATAGCCTTTTGGAATCGACTATTAAACTCTGACATGCTCTCATTGTAATGTTTCTTGATATTATTGAACTCATTGAGCATGTAGCTAGAGTTCATATGTTCTACATATTGCTCTTTAAAACATCTGACAAATTCTTCCCAAGATGCAATACTGTTCTCAGGTAGTCCCCTATACTAATCCCTGGTATCCTCAATCAATGATTGAACAAAGAGCTTCATTATGACATCTTCATGTTCAATCTCATAATCATTTACCTTTTCTGTGAAAAACTTTAGATGCTCTTCACAGGTGATAACATTATTCCCAGTAAATAATGGGATCTTCTTTCTAATTTCATTGGGGACAACATTAGGTTGACCAGGAATACCATCAAAAAATAGAGGCCTATATTTATCCAAGTGAACTGGTCTTCTTTGGATATTTGGTTGATTCAGGGGGGTAGTTGCAACATTTTGATAGGGTATAGTTCCCACTGTACCACTAGCTATAAGGGGAACTTGATTAGGAACTGGTCCAGGTAATATTTGTCCAGGGTGATAGGCTTGAGCATTTGGAAGTGAAGTATTAGGCTGACTGAATGGAGTTGTTCCTATGGTGATAGGGATAGAGGTACTAGTGGATGTGTTCATGTTAGCATGTAGGAAGGAAATCTTCCTCTTCATTTCATCAGCAGCAGCCTCCAACTCAAGTTTCTCCAGTTGAATAGCCAAATCTTCCTTTGCTTTTCTAGCCTTCTCCAAGTCTATACTTGTTTGAGAAGGTACATTAGGAGGAACCATAATTTTCTTGGGCTCATTAATATTTATACCCACCAATTTTTGTTTTCCCTTATGAGGGATTTCTTTGGGAGCAGTTATAATCTCCTTATTTCTCTGGATTTCAGAGGGATTCAATTGCCTTAAGACATGGCCTGTTCCCTCAAATTCACCTTGTTTAGGTTTATTATCCTGAGCCTACTTTCTCAAATCTTCCATATCACCAAATAAGTCCTTATTTAAACCTTGAACATCTTGGTTTAAATCACTAACTTGGGTCTCATTTTTCTTGGTTCTTTTGAGAAGTTCCTGCCTCTCTATGAGAAAATCATAGATTTGATGTTCCCTTGCTTTCAACCTATTGGCAATCTCAGCCAGTTGTTCAATATCCTCTTTTCTTAAAGCAATCACCTCTTCTCTCAACTTCTTAGAATCATAGGAGGTGGTCTCAGTAGCAGAGGTTTCTTCTAGTTGTTCCAAAGTTTCTCTCGCAGGGAAATAACCTGCTTCTGTGACCTCTGTGATTACTTCTTTCTGCATGTGCACACTTGGTGTAACCCTCTTGACATGTTTGAGATCATCAAAAGAGGATGAAGATTCATGAGGAAGTGGGACATGAGATCTTTCTCGAGAAGGACCTTGGAAACTAGCAGTATTCTGACCTCTTCTAGACCATTGTTTCCTACTTGGTGCATGGAGCTCATCACCCATATTATCTTCTGGGTGATCCTTGTAATAAGACCTAGTGTATCTTGGTTGAATCATGGTATAACATGAAAATATTAGCAAAATTTGCAACAATTAGCAACTAGTAACATAGATTTTAGAGTCGCCACCCACTACTAAGTGGGAAATGAAATTATTTTATGCTGGTCTACAAACATGCAATAGACAAGATTTGCACTAACCTATTGCAAGCTATTCAGAAGTCCCCAGTAGAGTCACCATATTTGTTAGTGCCTAAATCTATAGATTATCAAATACTCATATAATCCCAATGGACATAATCTAGCCAAATGCAAACACTAAGGTATTAAGGTTAGAAAACCTTCTTCACTTCGAGTATGGATACTCAGGCAGGTATACCTATATCCATTCACTATTTAACTGAGCTCTAAATTGTGAACTAGCTCCTTCACTATTCTGTCCTTGCTTCCAAACTCAACTTAATAAGATGAGAGAACTCTAAGTATGGCCCATATTATCTTGATACACAATATAATGATAGAAATCATGAAACCAACAACATGAAACAATGGTTTAAGGATATTCATCCTTCTTCTTTTTAGAGTTAAACTCAAGGAAGGTTAACCTCATTCAATGCTTCTACAAAGCATTACAAAACACATCCATGAACTTGTCATAGAATGATTCAGATTATGATTGTACCTATAAAGTAAAATGAAACAATTATTTATATTTTGGGTGGTGAATAAATGTAAATGGATCTAGAACCAGTGCCTTATCCACTTGGGCATCAGAGTCAAACTCTACCTCCACATAGATCTATCAAAACAAATATACTGAAACTCAAATGACATGCCTAACATACCATCCTTTTAATTTCTACAACTGTCATCAAATTCATACATGGATTATTAATTCCCAGAGACCTCCCCTAAGATTTTACTCTTTCCTTGAAAGAAACTTAAGCTTAACCCCTATATTCACCTTCTGAATAATGTATTCAAAATGCTTTTCAATCTAAATACATAAGAAAACTAAAACACTCCATACATAAAGATAATAAAATGGTAGTAAAAGAGCTCCAATATTTTGTATTAATGGTCAAAATGTGTTGATACAGTATCTTCTCATTTAAAGAAATTAAGGTTTTCTATTAAGAACCTTTCATACAGAGTATTTTTCCCACCCCTTGAAATGAGCAGAGACTTGCTATATATATCTTAGCCATCTTGGAATCCTCAAAAGGATGCAAGAAGCTTGGCATGGCTAGAAAAGATCCTACACTAGAGACAAGATTACAAACTGACAAAAAGATTGCAACAACATATTAAAAATATCTTTCCTCAACAATTTCGCAGGAGGCACCTTTGTCTAAGGATATTTCAGAGCAGTTGCTAAATTTTTTGCATGAATAATGACTACCATTCTAGCTAACCTACATCATCCTTTGTTTGAAACTTGCTCTCCCCAATTTATGGATCAGGTGCCATCTGCAGCTCTATTCTTGCTCTTCTTCTAGAAGCTGGACAACCGGCCTCTTCTTCTTCTTTATTGTTAGCTTCTCCTAAACTGCTACATCATCATCCAATGGCCAGTTGTAAGTCTATAATTTATGTAATAATCTAACTTGCTTATCCCACATGGAGTCAGTTATGTTTTTGGCCTCTACCACAAAGCATGTGCAATCATTTTCAATTTTTAAAAGACTGTCAATTATGCTATTACACCTCTCAAAATCCAAAGTATTGTCACTATTTTGGAAAGCATCTTGTGTAATTGCCAACTAATCCATTGATAGTTTCCATTCTTCCAACTTGATCACATTTCCATTGTCATCACATATTGATGGTAGATATTTTCTATAATGCTTGTCAAACATAAACAACTTAACCCTCACCTAGTTGGACTTACCTTTAAAAAACTTTGAAACAACACTGATTAAGCCAATTTTCTCAAAAACTTCTATCACTACCCCAGGGATCTTAGGCTTATGCTCCTGTAGACTATCAATTTTATAAAACAATAAACTTCTCCCAGACCAAACACTATGAGGTGGCTCCAAAGTAGCCAATGATTCATTTACCTTTCTATTGGTTTGGTGCAATTGGCTAACTGATTGATAAATTGTATCCATCTTCTCTATTATCTTATCCCACCTGTATTGCACAATCTTTGACATAGTGTCCAAAGATGCCTCTATCCTTATCTTCTCCAAATCTTCAGTAGGTCTCTCAAGGACTCCTTCATCAATCTGAATAGAGACCTCAATTTGCATAGGGGGGAAAACAACTGCCTTTGAAGCTTCTTCAATCTTAACTTTTATTTCTGCCAATTCATCCTCTAACTGCTTAATCTTCATCAATTTTATGTCTCTATCCTTGGCAACCAAGTTTGCATTTTCAAACAATTTTGAATACCTTTTAGATAATTGAACTATCTTTGCTTCATTCAAGTTATCCCAATGAGTTACTACCTTGGAAACTTCAAGGTCAGTTGTATTCTGCACAATCCATATAATCTTATTCCCTTCCATTTTATCCTCTATATTTAATAGGGATGGCTTTTGGGTCCTAGTGGCCATAGACCACATTGCAATAGCTTGATATTTAGGGTCATAACCACTTCCTCTTATCATATCACCAATGTAAACTTCATATGAAAGGCTTTCCTTCCTCAAGCCTCTATTTCTTCAAAGGTTGCTCTAGAGAATCCCCTATTTCTGGTTGGTTTTCAATAGGTTGAACACTCTATACATCCTCAATTTATGGTGGGCTATTCCCTTCCGGGGACTCATCAGAAAACTCCTCTTGATCAGAAGATGAATAGTCTTTCCTTTTCTTTGGTTGACTCTGGTTAATCAACTTCTCCAACTGATTTGATAGAGTGTCATGCATCTCTATCATCTTGTCAATTCTTTCTAAATAGGGAAGGTCAGGGAAGAAACCCTTAAAAGGAAGCTGGGCTGCCATCACTTGTTTTGACAAGTCTATCAAATCAAAGTACCTGTTCCATCTCATTTTGACCTCATCATCATCTATATTGTTTTTGACTACATCTTTTTCATCCAAACCCTCATGTTCCTTAATCACACCAATGTCTAGAATATAGAGCATCCTTGCAGTTTTGATAAAGCCCTCAGGATCTACATGTCTACAAGCACCAGTAGCCATTTTGAACTGATTTAACCATGTAGTAATTTGAGGAAATGCCCTCTTTCCTACCAGGAAGTCACCTATCTTGAATTGCCTAGGTGTGAATGTACCCTTCCTGTGAGGGGCTAGAAGTTCTCTATCTGTCCACATCAACTGCCACACAAATTCCAAACAAGCAACCCTTGGAGGCACAAATTTTGGTAATATATGTGGGGGTTGGGGGAAACCATAGACTCTCAAAATTGTAGCATTCTCCTGCAAGTAAAAATCACCCCAATTATGATCTCCCACACATTTTTGCACAAACTGCACTAGTCGTAGGAGCCTAAGGACCCTTGGGGATATCCTTGTAGTATTGACACCTAACATCCTTATAATAGGATAAACAATGAAATTATGAAAGATACAAAAATTTCCTTCATTGGAAGTAGAATTCCACTTCCTCACCCATAATTGCACTGGATTATACTGGCCTTCAAACTTGAACCTTGGCTTCAGCATGTTCAAATCAAAATTATTAATGTTGAAGAACAAAATTAAATGCATTATCAAAGAATAATGCATGAACTTAATTGGGCTCTTACTATCCTTGATAGAAATCAAACCCTCATGCATTCTATCAATGATATACTGGATGTAATCATAGTCAGTATTAACCAAAGAATTTTGGATGTCTAGGATAATCATCAAAAGATCAGTTGGTAAAAACTCTGCATCCCCATCAATTCCCAAAACCCTACACAACCCATAACAAGTTTTCTTCATGTAATGCTGAAGGGATTTAAATTGGTAAGGGGCATTCATGTGAGGAGGGAGGGGAGCTATATACTTATCCTATTTTGGGATATGCTTCATCATTTGGTCCTTCACTATCCCTATATTATTCTTGTATCTCTCCTTTTCTTTGCTCAGGTTGATTTCAGTAGAAGTGGATGTATAGACATTAAAAGCCTTCATGAAGGAACCCCTATCAAGAGTAACCAAAGCTAACTAGTCCTCTTTCCTAATAGTCTTAGAAATAGGGTCATAATGCCTAGCTAGAGCAACAATTAAATCCGCATCTAGGAATACATCAGGCACTACTAATTTCCCTAACCCCAAAGCCCAACCATTACATACAAGGATATGACTATCTCTATTTTTATAAAAGAAGTTGAAGATAGTATAAACTATGGTATTCGGTGTGATAGGATCTTTGCAAAACCCTAGAACATCTTTGAAAACATCATCAAGAGCTCTTTTGTTCTGACTGGAAATAGGTAGCAATCTGAAAAATTCATTTTAATAATTAGGCTTGCCCTTGTCTTCACCACTTTTAGACTTTGCTTCACTGCTAGAAGATGTTGCACTCCTCTCAAGTTGACTCGTCTTTGCTACAGAATTATCTTCAATCTCTAAAAAATGGATTCACTTGGCACTCGGAAATTACTTCAGAATGACACAATTCTCTTCAACTAATTTTGGACACAGGAAATAATGAGCCTAGCTTATTTATCGATATGGACCAAATGTGTATAGCTACCACAATTACTACAAATCTCCTTAATTGTTTCCAAATTGAATTTCATATACCATCAGATTTCAAATTTTGAGTTAGTCGTGTTTGGTTGTTGACAGATAAATTAAACAACTCAAAAACAAGGCAAAGAGGCAAATGATTAAGATTCTACACTTTAAACTTGTTTACGTCATGCAATCTTCCTTTGAAACTGATTGGATGGCTCATTAGTTTACTCTCCATCTTGACACTATACTTTATCCACGCAGGCAACGGTCCCTTTTCTTTTCTTTTATTACCTTTTCCAACTGGGCCCATTTAGTGAATCAATGACTAAAAGCCTCTCATAATCGCTTAATGTAATGTTAATCCTTGCTCATTTTCAGAGAACTAGCAACCAAAGCCTTTGTGGGTTCTCACAATGCAATTCTTAACTTTTCACAATCTTAGCAAATCAGCGACTGAAGTGATCACCTTCGAGCACTTGACTGTAGTTATCATTTAGAGAACTAGCTACCAAATCCTTCTCCCATTCTCTTAATGTCCCGGCTAACTATCAATTTTCTTGGAGATTTAGCGAACAAAGGGTTTGCACATTCACTTAATGAGATACTTAACCACCTGATTATTCAGAGAATTGGTGAAGCATTTACTCTCTAAGTCACTGAATCTATCTTAACTACCTAGTTTATCTAGCGAACTCATGCCTAACCACCACGTGTCACCTTGTCGCATGATCGCATGATCCCCTACTCACTCTTGCGATCATGTGACCGCAACCACTTAGCCATGTAGTTGTGATAAAAAACCCTTCATAAAACTTCACATCACCGACACCTCATTCAGCTGCCACATGGTAGCCTAGCGCATGTTTGCAAGCATGAGAAGTTGGCCCTTGCAATCATGTGACCTCTTTACATGTGTCCATCTGATCACCTTCATTCTAAGACTTAGTGACTGTATGATTTGCTCATTCGCTAGATCATACTACCCTTTACATTTCTTTTAAGAGAACCTATGACCACATGATTCACCGAATCACCAGATTACTTAGCCTCTCACTAATTTATTCTGAGAACAAGCAAACACTTGAAACAACCCTTTCTACCAAATTCATCAGGCCAAACTGTCAGAGCCACCATACTTAGAAAACTATACACAATCGCTCATTCACCAAGTGAAACCTATAGGACCCAATAATACCTGAGATTTAATCACAATCATTGATCCTGTCAATGATCTATGGTTCTGGCTAGGTCACTAGATGTTAGCACAGAATCGCCAAGGAATATGCAAATAAGAGATAATGCATTCGCCAAGTCGCTTAAAGTTTTTTGATAACTACCTAATACTTGGAGACTCCGTGATCAAGGATAACACTTAGCATTTTTTACACATTTGCCAGTTCCCTGAATGGTTGAGGTGTTCACCAAGAGACTTAGAGACCACGCGACTAAAATGATGCTTAGTATAAGATTGACTTGTTTGTTGAATCACCGAATACTATATGAGACATGCTATGACCTTTTTTGATTCAGCGAACACAAAACATTAAACATGTGCATGATTTAATCAGCTTAAGTGACTTAGAAAGGTAACAATGAAATAGAAGAATAAGGGCTAATCATGAGGACTTTTGCATGAATTTGAAATTTTCAAAAACAAAACCTAGGGTTAGGGTTTTTGAAGTGGGCTATGACAATTTTTTGAAGAAATTCTGACACTTGTACCTAGGAAAACTTCACAGACCAGAGGACTAAACCAATGTTTGGACAAAAACCTAAAAAAATCATGAATATACCGAACACTACCAATCATATTAGGGTTTACAAAACTTTTACCCTAAAACTTTACAACAACCCTACTGGGTTTACAATAAATGCCTCAATCCTATTTGGACAAATATTTTACAATTGAGCCATGTTACTTTATGTCTTCCATCTTTTCATTGGTTTCTTCAAACAAATTTGACTACCATTCTGGTGCAGGAGCACCTACACTAGACTCAACAAACAATGCTCATAAAATTCCTAAGCACATCTAGTTTAGTTTAGATACATTAGTCAGGCACCTAGACCAAGTTGTAAGGCCTAGTTCCAAGATTGGCACAACTATAAGCCCTTGGCTAACTATGGTCAAAAAGTGGTCAATGGGCTTAGAATCATAGGATACTTGTTATTTTTCATATTTTTATGGTTTGGATCCATGTTGGATCATTAGGATAGGATTAGACCAAGTTTGGTCTCCTAGAAAGCAAAAGTTGCAAAAATGTTGTAAAAGTTGCTTAGCAACCTTAACAACTTCTTGCCAAAAGTTGTAATCAAGCCCCCAGTGGTTAGATGGTTTAAATTTCGGTTGTAACTAATGGTGGAAGCCTTCAATAAGCCCTTTTAGGTGGGTGGCAGGTAAGATGTGTAATTTTGGCATTTGAATCAATAAAAATAAACAATTTCTCTGTAATTCTCGGGAATGATGACCTAGTATAGATGGGTATAGACTAGTGTGCATGAATCCTTGAGATCAAAAGTTTTTTCATCTAATCTAATTTCATCTACAATTGGATTCATGTTCTAATTCATCTTAGTTTGGGAGATATCAGGGTTTCTTGTGTGCTTGCCTGGATTGAAGGTCTCCAAGAGGATTCCGATAGGGTTTGATCTTTTGACCCAATTCCACAATGGTAATATAATAACCCTTGGTGGAATTCAACCTTTGTTTATGCACTTTCAAAATATGCAGGTTAGAGGTGGAGTTCTGAAGGGAGTTGGTTTTTCCACAAAGCCCTAGGTGTACATCTCTATGTGTGCACCAGTTTGTGACTTAGAACAGTCACCATAACTTTTGGTTGGGGATTCACCAAGACTCCAAAACTTGGATTCTAAGTTATTTTTTATGTCCACACATGCCCCCATACTTATTTTGTTCATTGTCTTAGGAGAAAGAGCACTTGTAGTGCATTTGGAGACCTAATTAGGCCTATTAGCCCGATCTAACATTGCAACATCAGTAACTTTTGTTTGTCTCCACTCCTTGGTGCTTGGATATGTTTTGTAAAACCCAAAAGGGTATTAGAATCTCCAACCTATTCAATATCTCATTTGGTAACATTTTGACTTATGCTCAAAATTCCTTCTAGGAAGGGCTACAATCCAAATACTTGGTTTATGAAGCAACCTAGTGTTATGGGTGGCTTGTAAATGAAAGAACCATTTGAAATAAAGGAATGGGACCTAAATAGTCCAAATCAATGATTTTAGGCCACCCCTAGTCTTATAATTCATTTCATGGGGTTTGGTTGTCTATTGAGTTAAGGAGATCTTTTAGTAACTTCTCAATTGTTGGTGCTTGGGACTTGGCATAGCCTAGTGATTAGTTTGTCTTGGATGTTTGGGTTGTGATAACCATTTACCCTAGTCCTTACCATACTTGTGATAATTATTGGGCACTTGGTTCCTGACTTGGGTAGTTCAGGCATTGAAACTCACCAATTGTTCACTGTTTGAAGGCTTCCACTTGCCACTTTGCATCAAGTGGTATTAGAGCTATGTTTGCTCCTAAGGATGAAGAGATCCCTACAAGGGTCACAAATAGTGAGTTAGAAAAGATGGTGAGAGAGAAAATGGTTGCAAACATAGCCTTAACTAAGAGGCTTCAAGAACTTGAGAAGAAGCTTAACAAGAACAAAGAAGATGGGTCTAAGAATGAAGAGGGGAGTGAAGAAGAGGAGGATGATCCTGACCAACACATCCCTACAAATCAAAGGCCTTTCATATATGCCTTAAAATCCATAGGGAGGAGAACTATGAAGGAGAAGATACATTTTCGAGTCTTCAATGGAAAGATGAATGCAGCTTTAGCCTTGGATTGGATAGATGCTTTGACAATGTTGTTTGAATCTGAGGACATCCTTGAAAAGTAGAGGGTAAAGGTGGCAAGATCCAAGTTAAAGGGACCAGCCCTAACTTGGTGGAACTTCATCCAAAAAGAGAGGGTGAAGAATGGAAAGAGCATGATCAATTCATGCAACAAGATGATAGCATTGATTAGGGAGACATATGTGCCTGAAGATTATGGGGTACAACTCCATAGGAGGAAGGAACATTTGAAATAAAAAGACATGGATGTAGGCTCATACACCAAGGAGTTCCTAAAATTATGTATGAAGACCAATATGGCAGAAGATGAGGAAGAAAAACTAGCAAGATACATGAATGGCTTGAAGGTATCCATTCAAGAGGAGCTAAGCCTACACTACCCTACCACAGTCAATAAGTGCTATCAAATGGCACTCAAGGTAGAGGAGAAAAGGAAAAGAAAATAGTATTTTGGAAAAGGGAAGAGTAATGATAATGGGAAGAACTTTAGAGGCAAGGGAATCTCTTGGAACAAGGGACAAAATAGT
This sequence comes from Chamaecyparis obtusa, assembly GCA_027943335.1. Taxonomy (NCBI): domain Eukaryota; kingdom Viridiplantae; phylum Streptophyta; class Pinopsida; order Cupressales; family Cupressaceae; genus Chamaecyparis; species Chamaecyparis obtusa. The sequence goes on along the minus strand of BSBK01009462.1, from coordinate 261,709 downwards.
GGCAGCAGTAGCAGGACCCCTGACCAAGGAGACAAAGAAAATAGTGACTCTAATTCAAGAGGAAACTATAGAGGAAGGAGGCCCTTCAATAGGGGAAGGATAAACTCATGAAGAGGTAATGGACCATTGAAATGTTACTATTGCAATCAAATGGGATATCATGTAGGAAGATGAACTAAGATGAGGAACGACATAACCAAGGTGAGAGGAGAGCACAACTTGTCCAAGAAGATAAAGAAGAAGACAATGCTAATGATAGAGACTTGGAACCAGAGGAAGGAGTATGTTTGATGATGATGCAGGTCTTCCTTCAAGTGCCACAAACCCAAGAACCTCCACAAAGGAAGAATGTATTCAGGACAAAGATCAAATGTCATGGAAAGGTATGAAATCTACTTATAGATTCTGGTTCAACTGAAAATCTTGTATCTTGTGAAATGATTCAAAAGTTAAACCTCCCTAAGAAGCCACACCCTTGCCCCTATCATGTTTCATGGTTAACAAAAGGCCAACAAACTCTAGTAATAGAACAAGCATGGATAGAGTTCTCAATTGCATATTTTAAGGACAAAGTTCTTTGTGATGTGGTTGAGATGAATGCCTCACGCATCCTTCTAGGTAGGCCCTAGAAATTTGATGTAGATTCCATACACCATTGTAGGAAGAACACCTACTCCATCACTAAAGATGGGAAACCTTTACTATGAAGCCCCTCCTGATAGAAAATCTGAAAAAGAACCCACTATGATTATCATGGGTGAAAAAGAGATGTTGAAAACCTTGAAGGAACCTAATATTGAAGCCTTTGTCCTAATCTCAAAACCTAACGATAACACCAGGTCTGATAAAAAAGAGCCTATGCTAAAGGAAGCCATGGAACTGCTACAAAAGTATAGAGATGTCACTACTAGTGACCTACCCACTAGCCTCCCTCCCATTAGGGATATCAGTCATCAAATTGACCTCATACTTGGCTCATCCTTGCCTAATAAGGCACCATACAAAATGACACCCCTACAACATGTAGAGATTACAAAACAGGTTGCTAAATTGTTGGAAAGAGGACTCATTCAAAAGAGTCTCAGTCCATGTGTAGTACCATCAGTCTTGGCCCCTAAAAAGGATGGAAAATGGAGGTTATGCACTAATAGTAGGGCCCTAAACAAAATCACCATAAGGTATAGATTCCCCATGCCAAGGATTAAGGACCTATTGGATCAACTAGGAGGTGCTTGCTACTTCACCAAGATAGACTTAAAGTCTAGATACCATCAAATTAGAAACAAACTAGGAGATGAATGGAAAACAACATTCAAGACTACATAAGGTTTGTTTGAATGGTTAGTAATGCCCTTTGGCTTAATCAATGCACCTAGCACTTTTATGAGGCTTATGAATGAGATATTCATTGATTTTATTGGCAAATTTGTTGTTGTTTACCTTGATGACATACTAATATTCAATCATAGAAAGGAAGACCATCTTGATCATGTGGAACAGGTACTAAGAAGACTCCATTAGCACAAGTTGGTAATCAACTTGGAAAAGTGCATGTTTATGAGGAAGGAACTTGTGTTCCTAGGATTTGTGATCTCACAAGGTACCCTCAAGATGGATACTGAGAAGGTAGAAGAAATCATTAATTGGCATCCACCAGAAAACCAAGGTGGTGTAAGAAGCTTCCATGGACTTGTAACTTTCTATAGAAAGTTTATCAAAAATTTTAGTCATGTGTGTGTACCAATGCTTGAAACTATTAAAGGTGGAAAGAAGACTAAATTTGTGTGGACAAAGGAAGCCAATGATGCATTCCAATACTTGAAGAATAGGGTCTCCCAATATCCTATCTTGGTCCTCCTTGATTTTAACAAAGTCTTCATTATGGAGATAGATGCAAGCAATTTGGCTATAGGTCCAGTCCTAAGCCAAGAATGCAAGGTAGTTGCTTTCTTCTCAGAAACATTGAATGAGGCTAAAAGAAAGTACTCTACATATGAACTAGAGCTTTATGCTATGGTCCAAGCCCTCAAGAAATGGAGACACTACTTGATCCCAAAAGATTTTGTAGTATACACTGACAACCATGCATTAAGTTTCTTAAATTCTCAAGAGAAACTCTCTGTCAGACATCTGAAATGGGTAGAATAGTTGCAGGTCTACACCTTCAACATTAAGCATAAAAAGGGAGTAAAAAACAAAGTTGTTGATGCCCTTAGTAGGAGGGTTGTTCTGGTTGAAGAAATATAGTTGCAAAGTGTGGGAATTGAGTCTCTTAAGCATCTATACCCTGATGACCCTAAATTTGCAAAAATATATCAGATTTGCACAAAGATGGTTGGAAGATACCATACTAATTTTTTTGAATATTTGATTCAGAGTGGACTCCTATTCAAGAGAGAACAATTATGCATACCAAAATGTTCAATGAGAGTAAACATAATTAGGGAAAATCACTGTGGTGGCCTAGGAGGTCACTTTGGAATTGATAAGACAATAGACATGGTGAAGAGGAGCTATTTTTGGCCTAAGTTGAATAATGATGTCAAGAAGTTTATAGAGACTTGCACAATATGCCAATAAGCTAAATGAATGAAAAAAAATCAAGGGCTATACCAACCCTTACCAATCCCTTCCCTTCAAGACCTTGGGAGTCTATCTCAATGGATTTTGTAATGGGACTGCCTAAGACCAAGCAAGGGTTTGATAGTGTTTTTGTCATAGTGGATAGGTTCAAAAAAATGGTCCATTTTTTACCATGTAAAAGCACAAATGATGCATCTCACATAGCCCACCTTTTCTTCAAAGAAGTAGTCAAAATTCATGGCTTACCTTAGAAAATTGTATCTGATAGGGATGTAAAGTTCCAACGACATTTTTGGAGGACACTATTCAAGAAGCTGGGAACAAACCTCACCTATAGCTCTGCCTATCACCCACAAAAAGATGGGAAGACTGAGGTAGTAAAAAGATCCCTAGGCAATCTCCTAAGATGCCTAACCAAGCAATATTCTCAAAATTTGGATACAGTCTTGCCCTAGGTAGAGTTTGCATTCAATGAGTCTATGAATAGGTCAACTGGCAAGACCCCATTCCAAGTAGTATATGGCGTTCATCCCAAAGGACCATTAGACCTTATTGAACTACCATCTAACTTCAAAATTAGTGCTCAAGGCCAAGAACTAGCAGAGCTCATCACAAAGGTGCAGTAGGAGGTAAAAGAAGTATTACAAAGGTCAAGTTTGAAGTACAAGGAAAGTCCTAATAAAAGAAGAAGGGAGATTCAGTTCAAATTGGGAGACAAGGTTTGGGCATTCCTAAGGAAAGAGAGACTAACTAAGGGTAGATACTCCAAACTAAAAATGAAGAAAGTAGGTCCATGTAGCATACTCAATAAAATAGGTGAGAATGCCTATGAAATCTCTCTTCCTCCAACCTTGCAAATCTCTCCAATATTCAATGTTGTAGACCTCACCGCCTACAAAACTACAGCAAGTTCAATGAATGAGCAAGGTGAGGAAACAAACATCAAAGATGAAGATTATGTCACAAATCTTCCCCAAAGAAAAATAGTGGAGTTAGAAGAAATTTTAGACACAAAGTTATTAAGGTAGACCAAAACTAAGAAGTACATGTAGTACTTAGTCAAATGGAAGGGACTCCCCAACATACATGCTACTTGGCTAACCGAAGACCAAATCAAACAACATGGGACTTCCGTGGACCAATTATCCTCAAGTAGGGACTTGAGTTTTAAAACTGAAGGGGAGTATGGTGTAGGAGCACCTACACTAGACTCAACAAACAATGCTCTTAAAATTCCTAAGCACATCTAGTTTAGTTTAGATACATTAGTCAGGCACCTAGACCAAGTTGTAAGGCCTAGTTCCAGGATTGGCACAACTATAAGCCCCTAGATAACTATGGTCAAAAGTGGTCAATGGGCCTATAATCCTATGATAATTTTTATTTTTCATATTTTCATGGTTTGGATCCATGTTGGATCATTAGGATAGGATTAGACCAAGTTTGGTCTCCTAGAAAGCAAAAGTTGCAAAAATGTTGTAAAAGCTGCTTAGCAACTTTAACAACTTCTTTCCAAAAGTTTTAATCAAGCCCTCAATGGTCATATGGTTCAAATTTCAGTTGTAACTGATGGGGGAAGCCTTTAATAAGCCCTTTTAGGTGGGTGGAAGGTAAGATGTGTAATTTTGGCATTTGAATCAATAAAAATAAACCATTTCTCTGCAATTCTCAGGAATGGTGACCTAGTACAGATCGGTACAGACCAATGTGAATAAATCCTTGAGATAAAAACTTTTTTCATCCAATATAATTTCATCTAAAATTGGATTCATGTTCTAATTCATCTTAGTTTGGGAGATATCAGGGTTTCTTGTGTGCTTGCCTAGATTGAAGGTCTCCAACAGGATTCTGATAAGGTTTGATCTTTTGACCCAATTCCACAATGGGAATTTGATGCCCCTTGGTAAAATTTGACCTTTGTTTATGTACTTTAAAAATATGCAGGTTAGAGGTGGAGTTCTACAAGGAGTTGATTTTTCCACAAAGCCCTAGGTGTACATCTCTATGTGTGCACCAGTTTGTGACTTAGAACAGTCACCATAACTTTTGGTTGGGGATTCACCAAGAATCCAAAACTTGGATTTTGAGTTATTTTTTATGTCCACACATGCCCCCATACTTATTTTGTTCATTGGCTTAGAAGAAAGAGCACTTGTAGTGCATTTGGAGACCTAATTAGGCCTATTAGCCTGGTCTAACATTGCAACATTAGTAACTTATGTTTTTCTCCACTCCTTGGTGCTTGGATATGTTTTGTAAAACCCAAAAGGGTATCAAAATCTCTAACCTATTCAATATCTCATTTGGAAGCATTTTTACTTATGCTCAAAATTCCTTCTAGGAAGGGCTACAAGCCAAATCCTTGGTTTATGAAGCAGCCTAGTGTTATGGGTGGCTTGTAAATGAAAGAACCATTGGAACTAAAGGAATAGGACCTAAATAGTCTAGATCAATGATTGTAGGCCAACCCTAGTCTTATAAGTCATTTCATGTGGTTTGGTTGTCTATTGAGTTAAGGAGACCTCTTAGTAACTTCTCAATTGTTGGTGCTTGGGACTTGGCATAGCCTAGTGATTAGGTTGCCTTGGGTGTTTGGGTTGTGATAACCATTTCCCCTAGTCCTTACCATACTTGTGATAAGTATTGGGCACTTGGTTCCCCACTTGGGTAGTTGAGGCATTGAAACTCACCAATTATTCATTGTTTGAAGGCTTCCGCTTGCCACTTTTCATCACATTCTTTCGTAGTTTCTCTTGTAATAAATACATTTCAAATCTCAACCACCTTCAAGACCCAAAAGTTCATAATCTTTTCTCAGCTCAGGAAGTAGGTGGATTATCTACTTTTTCTACATGAGGAAGGTACTGATACCGCCTTCTGTTGAACACATCTTCACTTGGGAATTCAAAATTGGCAAATTCAACCTTCTTACTACATAGTTGTCCCTACTTGTCTTCCATTTTCTTTACCTCCTACTGAATATACTGAAACTTTGATTTAGCAATTATTAACAACTTGATGGTGTGGATAAAGGAAGAAGTGTTTTCCAAAACACTTGTCATTTTTTTTGAGAAAAGTTCATCCATATCCTCTCTCCACTTGTATAAATCCTTTAATTCACTAGTATATTTGAAAACAATTGGTATTAATTCACAATTTAGATGTGTTAACTCTTTCTTTAATACATTGGACTTCCTTTTAAAATCATCCAAAATTATACTATACTCTACAAGCTTCTTTAGATTCTGATGCACTGGCTTGATCAATGGATCAAGATCAACTTGGCCCTTAGATAGCCAATGAAATAATCTCACATTTTGAGGCCTCTCAATCCACTTATTCAAAACTGGCCCACACTCATCTCTATCTTTATTCAAAGATGTAAGAAAAATCTGTAACCTACTAACATGATCAAACAAAATTGAAGGCTTAAGATCATGTGCAAACTGCATCAATGCCTCTGTTATTTTCTCCTCATATTTTTGATTTGCTAGGGATCTAGATTTCATATGCTCATTCTTTTCTTTTTCAAGTTCCACCCTAATCTCCCTTAATTTATTTATCTCCTCAATCAATTGTTGTTTTTCCCAACTGATTCTGGCATCTATGTTTGTTTTTGGGAAAGGTGATGGTGGAAATTCAATAATAGGACTAGAGGAGGAGGGTACTACTAGTCTATCAACAATCATCAATGGAGGTGACCTATGATCCTATGGTCCAGATAATTGTGCAATTAATTTGTCCTTCTGGATCAAGTCTATTTTTAACTCATTATAAGACTTAAGGATAGTTTCAAATTTAATCCTCAACTCCCCCTTTCTGCTACCCTCATATTGAACTTAGATATTTCAAAAATGATGTTTGAGGCCTCCACACCCAAAGTCTCACCAAATCTCTGTAATAAAAAATTTCTAGCACAATTAGAAGAGAGAGCCTCTATTTTTTCTTTATTTTCTTCCCTCTTAAGGGACCACATGACCAAAGCTACATGGTCATCAGAGAAAGAAATACCCCTAGTAGCCTATTATGCTTGTTCTACAGTAGTGAGGGTCTTCAATTTACTTTTTTTGATTGAATGAAAGACAATTGCATCTGCAATATCCCATTCAGAAGAATCAAAACTCCTATAGTATGGATCATATCTCTTCCTTCCTCCAAGGTAATTTTTTCAAATTTCTTCATCATTTCAACTTTTGTCTCATTCTCAATCTTAGTCATATCCCTATCAGGGAATTCCTCTTTCTTTTTCTCACAAATTTCTTTGAATTGATTTATTTTCATTCTCCATAAAAATTGAAAAAATGCCCTAGTTGTTACAAACTTGTCATCAGAAATAAAAGAATCACTGGCTTGTTTCAAAATTGGGTCTATTTTCTTACCCTCAAACTCTGCAACTATAAGATCCATCTCTAACCCTTTGGGTGCCTCTTGCATTCCCTCCTGTATCTCATCATTTGAAACAAAAATATTTCCCTTAGTACTTAATTGTACCAGTTGCTCAGCAACTCTGTGCTCATCTAATTGTAAGGGGAATTGTGAAAGAGAGTATACATCTTGCTCTGGTCTAGACTCCTCATGTCTCTCTCTTTTTGGAGAGGGATCTTGTATTGTTGGGTCACTCATAGGCCTCTTTCCCTTAGAATTAGATGGAAGATTATCATCTCTTTACTGAACTGGGAGAAGAACATTATAGCCCTTCCTCTGCTAAATAGTATAAGTTCCCCTTGGGGTCAACTTTGTGTACCCTGGCTGGCTCAAAATTCTCCTAGCTCTCTCAGGATCTGTTCTACTCACTGTAGCCCTTTTTTCATTAGCTTCCTACTTGATTCCTTCAAAATGCTCCATAAGGGCATCAATCCTTCTTTCCCATTACTGAAAAGCCTTTAGTGGGTCGTATCCCTTATCAAAGTTTCTTATAAAATCTATAGTCTTTTGTACATTACCCACTTCTCTTTCTTAATTTCTTGAGTTTGCAGATCAAACTCATTTCTAATCACATCCTCAGGGAAATTAAATTGGTGCTTAATAAGATTACACCTTACTTTCTCTCTTAACATCCCAGATAAGAATCCTTCATTATCTACACATCTGGCCACCATTGTAGCCATCCTATAGGGCTGCAGGACTTGATTGAAATGCACCCAACCCTTCTTGACAATGATATACTAGTGTGCTATTGTAATTTTTGGGAACAAAGTTCATCTTCCTTTACCAGTGAGGGTTGTTTCTTGCAAATCACCAATCTGCCTCAAAATTTTTGCATACCCTATTTTTAATGGGACCTAGTAAGGAAAAATGTAGGGTTCTTTCTTACAACTGTAAACTCTAAAAATAGTAGAAACTAGATACAAAATTATATCACCAAAGTTATGCACTATGGTGATGTCTTTGAAATATTCTTTAGGCCTAATTAGCCTCTACAACTCCCTTGGAATTCTAGGACTTTCAAAACATAACAAGGACCTAAGCCTTGAAGCAAAATTTCTATCATAGACTAGGAAACTAGCATCACTCCTATCCCATGGTAGATCTATAGTCCACAACTGTACTGGCAATGTTTCTCCATTCTTCTCTCTAACAATATCAATTGTCTTGCTAAAGAAACCCTCACCCTTATACAAAAACATCTGCATTAGCATAGAGTATGACCCAAAAGGCCTGTTTATCTTCATGTTTTTCATTCCCATTAATCCTTCATGGATAAGATCTGCAAGGTGGGGGGAAAAATAAAAAATTAATGCCAGTTGTGGGTGTAAAGACTGTACCATCATGAACATGTAGGAAATAGGCATATAAGTAGCCTCATCTTCTCCAAAAATTAGGGCCAAGGACTTATATACACCCTGTGATCTTAAATTAAATAGGTTCAATCTGAAAGGCTCAAGTGTGCTCTTACTAACCATATGCATAGCACCAATCTAGCCAAAGAAATCCCTTAAAGGGCCAGACCTTAGATAGTCTCTATGTGCTTCATAAATCTCATTTAATTCTTCAAATTCAATCTTCTCTAGTCTGATAGAAGGGTCGTTTAATGAGAAAAATTCTCTGATTTCATGTTCTATAATACTTATCAAATTATTTCCATTTATATCCTTAACACACCTGGTGATAGGGTCATAACATTTGGAAATCTATATCAGAAGGTTTGCATCCATGAAAACTCCAGGCATAATCAGTTTCCCTATATCAAACTGCTAGATGTTACTAAGAGGAGCACATGAATTCCTCTAAGAGTATGCTACTTTAAACAAGATCAAGCCATTGTAATTTTTTCCTACATGGGAATCCCTCATCCATAACCCTCTGTCATAAAGTCCCTCATTGACAAAGTCTCTAGGGTTTTTCAGGACCAACTCTTTAGTCCTAGATGCTCCATTCTTAGAGTGTGGGATTAACTACATCAGATCTTCAAATACCCCCCTATCCTTATATTCTATCTTCCCCAAGAGTTCCCTTTTAGGTGGCATCTTCAACTAGGGTTTTTGATGAAATGTATGAACACTAGAAATAAAACCCCCAAATATTGCAAGATAGTAATGACATAAAAATTAAATCAACTAAATTCCCCTTTCTTTGAAAATTTGTGCATTGTCAAGTAAAAACTAGCCTACCAAATGCTTGATAAAATTCACTTGATGATGCTCCACAGAGAAAACCAATCAAGTCACAAAGATACTTTGAAAAGAGGTGAAATATCTAACAATCAAATTAGGATATCCAATATTTCACCAACCTGTTGCAGCTCACCCACACAAAACTCACTAAATCTGCCATTACTGAAAACTGGTAGCTTCAATGTGATGAACTACAACTAATTTAGAACCTAAATGGAGAATCTATAATTCAAGATTACTAAGGAGATGCTGATTAGATATGCAAGATGATTAAATCAATATTATGTTGTTATTGATGTCAACTAGCTTGACAACACTTATCTTGTAAGTTACTATACCAACACATTTGAAGAAAGTTGAAAGAGATGAAGAATAGAAATATCTATATGAGGAAGATGTATATGTTAGATGAGGATAAGGAATACACTAAGTAACTTGTTGATGAGTCTATGACTTGATGAAATTGACTTTATTATGTTGCATTCATCTATGATGAAGGATAGAACTGAAAGACACAAAGCAGTGTTGTCAGTAAATAAAGCATTCTAGTATACATCGACGGAATGTAGTGTATACCGAATGTAGTGTTAACTGAGATTGTGTTCATCGATACATTTCTTTGTTAACTGAGTAAAATAAAAAGGAATTAAATGATCCATTTAGCCAATAAAGTGATGAGCTATAAAGTGTATGAAATCAAGGTAATAGATAAGGTTTGTTATGAAGATCGATGGCTAACATAAATAAAAAAGGATCTAATGGAGCTGATTGAAACGTGTTTCTAACACATCAGCCGAGGAAGCTTAAAGCGGAAAAATCTATGAATATGATTAAGAGGAAAAATTTGATGGAGGAAAAGAAAATGATTTACTCATCTATATAAGAGACATTGGTTTCATTGTTGAACCATTGCCAGAAGAAGAAGATACTATAGAATTATTGCATGAACAAGTTTTCATGCATTTTGATCATACTGGTTAATAAGAACCAAGCTGCGGAACAATTATTGAGCTACAAAGAGTAATTACCAATGGATAGTAAGTTGATATAGTATTGAATCTGAAGTGGTATATTGATCAAAAAGATTTGAATGAGATTAACATTGATCTGTAAACTACAATTGAAGTTGTTTCAAGGAAGATCATCTACTGTTACATATTTAACCATTGTACATAGTCAAATCTCTTAACCGAGTGGACTACGAAAGTCTTTTGATGTTTCATTCATAGAGTGAACATTGTTATCCTGTCAACCCCAGAGTGATTGCTGGTTGGATGATAACTTCTGGTCTAAAATCCTCTAACAAGGTCACATCTAATAGTGTGTTTGTAACCTTTAATAGGGTTGGGTCTTCACTAACCTCACTTCAGAAGAGTGAACAATTTTGGGTTGCCGGTCCTAGGTGGTTTTTCCCTTCACAAGGTTTCCACGTTAAATCTCTTGTCTTATGTGTTGATTGTGATATTTGTTTGTTATCATACTTTTCATATTACATGTTAGATTTGATCGATAATTGTTATAAAGTTTAGGCTGATAATCGGTAAAGACATAGATAGTGAAAGTATTTTATGTTTACCAAGTAGTAGAAGTTGAAGAATTTGTTTTGGATTATACATATTGAATTAGGTCACTAGATAATTGATTCACCCCCTTCTCAGTTATTCTAACAATTGGTATCAGAGCTACGGTTTCTTAGAATAGAGTTTTAAGGACTCCAACAAAAAGGTCTTAAGATATATAAGAGGGAAGTGCCAAAGCTGAACAAAGATAACTTTGTAGTATGGAAAAGTTGGATGAAGTTGCACATATCTGAAATTGGGAATTCTACACTAGAACTGATGGAGAATGGCTATATTGAACTAACCTAGGTCCCTTAACTCTTGATCAACTGAAGGAAAGGCATCAACACAATATTACTATGATGGAACTTATTGTTGCCTGTTCTGATGCCAAATTCAAAGACATTAAGGGATGCACAATTTCCAAATCCATGTGGGCCAAACTAACTTGAATATACAGTGGAGATGCAAATGTTAAGAGAGCCAGAGCAGAAAGCCTAAGAGGTTGATTTGATGATATGAAGATGAAAGAAGGTGAGAACATTGTGCAATACATAAACAAACTAAAAGAGGTAGTACTTTCTATTAGAGCATCCAGTGGAGTTATTGATGATGAAATAGTGATAAGCAAGATTCTCAGAACTTTGCTGCTAGTTTATGCGATCAGGATCTCTGCAATTCATGAAATAAGAGCTACATCAAACCTTACTCTTGACACGCTGATCGGTAAGTTTACAACCTTTGAATTGAATAATTTTGACAATAGTGTTGTACCTTCTATTGAATCTACTTTCATGTCTTCTTTGAAGATTGGTAAGTCTAGTAGCAGGAATGATAAGAATAATGATAGTGATAGTAATACCGATGATGAAATTGATGAGCTTGAAGCTCTTATGGCTAGAAGATTTCCCAAAGGTAAGGGAAGGTATAGAGGAAAGTTTCCCTTAGCATGTTTTAATTGTAAAGAAGTTAGCCGCATCACTGCTAGATGTCTGAATAAGAAAGATGATGATAGATCTAAAGACCGATCCGAAGGAAGCTATGGGAGAAGAGTCAACAGAGGCTACTGACACAACAACAGAGATAACCAAGATAGCTATGACAAAGGGAAAAAGGTATGTTACATAGCTGAAGAATTTGAATTTGAATCTGACACTGATGATGATGTAGAAGTAGTATTTGTTGCTATGAAAGATGATTCAGAGGAAGAAGAGAAACATGAAGAAACAACACTAATCTCTAAAGTAAGAAAAAAGGATACATGGATCATAGATAGTGGCTGTACACATCATATGATTGGTGATATAGAGAAATTTGATCTACTTGATGAATATGATGGAGGATCTGTTAGAATGGGAAATGATGCACCTTGTATGGTGAGAGGTTAAAGTTCACTGATGATTAATTATAGAATAAAATGTGAAAATGCATATTGGGTAGATGGACTAAACTATAATTTGTTAAGTGTGGCATAGCTAAATAACTTAGGCCACCGACTTGCTTTTGAGAGCAGAAAGGTAAGAATCTATGATAATGGAGGAAGACTTGTCAGAACTGGTACACAATCCAGAGGTAATCTATTTTATCTTGATGTTGATTAGTCTTCTTGTTTATTAATGAAGGATGAAGATGCATGGTTGTGGCATAAGAGGTTATGTCATGTGAATTTTCATAACATGATCAGATTAGTAAGAAGAAAAGAGTTAGAGGGTTGCCTAACTTGTCAAAACCAGATCATGCTATGTACCATGAATGTCAAAAAGGTAAGATGACTAAGTCTAATTTTAAGAGCAAAGACTACTCAAAAAAGAAGATACTTGAGTTGGTTCATACCAAGCTATGTGGTCCTATGAGAACTCAGAGCTATTATGGTGATAGATACTTTTTTTTTTTTTATTGATGACTATACTAGATTGATGACTGTTATGTTCTTGAAAGAGAAATCTGAAGCATTTAAGATGTTTAAGTGGTATAAGGAAAAAGTAGAAAAAGAGACTAGAAAAGAATTAAAATGCTTACGATCTAATAGAGGAGGTGAATTTATCTTTGATGAATTTACTAATTTCTATAATGAGCATGGTATTAAGAGACAGGTCTCTGCACTGAGAACACCTTAGCAGAATGGGATTGTTGAAAGAAGGAACAGGTCAATCATTTACTGTGCTAGGACATTGATGATACAAAAGAATGTTGCTCAGACATATTGGAGAGAAGCTATTAGTATAACTGTATATGTGCTTAACCGAGTACAACTAAAGAAGGACACCAACTATACACCTTATGAGCTATGGTTTGGACACAAACCTACTGTAAGTTATTTCAGGATTTTTAGAAGCAAATTTTTTATTCTGAAAGATGAGAGAAATGGGAAATTTGATTCTAAAGTTGATGAAGGAATATTCTTAGGATATTCTACTAAGAGTAAAGCATACAAATGTCTGAATAAGGTTACAAATAAGATAATTGAAAGTACTAATGTTCGTGTTGATAAGTTTGATGACAAGAACATAGAAAAAAGAAAGGAGCCAGAAGACTATGGTAGATTCACTTACATTGAACTTCTTGATTATCTACTAAAGTCACAACCTATGATAACTGGTCAACAGGACAATAACCCTGAGGCATAGGAAAGGGAAACTGATAAACAAGATGGTGCTACCGAGAAAGCACATGAACCTGAATAGGATGAAAAAGAAAGAAGAAACTAAGTACTGGCTAGTTTTGTTAGAAGACATCATCCTGAGACACAAATTATTAGAGACAAACAAGCTGGAATGCAGACAAGAAGCAAAACAAGACAAGGTACATGTCTATTATATGAATTTGAACCAAAGAATGTGAAAATCTCATTAGAGAATGAAGAATGGTTTAATGCAATGAAGGAGGAAATAGAAAAAATAGAGAAAAAAAAACTTTGTCCTTAGTACCCTAACCTAAAGATAAGAATGTTATCGGTACTAAATGGATATTCAGAAACATGCTGAATGAAAATGGTGAAGTGACAAGAAATAAAGTGAGATTGGTATGCAAGGGATATTCACAAGAAGAAGGCATTGACTATGGTGAGACATTTGCACCTTTTGCTACATTGGAAGGAATTAGAATGCTACTTGCATATGCTGCACACAAGAAATTTAAGGTTTATCAAATGGATGTGAAGTCAGCATTTCTGAATGGTATACTTGAAGAAGAGGTCTACATAGAACAACCTGAAGGATTCGTTGATCCAAACAATAGAAACATGGTATATAGATTACACAAAGCTTTATATGGTTTGAAGCAAGCACTAAGAGCATGGTATGAAAGGTTGCATACTTACTTGTTAAGTATTAGATTTGTAAGAACTAGTGAAAACAACAATTTGTACATGAAAGGTGATACTGATGACACTATTATTATTGCTGAAGTTTTTGTTGATGATATTATTTTTGGAGGTCAAGATCATGTATGTAAATCTTTTTCTAATGACATGAGGAATGAGTTTGAAATGTCTATGTTTGGAGAGATTAAATTCTTTCTCAGATTACAAGTGATTCAGTAGAGTGATGGGATATTAATCACATAGTCCAAGTACATAAAGGAAGTCTTGAAGACATTTGGCATGCAAGATGCTAAACCTGTAGGAACACTGATGGCTACTGGAAGTAAACTAATAAAGGAAGATGAAACTACAGAGGTAAACCAGACACTTTACCGATCCATGATTGGTAAGTTAATGTAAGTAGTTCATAGTAGACCAAATATAGCACGTCCTGTGGGAATTGTTGCTAGATATTATACTAATCCTAGAGAATCACACATGATTTCTACTAAAAGGATCTTAAGATATCTAAAAAAGATAGAGGATTATGGATTATGGTATCCTAAGGAAGGTAAGTTTGAGTTGAAGGTTTATACCGATGCTGATTGGGATGGAAATGTGGATGAAAAAAAAAGTACCACCAAAGGAGCATTTTTCTTTGGTGAAAGACTTGTAACCTAGAAAAGTAAAAAGAAGGCTTGTATTTCTTAGTCTATAGTTGAAGTAGAGTATGTTGCTACTGCTACTAATTTCTCAAACATTGCATATATCAGGCAAGTGTTGGAGGGAATGAATCAGGTAATCACTGACCCAGTGATTATATACTGTGAAAACACAAGTGCTATTAATATTTCAAAGAATCCAGTGATGCACTCTAAGACAAAGCATATATCAATCAAGTATCACTACTTAAGAGAACAAGTGCAAGAGAAGTAAGTGAAGTTATAATTTGTTACATCCAAAGAAAAACTTGTAGATATCTTTACAAAGCCTCTACCAAAGGACACATTTGAATATTTGAGGACTAGAATTGGGGTCCATCCCCTGTCTATCGGTCACTAATGTGATCTGGATGTTGCATCATCCTAATCTTATCAAATGATCACACATTTTGATGCAACATAGTTCACACTTTGAATATTGTTCAAGGTTGTGATTAAGTTTGAAGAACTAAAATAGATTGGGATATCAGTATAAAAAGATACAGAGATTGTACTAGACAACAGAGAGTTACTTAGCTACTACAAGAGCTGAATGTTTATTTGTTTCTTTGGAATTTTTGTCAAAGGGAGAGATAAATAATATGAAAAGAAAAGGAGAGATATGCACCGATGAGAACTATCTAAGGGAGAGTATGACAAAGTTGATTTTTTTAATCCTATTTAGTAACATAGTGATTAAACATATTAAGCCATGGAGAGCTTACACATCATTTGATTACAGAGTTGTAGAATACATGTTTGGTATGGGTATGGTACATTTCATATTAATTGAGTTGCCATCAATGCCAAAGGGAGAGATTTATGAAGTACAACTGATTTAGAACCTGAATGGAGAATCTGTAATTCAAGATTACTAAGGAGTTACTAATTAGATATGCAAGATAATTAAATTAGTATTATGTTGTCATTGATGTCAACTAGCTTGACAACACTTATCTTGTAAGTTCCTATACCGACACATCTAAAGAAAGGTGAAAGAGATGAAGAATAGAAATATCTACATGAGGAAGATGTATATGTCAAATGAGGATAAGGAATACACTGAGTAACTTGTTGATGAGTTTATGACTTGATGAAATTGACTTTATTATGTTGCATTCATCTATGATGAAGGATAGAGCTGAAAGACACAAAGCAATGTAGTCAGCAAATAAAGCATTCTAGTATACACCGATGAAATGTAGTGTATACCGAGTGTAGTGTTAATTGAGCTTGTGTTCACTGACGCATTTCTTTGTTAACCGAGTAAAATAGAAAGGAATTAAATGATCCATTTAGCTGATAAAGTGATGAGCTATAAAGTGTATGAAATTGAGGTAACAAATAAGGTGTGTTATGAAGATCAACAACTAACATAAATCAAAAAGGATCTAATGGAGTAGATTGAAATGTGTTTCTGACACATTAGCCAAGGAAGCTTAAAGAGGCAAAATCTATGAATATGATTAAGCAAAAAAATCTAATGGAGGAAAAGAAAATGATTTACTCATCTATATAAGAGATATTGGTTTCATTGTTGAACTATCGTCGGAAGAAGAAGATACTACAGAATTATTGCGTGAACAAGTTTTCATGCATTATAATCATACTGGTTAATAAGAACTACGCTACAGAATAATTACCGAGCTACAGAGAGTAATTACCAATAGATAGTAAGTTGATATAGTATTGAATATGTAGTGGTATATTGATCAAAAAGATTTGAATGAGCTAAACATTGATCTGTAAACTACAATTGAAGTTGTTTCAAGGCAGATCATCTACTGTTACATATTTAACCATTGTACACAGTCAAATCTCTTAACTGAGTGGACTATGAAAGTCTTTTGATGTTTCATTCATAGAGTGAACATTGTTATCCTGTCAACCCCAGAGTGACTACTGGTTGGATGATAACTTCTGGTCTAAAATCCTCTAACAAGGTCACACCTAACAGTGTGTTTGTAACCTTTAATAGGGTTGGGTCTTCACCGACCTCACTTTAGAAGAGTGAACAATTTTGGGTTGTCAGTCCCAAGTGGTTTTTCCCTTCAAAGGGTTTCCATGTTAAATCTCTTGTCTCATGTGTTGATTGTGATATTTGTTTGTTATCATACTTTGCATATTACATGTTAGATTTGAGTGATAACTGTTATAAAGTTTAGACTGACAATCAGTAAAGACACAGACAGTGAAAGTATTTTATGTTTACCAAGTAGTAGAAGTTGAAGAATTTGTTTTGGATTATACATATTGAATTAGGTCACTAGATAACTAATTTAGCCCCCTCTCAGTTATCTAACACAATGTTCACAGGATGCAAAACAACATCATTGAACAAAATTTGAATTTGAATCATTGATTGCTATTTATTTATGGCACATTGGATGGCTGGAAAAGTTAGCATCATAACCATTTAATACTTTCCCCAAACTAGTTCTCGACCAATGAGAACATTTCAAATTATCCATGTGCTAAAATTCATAACTCAGTTTAACTCCAATTAGCCTGGACAGGTGTCAACCCATCGCAATTTCACAAACATAACATTCGAGCACCTTTCTTCTCCGGTAATACGATGATCGTTGATTTTCTCAAAACTTAACAAGTCTTTAATATCCATGAAAATTAGTGACCCAACTTCATAAATGAACATGTGGAGGCATCTGAAGACTTCAGAGCACTGGCAACTAACAACATAAAATACACATGTCAGTCAGTCACTATTTCACAAGTAGAAAACTGTTAGGTATGTTAGGCAAAGATAAAGAGACAACCACTGATGATACTTCAATCGAATGATCATCATTTATTTATAAATTTTGGTCCCACTTCAAACCTTCCCTGGCTTTCACCAATAAAAAATGGCCACATCATAAAATTTGGCAGGCAAACACATCATCTTTTCTTTCTTAACACCAAAAATATTGACAGGTGCCACATCATATGTCACTTCAACCAATAGAAAACAAACACTTCATCATGACCTGGTGACTAAGGGCCCACTTCATAGTCTACCTCCTACATGTAAGATCGAATGGTTGTTGCCAAAGCGCAAGCTTTAAATACCGAGCATCTTCTCTTGGCGGTATAATGACAACCACAAGATTTTTCAGGTCTTTAACCTTTGGAAATTCATGACCCCGCCACATTACATCACCTTGGACAGTTATCAACATAAAAAGGCTGCAATGTTAGAGCCATGTCTTTGCTAGCAAGGAATTTAATTGGACGCTTGTCGCTAAAGTGCATGGATTAAAAAGTAGTCAGCTTGGATCAACGGTATAACGACAGTCATTGATTTGAACCCACAAGTTAATGACAACTCAACCTTGGAAATGGGCCCTCTCGAACAGGTGTCATGTAGTTGTTAAAGAACATGTCATAAAATATGACAACTCAAAACCTTAAGATAAAGCGAGAGCCACAAGTTTTATATGAATCAAAAAGAAAGAAAACAAATGGGAAAGACCAAAGTTTGGAGGAAAATTTATTAGAAAGGTAACCCGCTTGGAACCTAACTATCAAACACATGAAGTGAACACTTCATAAGGGTTTATAATGACACATGTGTTATAGGAAGTCTTAGTGAAAAAAAAAGTAATGTCCAAACATAACAAAGCTTATATTAAACTAGGGTTTTCAGCAACATTGCTCCCTACTAGGTTAAAAGCAAGAGTTCATCAAAACTTTGAAATATGAGGGTCAAAATTTAAAATAGTACTAACAATCTCCACTGGCTAGCTCTCTATATCACTTTTAATCACATGAATGATCAACTAATACCGATCATTGACTTTTATCCTTGAAATATTTCAAGATATTGACATCGCATTAAATTTCTTTACTACTTCATGCCAAAAAGTTATTCCTGGTTACCTGCAAAACTTCATTCTCTTCGTGTACTCGCATACATATTCATATATTTATGTACTCTTAACCATAGCTTTATTATATCATATAATAGCTCATATTACTTTGCAAGACTCAATTAAATCTATTCTAACTTCTACACTATTATAATACTTTACTCTTAATACATAATTCATGAAATAAATACTTAAGTGCTCTGAGATGAATTAGGAAATGACTCACACTTACTATCAAGTACTGCACTTGTCTGGTTTCCTAGTATACTGAGTGTGCTCACTTGATCTATGGATTTAACAAACTCAACTTCTTCCAAGTTACTACTACATCCTCACTGATTGTTGTTAGTGCTCACATTTCTCCTTTTATAGTTTCTAAGATTAGGGTTTCCCATGTTGTACATTCTACAAAATCTCGTTGTGTGACCAAAATTGTTGCATATTGTATACTAAGAAAAGTATCTTCATAGAATTAAGGTTGAACAATAAATGAAATAGTAACTAAATACAGCCACTATAGAGCAATTATTTAGCAAATAATGATCAATTGAGCATCCTATATCTCTCTAACTAAGATTGTTAATGAATAGCTCTTAGCAAGCCCCCATTAATGACAGTCCTAGAATGAGAATGATAAAGATAAACAAGCTATTGCTAACAATTATCAAAGTAAATTCTAATTATGCTCTCAAATTCCTTTCTAAACTCAAATTGCAAGAGGTTCAATGCAATTCTCAGATGTGTGGTTGATAATTATGAAGGATTTAGGCCTTCCTTTTATAGATTTTCTAATTGTAGTTGTATTTGATCATGATTAAGCCTTGGTTGAGCCTTTGGTTCCATCCTTTGAAGACAAAGAAAAGTTTGTGTCCTCAAAGCTTGGGACAAGTAGATAAGATCATTGGTCAAGATTCTCTTTCACTTTGAGTGATTGAGATTGAATTTGGCTTGATCCATGTGAATGCCTTTCCTCAAATCTCATTGGTTTCCTAGATTTCCTCTCCTTATGGGTTGTTGATAGTAATTAAGATTTATTAATTAATTTAATTGATTTATTTTAGCCATGTACCCCTTGAATGGGTTGAATTTAATTTAATCCAAGACTATATAATTATTTGATTTAATTATATTTTGATTTGATTGCATTTGATTAAAATGCTCTCAATTTTGATTAATCTCAAATTAAGACATGATTTTCATTTTGATTTGCTAATTATGCATTGTGATTCAATTGATTCAATTATTTCCTTGATTTTCTTTGATTTAAATTGATTTATCATTAAATTGTCTTTGTCCATTTTTAGGTGATTACAAATGCCCCTCTTTGAGTTGACGTGAAAAACATGTTGATTCAAATAATACCTTGATCTAGCTTGATGATAGGTCTTGATTCATTGATGGTCGATCTCTGATGTTGTTTGATGTCTTTTGATGGTCAATCTTGATTTCTGATATGAGATTGATGTAGATATGATCGATATGAAACTCTTAATTGATATGGTTCTAATGATCATTTTGATATGATGGTCATTCTAATGATTGTCCTCGATATGATGTTTGATTTAATGAATTATCCTGATATGATACCTTCTTTGATGATTGAGTTTGATGTGATGCCCCATTCATTTGATTTATAAAAAAATTTTGATAAAAGCTTTCGCTTTGATTCGATGATCGGTCTCTTGATTGTTGACGATGATCTTGCTACTATTGATATTTCTGATAGTATGCCCCCTCAAGAACTGAATGGAAATGATTGTGGCTAGTTTGATTGAGATTGGGAAATTTGGATTTATTTCCCAATATAAAAATTTAGAAATGCCCCAATCATGAGAGAATTTGATGAGAAAAGATTTGATTGATAAGATGTTTTTGATGCTCCAGATAAGTTGATGATGATTTGGTATCATTTGATGTCAATCAGAATCACTTCATTGATGTTGATGTTAATCTGATAGGATAAGTTGATGGGTTGATATTTCACTCTCAAGATCTAGAGAGACAAAACAATGATTTTCCTTCCTCAAGATCTAGAGTTAGGAGATTTGATGCGCTCAAGATGAGCAAAAGTATGATAGGAAAAATTGATTGATGTTAGATGATCACTTGGATGATTGATGTTTCAAATGAATGCTGGATGTTGGCATTCATTCTGTAGCAGTTGTTGTTGCATTCATGACTATGATTGTCATTGATGTCAACACAGTGATCTTCTGGAGACTAGCAGAGAAGAAGATAGTGTTTTGATTAGTGCACATGGGATATTGTAGTCGGAGCTATGTGATTTTGATGTTATACTCTTTGATATTTTATTTTTCTATGGTTAAGAGTGCAGATAGTAATTCATTGATTCATGAAAGTTATGAGTATTTTGGTAAAAGCAGTATTCAGGCAGTGTTCCTAAGTAGCGGTTTGTGGAAATTGGATGATATCTCCTAGTCGGGATGGAATCTGGTTTTGTGTAGTTAAAGGGAATTTTGAGACAGATTGATGGTGATTTGGTTCACAACACAAACTTTGAGGTCACACGAGTGAAGAGTTATTGCATCTGGAAGCTAACAGTTTTGTGTAATTTTGATGTAGCGTGTGGAAACTTTTATTTTGTAATTTTGTGCTGACTCATTTGTAATTATTTGAGTGTGGTATAAAGGAAGGAATGTTTTTCCTTATTTTATGTAGTTGTAATATGAAAGAAAGTGTGAGGATGGTTTTGGTTGCATGCAAATATAAGCATGAAGTGAAGAAAAGAGTCTAAGAGGTTGTGAAAGCGATAGTGTGAAGGAAGACATGCGAAGTACAGAGATTTGGAATTGAGATTTGATGTAGTAGTGAGTGCGGTTTGGCATAGTAAGAAGGTAACATATTTCATATTATTTTTCTAAATAATATTAAGGTTATTTGGATAGTGTGTTTAGTAATCTTATCCTGAAGCTGTTTGGGCAATGGGTCCTTCTGTCTTCCATAACTCTTAACAGGGTTAGAATCTTTTAACAGGGATTCAAAATCTCCTAACAGGGATTTATATGTACTGAATGTATTTCATAAGACTCTTAATAGAGTCCATCCTTTCACAAGGAATATTCATATTAGTGCATCTTTTGTGGGCATCATTCCCACCGGGGTTTACTCTTTGATCAAGAGGTTCCCTAGTCAACATATCTTGTGTTATTGTGTCATTGTGTATGAATATCTTTGTATGGTTAGTAATTGAATTGCTTATATGTTTAAATGATATTGAAGATGATAAAAGTTATAATTATCTGATAACTGATTCACCCCCCCCCCCTCTCTGTTATCTTGGTGGACTTTACTTTCTAACAATTGGTATCAGAGCGGCAGGTCCTTGAAAGGAAAGTTTAACAGCTTAAGGAGATCCATGGTGAATTTCAAGAAAGAAAGCCCTAAGTTTGATGGAGTAAATTTTGACAGCTAGAAGGAAAATATGAAGACACATCTACTATGTTTAGGACTAGGCTATTGGTTGATTACAAAGAATGAAAGGACTATAATTGAAGAAGACAATCTTGAAACAAGTACTAAAGATGAGGTAGATCTATTCATGTGTAACATACTTGCAAGAGAAGCACTCTTGACAGCACTTTCGGAGAATGAATACAGTCAGGTAAAATGTTTTAAGAAATCTAATGAAATTTGGAAAGCTTTACACTCTACTTTTGAAGGTGATGAACATGCAAAAAGAGCTAGATTACATAATTGGATATGTTCATTTGAAGATATTAGAATGATGGAAGATGAATCTGTTAGAATCTATATTGGTAGAATGTAAGAAATTATTGCAGGGATAAAATCTTCTGGAGGATCAAAGACAAAGAATGAAGTGATATGGAAAATTCTGAGGACATTGACTCCTGTATTTAAGCAGACAACACAGATGATTGAACAAGTTATACCTTGTACTACAAACTTTACAAGAGAGACTCTTCTTGGAAGATTGGAAGCAGTAGAGATGAACCTGAGATTATTAGGAGACTTACCTAGAAAGGAGACAACATTTAGTGCTCTTAGTATTTTCCCTACTTTGTCAAGAAGTACTAGTGTGAGTGGAGATTATGTGACCAGTAGCAGATCGAAAAATGAAGAAGATAAGAAGATTGAAGAAGGTATTGCCTTGCTTGTGAAAAGAGAACCAGATGGTAAGAAAATCTTTAAATGTTGAACTTGTCAAGAATATGATAATTTTGCATCTAAATGTCCTAAGAGAGTTAAGAAGTACAAAAATAATTTCAAGCCTAGAAGATCTAAGGAATGTTATTATGCTAATGATGAAGATCTTGAAGCTAGTATAGAAAGAACTTTAAGTGAAAGTGATACTGAGAATAATGATGAAATAGGATTTGTAGCGATTAAAGAAGAAAATTCTTAATCTAATGTTAAAGAAGAAAAAGCATTAGTTTTCCAAGTTGAAAAGAAAGCTGATTGGATTATAGACAATGGTTGTTCACATCATATGACTGGAGATATGAAGAAGTTCATAAAGTTTAACAATTATGATGGAGGAGTTGTTAGAGTTGGTAACAATGCACCTTGTTTGATTAAAGGTATAGGATGTATTACTCTTGATGGAAAGACTAATAATGATGATGTTTACTTTGTTGATGGATTGAAACATAATCTTTTGAGTGTTGGACAGTTAGTGGATAAGGGATATCAAGTTTGGTTTACTAAGAAAACTTGTGTGATAAAGGATAAAGATGGAAATCTAATTGGAACTAGATCTAGAACCAGAGATAATGTATTTCAGTTGAATCCTACGGAGATGACATGCTTGATTACTAAAATTGATGACAGTTGGTTATGGCATAGAAGGTTTTGTCATATAAACTTTGATAACATTGTGAAAGTGAGTACTACACTTGCAGTAAGGGATTCGCCTAAAATTATGAAACCTACTAACATGATTTGCAAAGAATGTGTGATGGCTAAGCAAAAGAGAAGTTCATTTCCTAGTAAGAAGTTCACAGTGGTAGAGAAGTTGGAGATTTTTCATACAGACTTGAGCGGTCCTACCAGGACTAGAGGATTATATGGAGAAAGGTATTTTATGATTCTTGTTGATGATTTTACAAGAATGATGTGGATTGCATTTCTGAAAGAAAAATCTAAAGCATTTGATAAGTTTAAGATCATTAAGAATAAAGTTGAGAATGAATCTAGAATGAAGATTAAATGTTTGAGATCTGATAGAGGTGTAGAATTTACTTCTAGAGAGTTTAACACATTTTGTGAAGTGAATGGTATTAAGAGATAGTTTTCAGCCCCTAGAACACCTGAACAATATGGTATTGCAAAAAGAAGAAACAAGTCAGTAACTAAAGCGACAAGAGCTATGTTATTTGAGAATGACTTGGCGAAGACATTTTGGAGAGAAGTAGTGAATATAGCAGTATATACAATGAACAGAGTACAAATCAGAGTAGACACAGATAAGACACCTTATGAATTATGGTTTGGACATGCACCCTCAGTTAAGTATTTTAGAATTTTTGGAAGCAAATGTTATATAAAGAGAGAAGATGATATTGGAAAGTTTGACCCTAGAAGTGATCAAGGTATTTTTCTTGGATATTCTTTGAAGATCAAAGCATATAGATGTTACAATAAGAGAACTAAAACTATTGTTGAGAGCACAAATGTTAAAGTTGATGAGAAGTTTAAAATTTAGGAAAGAATGCTTGATTATGAATCTGATGAAGAAGCTAATCCTCAGCCTAACATTGAAACTAATGAATTATTCTATGAGACTGACATTGAATTGTTGAATGAGAATCATACTATAGAAGAAACTAGAGAAGAATCTACAGTTGAAGCAAGATCTATGACTATGACACCAAACAAGTATCTATCTACACATCATCCTGTTGAACAAGTTATTGGAAGTTTGGATAGAGGAGTTATGACTAGAAATAAGGTACATTTATGTTTGATTTCTTAAATTGAACCTAAATCTACTAATGAAGCTTGTGAAGATGAACATTGGATTAATGCTATGAAAGAAGAACTAGATCAAATTGTAAAGAACAAGACATGGGAATTGGTTCCTAGACCTAAACACAAGAATGTGATTGGAACTAAATGGGTATTCAGAAACAAGATGAATGAACAAGGAGAAGTAGTAAGAAACAAAGAAAGACTAGTATGTAAGGGATACTCGCAGTAAGAGGGAATTGACTATGAAGAAACCTTTGCACCAGTAGCAAGACTTGAAGCAGTAAGAATGTTTTTGGCTTATGCATCTTTTAAGAAATTCAAAGTGTATCAGATGGATGTGAAGTCTACATTTCTGAATGGTGAATTGGAAGAAGAATTCTACATTGAGCAGCCTGAAGATTTTCCTTTGACTCAAGAAGGAGATATGGTATGTAAATTGAAGAAAGCATTATATGGACTAAAGCAAGCACCTAGAACTTGGTATGCTAGATTGGATAAGTATTTTTTGAAATTGAGATTTACTAACGAAACAATAGATAGTAATCTATACACAAAAGAAATTGAAAATGGAATGTTAGTTATAGTTATTTTTGTTGATGACATTATCTTTGGAGGAGAAGATGAAGCTAGTGACAAATTTACTGATGAAATGAAGACTGAATTTGAAATGAGCATGACTGGTGAGATGAAATACTTTTTAGGATAATAGATAACACATAATAGTGATGGTATCTTTGTTAGCCAGACAAAGTACTTGAATGATTTGCTGAAAATATTTGGAATGGAGAACTATAAACCAATTGGAACACCTATGGTTACAAGACACAAACTATCAAGCAAAGATGAAACACCAGCAGTTGAGCAAAAGAAATATAGATCCATGATTGGAGGATTGTAGTACTTAACACACACTAAACCAGATATACAACATTCAGTTGGCATGGTAGCAAGATTTCAAGCTGAACCTAGAGAGTCACATTATGCAGCAGTAAAGAGGATATTGAGATATTTAAGAGGCACAATGGACTATGGATTGTGGTATGAAAAATCTGATGATTTCACCCTATGTGCATATACAGATGCTGATTGGGGAGGTAGTGTTGATGATAAGAAAAGAACCAGTGGTGGAGCCTTTTTTCTTGGAGGAAGATTAGTTTCCTGGTTGAGCAAGAAGCAAAATTGTATCTCACAGAGTACAGAAGAAGCAAAATATGTAGCAGTAGCAAACAATTGTAACTAGATAATTTGGATGAAGCAGATGCTGAAAGATATTGGAATTAAGTTTGTTGAGCCTGTTGTCATACATTGTGACAACACCAACATAGTTAGTATGTCTAAGAATCCTATTTTACATTCTAAGACTAAGCATATAGAGATCAAGTATCATGTTGTAAGAGAGAAAGTAGCTAAGAAAGAAGTCAGACTAGAGTACATAAGCACAAAGGAACAGATAGCAAACATATTTACAAAGCCTTTTCCTAAGGATACATTTGAGTATCTGAGAGGTATGCTTGGGGTTATGCCCCAGCCTACTTTTGAGTAATGATGCAGTTGGTTGCATCCGTTCAGTGGTATATGATTCCTATCTTTTTTTGGATTGGATGTTGGTACTTCCTCTATGGGGGAGTATGTGTATCTGAGCTGAGTCATGAGGACTCTTGTGAATGTATTTTCTAAAATAGTGTCTTTGGACATTGAGTTGTTGTTGACATAGTGATGAAACTTCTATCATTGATGTCAATGGGGGAGAAGTGTACATGAAAAATCCTATGTAGCATCTATTGGAGAGAACTTAATAGGATAATGAAGCAAGATTTGATTGATGAAGAAGATTTGAAGAAATTTTAGAGTATCAGTGCAACAGTATTGGATTTTTGGAATATTGGATGTTTTTCATCTATGTTGTCATCAATGCCAATGGGGGAGATTGTTAGGAATGAATACTAGATGTTGGTAGTCATTCTATACTAGTTGTTGTTGCATTCATGACTATGATTGTCATTGATGTCAACACAGTGATCTTCTGGAGACTAGCAGAGAAGCAGAAAGTGTTTTGATTGGCACACATGGGATATTATAGTTGGAGCTATGTGATGTTGATGTTATAATCTTTGATATGTTATTTTTCTATGGTTAAGAGAGTAGATAGTAATTCATTGATTCATGAAAGTTATGAGTATTTTGGTAAAAGCAGTATTCAGGCAGTGTTCCTAAGTAGCAGTTTGTGGAAATCAGATGATATCTCCTAATCAAGATGGAATCTGGTTTTGTGCAATTAAAGGGAATTTTGAGACACATTGATGGTGACATGGTTCACATCACAAACTTTGAGGTCACATGAGTGAAGAGTTATTGCATCTAGAAGCTGACAGTTTTGTGTAATTTTGATGTAGCGTGTGGAAACTTTTATTTTGTAATTGTGTGGTGACTCATTTGTAATTATTTGAGTGTGGTATAAAGGAAGGAATGTTTTTCCTTATTTTATTTAGTTTTAATATGAAATAAAGTGTGATCATGGTTTTGGTTGCATGCGAATGTAAGCATGAAGTGAAGAAAAGAGTCTAAGAGGTTGTGAAAGTGAAATTGTGAAGGAAGACATGCAAAGTACAGAGATCTGGAATTGAGATCTAATGTAGCAGTGAGTGCAGTTTGGCATAGTAAGGAGGTAACATATTTCATATTATTCTGCTAAATAATATTAAGGTTATTTGGACAGTGTTTTTAGTCATCTTACCCTGAAGTTGTTTGGGTAGTGGGTCCTTCTGTCTTCCATAACTCTTAACAGGGTTAGAATCTTTTAACAGGGATTCAAAATCTCTTAATAGGGATTTATATGTACTGAATGTATTTCATAAGACTCCTAACAGAGTCCATCCTTTCACAAGGAATATTCATATTAGTGCATCTTTTGTGGGCATCATTCCCACCAGGGTTTACTCTTTGATCAAGAGGTTCCCTAGTCAACATATCTTGTGTTATTGTGTCATTGTGTATGAATATCTTTGTATGGTTAGTAATTGTATTGCTTACATGGTTAAATGTTGTTGAAGATGATAAAAGTTATAATTATCTGATAAATGATTCACCCCCCCCCCCCTCTCAATTATCTTGGTGGACTTTACTTTCTAGTAGGGTTTATATTTCACTCTCAAGATCTAGAGAGACAAAACAATGATTTTCCTTCCTCAAGATCTAGAGTTAGGAGATTTGATGCACTCAAGATGAGAAAAAGTATGATAGGACAACTTGATTGATGTTAGATGATCACTTGGATGATTTGACTGATTGATATTTGATACATGATATAATTAGATAATACAAAATTATGGATTGATAGAAGAGAAGGTGATGAATAGGATTAGGTTGCCCCTATTTGATTAGCATGATTGATTTTTGATGATGTCCTTGATGTATCATGAATCATTTTGATGGATCAAACATTTGAAGATGTATCTTGATGATGTTGATATACCTTTGATGACCAGATTAAACATGATTTTTGATGATGGATACTTTAGACATTGATGATGTTGATCAGGAGCTTGATTATATTGATAGACATTTGATGATGGACCATTGATGATATCCTTGATCATTTGATGTATCTTGATTTGGTCTTTTGATGATGATAACTCTACCCCCTTTAGCTTTCCTCTTGCAAATTAGTTTTTGAGCTAAGAAAGGAAAATACATTAAATGCATTTAATCTAAGATGTATGTAGCTAATTGTCATTATTCAAAATTTGGAGCTTATAATCATCATCAAGCTTTTGGAACATGAAATTAGTACAACTGTCACTGGTTCAACCATGATGATATGAATACCTCTTTCCTCAGATTTGCAATTTTGAGTATACAGACAAAGAATTGATCCCTTTCATATACAAATGTCCTCGATGATTCTTTGATGATCATATCATTAGATGGATTCACATACTATTATGAATCAACCTAACAAGCACTCAAGTAGGAATCAAGAAAATATCATGTCTTCATCATCGCTCATCTAGTCAACCATCATCGATTCGCTAAAAAGACATGAGTCCAAAAATTTAGTAACACTTTGAATATTTTTGCTTTTGTTTGTAGATCCATATTTCAAAAACTTCATCCACTTTGATCCTTAGTTATCTTTAAGCCTTTTAGATTTTGATTTGATTTGATTAAGCTTTTTAGATTTTGATTTCATTTGTCAAATTTTGTCATTTAAATCAAGTATTTGGATGTTTGAAATATAATATTGATCAATAAGTTCAAGTGTAGCCATTTTCCAATTTTGATGCAATGATTTGAGCCAATTGATGTCTACTTTGCTAAGTTCATTGAATTTGGATTGGTGCCCCTGGTTTGATTTAGCAAAGATCATGCTTTGTTGGACAATGCAGCTTTTGAGTGTTTACTTAAGATTTGTAATTTTTTAGATTTTTAGAAGATTTTTTTAGATTTTTAGAGATTTTTGATGTTTTTTTGGAATTTTTAGAGATTTTTTATGTTTTTGAATTTTAGAGATTTTTTATTTTTTTGAATTTTAGAGATTTTTTATTTTTTTGGATTTTTAGAGATTTTTGATGTTTTTTTTGAATTTTAGAGATTTTTTATATTTTTTTGGATTTTTTAGAGATTACTAGTTCTCAAACAAGATTGCATTGAATTTCCCTGATGTCTCACAAGGTATAGGATTTGCAAACTGATGATTCACCAATGAATAGGCAATGATGGATAAAGCAAGTGTGTTACCCATAGGACCATCTCCTCAAGACTATCCAAGCTAGGGAAAAATAATATCTAAATATAGGCCAATGATGTGGTGTTGGATAGCATATGGAATAATGACATGGTCTCATGACACTTGTCCAAAGGAGTTGACATATCAAGAAACTTTTTCTAAAATATTTTCCCTTTCTTTTATTTTTCATTTGGATCAAGATCAAGGGATCAATGTGGATAGGATCACACAATCATGATAAAGGGGTGGTGAAGGCTATGAGTGAATGGTTTGGGATTATGGAAAGGCTTCTTTGAAATAATGAAGGTGGATTTAGGATAAGCAACATCATGATAAGGTAGCGTGAATGCAACAAGTGAATAGGTTAATGGATAGGATAACTCATGTCAAGATACTTAATGCTCATGTATATATTCAACCTTGTCAAGATCAAAGGTGAAAGATGGAGTACGGATGTAAGTGAGTGGTAGAAAAATGGAGGATATGATGGATGAAACTTGCCCCCAAGTGTAGAGTGCAAGAGAGAGGAATCACGCATGATGCCTATTTACCAGGTTTTTGTCATGGTACTTGTCCAAGATGCCACAAGAAGTGGTTTTCACCATAGGATAGATTTCTTTTCTTTTCTTTCTTTCTTTTTTTTTCAATCAATTTTTTTTCTCTTTTTTGGATGGACTCAAGCCTCATGCTCTTTGGATACTCCTCTAAAAGGTATGATATGATGGGCCAAAACAACTAAAAAGTATGCTCAAAGATGTTGATATGGTGATGGAAAGGTGATATGGTGGATAAGGTAGAGGGTGGCTAAAGATTTATGCAATGGATTGGATAATTGAAATGGAAGGATAATGAATAAGAGGATAATAAGTCTTTCCATGTGTGGGCGTGAAAATGGGAATGGAAGGATAATGAATAGGAGGATAAGAAGTATTATCAAGATCAACATCAATACACACCTTGAAGGGTAGTGGAATAATGGATGAAAAATGGGTGAAATAGCTTGGGATTTTGATGTAAGAGAGGATGTGGATCTTGAAACATAAGGACTCAAAATGGATGGATAAGATGGAATATGTTTGGGAGAATGTGGAGTGGAAGCCTTTGGAAGCTTAAATGTCAACTTTGATTTCTCTTTCATGTGTAAGTCCTTCAAAAGTGACTTGGGAATCCACACTTTCTTTGATTTTTCTTTCCTTTTGGATGCTTTAGAATGCATTTCTTCAATGAGGGATTTAGGAACCCATATTTTCTTTGATTTTTCTTTTTTCTTGATGGACCTTTGTGGTTTCTTGAATATTTGTTTTTTTCTTTCATTCACATGTCAATTAGATGGGATATGGTGCTCTTCATACATAAGTGGATTCTTGGATTTCTGATTTTTATGTTGTGCATTCAAATTTCTTCCAAAGGACTTGGGATTGGTGGATGAATAAGGTAAATATGGATGGTTCATATGGATGTTTTGATATGGAGGATTGATATGGATGGGTGCTTGGTTTTTCAAGTATGTATGTCTTTGTTGATCTTGATAGGGTATAGGGTAAGTGGATTGTGGGATAGGGATGGTAGGAAAGGTTAATGGAGGGGTATAGGGACCCAATATAGATGGAAGATATGAAGGTTTAAACTTTGGAATATAGGGACCAAGGATGGATTTAGAAGATGTAGAAGGAATATGATTATGCAAAAATGGAGGTAAATGGGATGTGGGAGGGATATCAACATCTTTATTGTGAGCTGCAGGGTCAAGGCTTTCATCTTTCAGATTTATCTTTGTACCAATAGGCTGATATGTAGGTTTGATAGGAGTGACTTTGGTATGAGAAGTTGAAGCTAAAGATGGATATGGAGGCTTATGAAAAGTGGATGATGGGGTACTTTGATCTTGACAGGGATCTTTTGATAGCCTAGGAAGAATACTTTTCTTTTGATTTTCAATAAGTTCATTAGAGATGGAAGGTATATCTTGATCTTTCTTAGGAGATGAATATGATATAGGAAGTGAAGGAATATGAGGTGTTTGAGATGGAAGAGTATCTTCTTGAAAGAAATGGAAGGGTGTGAAGGGTTCATCATGGGATTCTTGGGATATGGGACTTTGGTCAACTATAGGATAAGGAGGGATATTATGTTGATCTTGATCCTTAATAAGAATTGTTTCTTTGCAATTTTGATTAGTCTCTTGACATGGAGCCACTTCTAAGGACAATGTAGGAGTTTGGATTTTCATGAGGGATTCTTGAAAGGATGATGGATGTTCATTTGAAATAGGAATGATAGGCATTGTAGCACATGAAGGCTTGGGGTCTATAGCCTTTGAAGCATTAAAGAAGTTTTTAGCAAGATGTAGGTTAGCTTGGATCTCTTTTAGAGGTAGCCCTTGAGCGTATACATAGTCATTATGAAAACTATTTGAATCTTTGTTTAATGGAGGAATATTGGATAGATTTGCTTCTGTATGAAATGGAGGAATGGTGGAATATGTGAAAGCTATAAGAGGACCACTACTAGACATGTGTTCATAAGTTTGATCTTGCTTGAGAGTAGTATCTTCATTAGATGAGTCATTAGGATTTTCAATTTCAATTATGTCATCATCAATAAGATTTTGGATTTTATGTTTCAAATCCATGCAATCTGAAGTTTCATGCTCATTATGTCTATGATATGCACAATAGTGTCTCAAAAAGATAAAACCACATGAAGTGATTTGAGGCAACGTGATGAGATAATTTTCAAGGATTTTTTCCAAAGCTAATTCATAAGATTGTCCCAAAGGAGTAAATGATCTATCCCAAGGATATTTGGATGTATTTGTGTTTCTAAAAGAATTGTCATATGATGAATATTGTTGAGATGAGACTAATTTCTCTTGATTTCCTTGATCAAAGATGAGATTATCTTGATATATTGAAGTAGGTTCTTCATCAAATATTGGTTTATCATTAGGATATTTTTTATCAAACATAGGGTTTTCATGATATTCTTTTTGATCAAATTTTGAATTATCAAAGACATGGCATTCATGATGTTCTTCTTGATCATAGAGGTAAGGAAACAATGTTCTTAATGAGAATTGGTTGGATAATGTTTCCATTTCTTGAATTCTTGTGAATAGAATATTCTCTTGAATTTTTATTGTTAATTGATTTTTGGATCTTAATAGACATTTTCTTTTTGCAATCAAAGATCTTCAAGCACAACACAATGATTTTATCAATTATCACAAGAAATTCTTCCAAGCAATCTACCTAAGATCAAATTTGGCTTTTAAATGGCTCTAATGAGGTAGGCTTGCTAATTGATCAAGGATGTAATATGGATTCTGTTCAAAATGGACTTTAAACTTTCATCCCCCAAGTATGTTAAGGGGCTTCCCACATGCACAAAAGTATGATTTGGTGCAATCCAAAAGGACTATTAGAGGAAGTTCAAAAAATTTAAAATCCTTTTGTCACACACCCCATTAAGGATGCATGTGTTTCTTTTTATAGTGGGTTGGATTCTCGTAGCAAAAGCAAGTGTATCCCACTTTGGGTTGTCCCTCTCACCAGCCTCATTAAGGCACAACTTAGGAGGTGAGCCCAACTAAAGTTCTAGCATGGTATTCTCTATAGGACATTATTTTTTATTTCTTTTTTTCATGCAAAAAAGAAAAGAAAATTTTTTAGCACTTTTTAACAAACATAATTAACAAGGTTCAATTTCCTCACCCACTAACTAATGATAATCAAGTATTGCTACTCTCTTCTACAAAAAAGGGGCTTTGATTCTTAGTGTTTGGTTTATTCCTTTAAGCTATCCAAATTACTAGATTTTGAAAGGACAAAGCCATAATTTAAGCAGACAAATCACCAAGTTTTAAGGCTTACCTTTCCTTGTAGCTAACAAAAGTTAGGGGCATTTTTGAGTTATTTCCATGATCTTATGCTTACCTTGGCTATATTTCCTTTCCAATGTGCTTTTTTTTTCTTCAACAAGTTAGTCAACAAAGCCAACCAAAGTGAAGAAACCAAAGATAAATTTGAAGAAACAAAGGCAAACTGAATTTTAAGCCTTACTTGTCAAAGCTTTTACTTCTCTATTGAATCTGCTCCCTAGATTTTTTACTTTTTTGTGGTCAAACATCCTGTAGATTTATACAAATCATTTTACCACAATCAGATAATAAAAATTCACATTTTATGCAAAAGTGCCCTTTAAATGCTTAAAAGCACCCTTTGAATTTAAAAGTGCCATTTAAATGTGTAAAAGCACCCTTAAAATGCTCAAAAGAACCATTTAAATGCTTAAAAGTGCCCTTTGAATTTAAAAGTGCTATTTAACTCTGTCAAGAAATTGCGAAGCACACAAATAATTTGAAAATCGCTACAAAATTGATTAAAGGCAAAAAATATGATGTAAAAGCACTATGTAAATGAGAAAAAGCACTCAGTAGTCAAGGTAAAAGTGTTGTCCATCTATGCAAAAGCACTGTAAGAATGATAGATAGAAAATAGAAGGATCAAAAGTGTTGTGGATCGATGCAAAGGCACACAACTTTATCATGAAAGCCCCGAAACAGTGCTTAAAAGTGCCATTTAACTAGGCAGAAGTGCCCTTTGAGGTGTCAAAAGTGTTGTTTCTTGAAAAAACTAAGATTTAAACATGCATAAATTTGATAAAAATGAAAGAATTCTGAGAGATTAGCAAAGTGAAGCATTCTGCTCCATGGTGGGAACCATTTTGTATACTAAGAAAAGTATCTTCATAGAATTAAGGTTGAACAATAAATGAAATAGTAACTAAATACAACTACTATAGAGAAACTATTTAGCAAACAATGATCAATTGAGCATCCTATGGCTCTCTAACTAAGATTGTTAATGAATAGCTCTCAGCAAGCTCCCATTAATGACAGTCCTAGAATGAGAATGATAAAGATAAACAAGCTATTGCTAACAATTATCAAAGTAAATTCTAATTATGCTCTCAAATGCCCTTCTAAACTCAAATTGCAAGAGGTTCAATGCAATTCTCAGATGTGCAGTTGATAATTATGAAGGATTTAGGCCTTCCTTTTATAGATTTTCTAATTGTAGTTGTATTTGATCATGATTAAGCCTTGGTTGAGCCTTTGGTTCCACCCTTTGAAGACAAAGAAAATTTTTTGTCCTCAAAGCTTGGGACAAGTAGACAAGATCAATGGTCAAGATTCTCTTTCACTTTGAGTGATTGAGATTGAATTTGGCTTGATCCATGTGAATGCCTTTCCTCAAATCTCATTGGTTGCCCGAATTTCCTCTCCTTATGGGTTGTTGAGAGTAATTAAGATTTATTAATTGATTTAATTGATTTATTTTATCCATGTACCCCTTGAATGGGTTGAATTTACTTTAATCCAAGACTATACAATTATTTGATTTAATTGTATTTTGATTTGATTGCATTTGATTAAAATGCTCTCAATTTTGATTGATCTCAAATTAAGACTTGATTTTCATTTTGATTGGCTAATTATGCATTGTGATTCAATTGATTCAATTATTTCCTTGATTTTCTTTGATTTGACTTGATTTATCGTTAAATTGTCTTTGTCCATTTTTAGGTGATTAGACATATCTGACAAACTACTCCATTGTTTCCATATCTCGGTCCTATCTGACTAATTTTTGATCTGCAATTTCTAGCAATATGTCCAATCTTGTTGCATCTATAACACACAAATCCATTCCTTTTGTTCATGTCTCCAACAGGTCTTTTATTTGCAGGGTAAGTATCTGTAAACATTCTACTATTATTGTTATCATTAGATCTAGTTTTCTTACAATCAATAGCTCTATTTCCAAAACCATGACAATTATAACAATAACCAAAGATAGGTTTGAATTGCTTACCTCTACAATCTCTTTTCACATGTCCAAAAGAATTGCATAATAAACATCTACCTTTGAGTTTGCTTCGCATATATTTAGGTGGTTCATCTTCTTTAGGTGGATTAGGTATATCTTCAGATTTGTTAGCTTCATTGGGCCTCTTTTCATCTTTTCTCTCAAAGTGTTCTAGATGTGATTATTTGTATTCCTTAGTCTTCTTAGGGAACTTATCTTCAAGATATCCAACACCAGTTTTATCATAAGATGGTTTCTGATAAGACAATTGTTCATCAATCTTTTCACTACTAGAATACAGTTTCTCAAGATGTTGTTTAGACTGAGTTGGCTCTCCTTTCACAATTGTATTGCACTTCTCAAGTTCAGCATACTACAATTTTTGTTTCTCAAATTCAGATGTCACTTTGGTAAGTTCAGATTTCAGACTTGCATTCTCAAATTTCAGATTTGATTCATCTTTTCTATTTTCATCTTTCAAGCTTAACTTCAGATCTACAATCTTTAATTCATGTTTAAGGATCTCATTTTCTTTCTTTAGTTTTGAAACTTCATCATAGTCCTTGACTTGAATAGTAGGTTATTTCTTTGATTTCAGATCTTCCATCTTTTCTTTTAGTTTCTCAATGTAGTTTTTGCATCATCATATTTATCTTTTAGAGTATCTCTTTCTTCAGTAAGAATATCAATATGTTGAAGAGATTCTTCAATATTCTTCTGCAATTGATCCATATCCATAGAGATCTTACTCTAGCTGCTAGGATTTCTCTGAATAACTTTTTTCTGAGTAACTAAGCCTGGATACCAATTGTTAGAAATAGGAAATACTAAGAGGGGGGGAATCAATATTTCAAAAACTTTTACTTTTTCCCAATTATGGATATAACAAATTAACTTGAAGCTTGAATAAGAAAATAAACTAAGAAAATTGAATAAAAAGCATTGCAATAAAATAAATGAACTCATGACACAATGTTTTTTCTTGAGGAAACCATGGCCAAGGGAAAACCCTGGTGGGGATGATACCCACAACTGATCTACTAATCAAAAGATATATGGTTAAGGATGTTGACCCTATTATGAGTCTATTACATACATATAGTGTCTTTTTCCTGATTAAAGGACTTGAGGCCTTGTTAGAAGCCTCAACCCTATTAGGAGTTGCTATTGAAAAAACAAATGTTTGTAAGATGAGATCATTTCCCAAACATGTAATATACAATAATAGCTTCTGATACAAAGGTAAAATACAAAACCTTTACTAGTATCGAATAGCTTTCCTATTCTGATTTAGCTTTGCTGGCTCTTTGCTCTCACATACAAAAATTACTTTCTTTCTTCTTAAAATATACAACTTGGCATCATATGTTAGCTTATTACAATCACTATATATCACTTGTATATGCTTCGCATTACAGAATTCTTACATATATACAAGTTATTACAATTAATAACTTCCAGTCAGCTTACAATACATAAAATCTTCTCAAAATATAAAATTAATTCATGCTACCTGAGGGTTAACATCTAGGATGTTGTCCCTACATGGTTAAGTCATTATTTTGATAAACAAAATAATCCATTAACTAACTGTGACCATATTCTGTCTTCTTCTTTATTCAGGTCGGCTCAACACTGTCTTTGTAAATCTTTAATATCTTCTTCCGTACATGTTTTAAAGACTTGCACTCTCATATGTGGCTTTGATATACATAGACTGATCCATGTTCAAGTGTGCATGCACTAAACCTTCTTCTATGAACATCGCTAATCAAAACTATCTTCGATTAGACTAGTAAATATTGTTGTACTTAGACAATTTTCTAGTGCGCTCATACAAGACTGCTTCCTTCAATTATGCTATCTTCATGCTGAGTATATGTTTCCATAATAACAACATTCTGATATCCTACTTAGCCAAATTGTGAACAAAGATGACCCATCCTCCTATACTACGATTCTCCTTAATCTCCATAAGTTCTTACCAATGCATATGTTGGCTCAAACTATATTCAAAACAAGCTACTCTGGTAGAATCCAATCACTTTTGTAATTTTGGCATTCTTGGGATGAATATGGAAATTTCCCCTCTTAAAGGTCACAATGTAACCCTTGTCTTCTAAATTAGAAACTGAGATTAAATTCTTTTTCATGACAGGGACATAGAAAACATCCTCCTCCAAAAAGAGTTTTACAAACTCCTAAAATTTGATAGTACTAACACCAGTTGCATGGTACTTGGCATTGTCTCTAAGATCAGTATGTAAATCTAGCTTCTTCTCCTCCAACTTGGTGAAACATTCTCTAACTCCCATTATTTGGAAAGAATACCCACTATCAATATACCATACCCTGTTGGCAACTAAACTTGAGAGACATGAAATGAGTGAAAAATCATTCTCATGTTGTGAAGGAAACTTTTCCAACTCGATTATAGCGACAACTTGCTTCTTCTCCTTTTCCTTATTTTTCTTATTTAGACATTAACCGTCATAGTGACCCAACTGATGGTAGAAAATATATTTTATCTTTCTCACATCTTTCTTCTACCCACTCTTGGAATAAGAACCTTCTATTTTACCCTTATTAGACTTCTTCTTCCCCTTGGAAGAGAAAAAATTTATTCATCTTGACCCTTCTTCATCTGGTCTCCTTGATGAGAAGCTTCGCAGATTTCCTCTTGAAAAAAATCAGCCCAAAGCCTTGGCCAAATAGGTGTCTGATCTATGTGAACAACACACTTTATAAACACTTATCGATGATTCAAAAAAGAACTCAAGGCTATACACACCAACTCATCTTCACCAACCATCTCTTCAAGTCATATCTGACTTGTTTTATCTTGGAAAAGTAAGATGTCATAGTCTTCCTTTGGACATTTTGGTATTATGAAATTTGTCCTTGAGCATCATCTTACAACTCTAGTAGTCTCTCTGATAATTTCTTATAACCTAGTTATAGATTAATAGCACAATAAATTCAAAGAATAGAAACTTTATCTCATTTTTAACAATTAATACTCTAGGTTAATTAACAAAAAATAATAGTGGAAGCATAATATAAATAATAAAATTGAATTACAAAAGGACAATAACACAGAGATGTTGGCATAACTGCATAGCTACTAGCATAACATGTTGAATAAGGTTTCTACTAGTAAGAACATGATTTATATACATGATAATTATTTATATGTTTGTCATTGATGTCAAACTATTTGGCATGAAGTTTTGACTTTTTACCATATCTATCAAAAGGAAACTCTTGATGCTATAATGAGAAGTTAAGGTAACGAATATGTTGATAGCAACCTTATCGGGTAACTGTGAAGACTAAAAATGGTGGAAAGATGAATGATTTGATTGTTTATTAGAGTATGATAAGAAGTTAAGATGAATGATTCTATTCATAAATATTTTGATCAGATGTGAGTAAAGGTGAAGGTAATTTCATTAAGGTACCTACCAACAAGCTATTTTTTTTATCAGTACACTAAATAAAGTCTTATCAGTACAAAGGAAGACTTATCGGAGATAGTAAAGATCTAAAGACAAGTGAAGAATAGATGATGAATTAAGAAAGTGGGACGACTCAAAGATAATCTTAAGGAAAAAGGTGATGACACATAGATCAAGGTAAAGTGTATCAAGAAAGTTTCTAAAAGAAGAAAATAGTTTATCATTTAGAAAGATGACAAGGATGTAAAGAAAATAAATATGGATGGTTAGATTAGATATGAAAGATACAGATCATTGGATTGAGATTTAGGGTTTATGATTGAGGAAACATACTTAAGGAAGAAGAAAGAAGGAATCTAGTATCGTGTTGGAGAAAAAGAATATTATGGATATCGACGGATTAAAGAAGGATACAGAGAAGGAAAGAGAATTGAATTATTATGTTATTGTACTTCATTGGATATGAATTAGCAAGGATAGTGAAAACTGTAGATCATTTATTGTTTGTTGCTCACAATTGTAACAGTAAAATCCCTTATTGGGTAACCCTAAAAGGTCTATTGTAAAATCCTGTAACTAGATGACATTCATAAAAGAATGTTTAAAATCCTCTAACCAGATTACTCCTAAAAGGGTAAAGACTCTAATAGGTCTCATGGAAATCCCTTAACATGGTAGAATTTAACAATGCTTTTGTAACCCTAATTAGGTGAGCCTTTAATAGGGCAGGCTCTTAACCAGGTGTAATTTAGAAGAGTACAATTTTTTGTGGGCATTTTTCGCACACTATGGTTTTCACCCTAATTAAATGTCCATGAGATAAATCCTTATGTTATTTTTGCATGGATGATTTCATATGTTGCATGAATTTTTAATGTTGAGTTAACTAATAATGATGTTATAGGTTAAAACATATCTTAATCAATAAATCTGTTAACAAAGTATTGAGACAGTGAAATTAAGTTAAATTTGGTGATTACTAATTCACCCCCCCACCCCCCCCCCCTCTTAGTAATCGATCCTATACCTAAAATTTGTATTAGATCTAAGTTCCCTGATTCAAAAACCTTAACCGCTTAGGAATCGATCCTATACCTAAAATTTGTATTAGATCTAAGTTCCCTGATTTATATTTGAAGATGTATAGGAAGGAAGCACCCAAGTTTACCAAGGATAATTTCAATGCATGGGAAAGAAGAATGAATTTACATTTGTAATTATTGTTAGAAATAATAGTCAGCTATCTTACCTCATAGTATAGAGAACCTACTGAAACTATTATAGCTGATTAGAAAAAGGAAATGCTGATACACAACTCAATAATGATAGAGATTTCAAGTACCATAACTAATGTTGAATATGTTAATATACAACACATAGATAATGAAAAAGATATGTGGGATAAGTTGAAGAATGTCTATGGAGGTGATGCACATGTTCTAAAGGCTCAAGTTGATATTCTGAAAGGCAAGTATGATGAAATAAAGATGGAAGATGAAGAAAACATCACACAGTATAGTATGAGGATAAAAGAGATTGTTGTTGCTGTCAAAGGAGCTGGAAGAAATCTTGAAGATGACAATGTTGTAAGTAAAATTCTCAAAACACTTATAGCTAGGTATGCAGTTAGAGTTTCTTCTATTCAAGAGTTAAGATCTATTAATCTAGATAAAGTCACATTGGACCCATTAATAGCCAAGTTGACTACATTTGAATTGAGTAATTTTGATAATAGTCAACCTACTACTACTGAAGTTTCCTTTCAAGCCTCAAAAAATATTGGATCATCTAGAAAAGGAAAAAAAATTTATGATTCAGATGACTAAGAAGGTTTTGTTGTTGAATAACAAGAGTTGGAGGAACTCAAATATTTAATAGAAAAGAGATTTCCCAAAGAAGAAAGGAAGATATAAAGTGAAAATCCCTATCGCATGCTAGAATTGTAGATAGATTGGTCACTTTCTACACAAATGTCCTAAAAATTTGAAAAAGGAAAATGATAGTGAAAAGAAGGATAAGTACAAGAAATACAAAGACTACAATCAAAAGAACAAGAAAATGTGTTATGTAGCTAAAGAAAAAGTTTATGATACTGATGATAATGATGATGAAATAGTATTTATTGTTATAATAGAATATCCCTCTACCAGCAATGCTCAAATTGATGAAGAACAAGTTTTGATCTCAAGCATGAATTCTAACACCAAATGGATAATCGACAGTGGTTGAACACATCATATGACTAGAGATAAGAACATGTTCATAACATTGGAAAATTGTGAAAAAGGTTTAGTCAAATTGGCAAATGGTTCTCCCTATGTAATTAGAGGTAAAGGTTGTATTTCTTTAACTGACGATAAAACTTGTGAAAATGTCTATTGGGATGACAGATTAAAGTATAATTTGATAAGTGTATCTCAACTGAATAAAAAAGGATTCAAATTTGAGTTTAGTAATAGAAAATGCAAGATATCAGAAAAGACTGGTGAACTGATGTCTATCACGGAACAAACAAAAGGTAATCTTTTCAAGTTGAATACTACATTTGGTCATTGCTTAATTGTTAAAATAGATCAAAGATGGTTATGGCATAAAACACTTTTTCATGTGAACTTTGATAATTTGGTAAATTTTAGAAAAAAAAAAGTGTCAGATAAATAAAGATATTGAGAAAACCAGAGAATGTTGTATGTAAAGAATCTCAACTAGGGAAGATGACTAGTTCAAGTTTCTCACATAAGATCTATTCTACTAAACATATTCTGGACTTAGTGCACACAACTTTATGTGGTCCTATAAGTATAGAAAGTTATCATGGTGATAAGTACTTCATACTATTTGTTGATGACTAATGAAGAATAATGTGTTTCATGTTTTTAAAAGTAAAATCAGAAGCTTTTCATATGTTTAAAATGTACAAAGAAAGAGTTGAGAAGGAAATTGGAAAATATTTGAAATATCTTATATTAGATAGAGGAGGTGAATTTAAGTCAAATGAATTTAATGAGTATTGTGATGAACATGGAATTAAAAGAAAATTAACTACATCGAGAAAACCTCAATGAAATTGAATTGTTGAAAGAAGAAATAGATCTATTGTTGAATGTGCTAAAACTTTGTTGAATCAGAAAGGAGTTACACAAAAAAATTGGAGATAAGTTGTTAGAACTACGGTATACACATTGAACCAATTAAAACTAATGAAAGGATCAAACAAGACACCATATGAAATCTAGCATGGACGAACACCAAATCTAATCTATTTCAAGATATTTGGAAGCAATTTTTATATCAAGAAAGATGAAATGAAAGGAAAATTTGACACCAAAAGTGATGAAGGAATATTTCTAAGATATTCTACCCAAAGAAAGTCCTATAAGTGTTTGAAAAAAAGGATAAACAAAATGATAGAAAGTGCCAATATAAAGATTGATGAATTCTTAGAACAAAATGAGAAAGACAATGGAAAGAAATAAAAAGGATATAGTGAATTGATTGATTTTAAATCTAAAATAGAAATAAAGAAAGAGAGGATAGGAAATGATAATGCTCAACCGACAACAAAACAACAACTTCAAATGATACAACAAGGTGAAACTATTAAAAGAAATGAAAGGATTTAGAATGAGGAGCCTCTAAAACCAAGAATCATAAGAGGAAACCATATCTTGTCAGATATAAATAGAGACAAGAATGAAGGAGTATTAACAAGAAGTCAATTAAGATCTAGAGATAATACATGTTTCCTATCAGAGAGATAGCTGAGAATGGTAAATCATGTACTAAAAGATGATGACTAGTTGCAAGCAATGAAGGAAGAAAATGAAAAAATTGAGAAGAACAAAACATGGTCATTAGTACCCAAGACAAAAGACAAAAATGTTATAGGTACTAAATGGGTTTTCATAAATAAACTAAATGAGAATGGTGAAGTGATTAGAAACAAAGGAAGACTAGTATGTAAAGGTTATGCGCAAGAAGGACTAGATTATGGAGAAATGTTTGCACCTATTGCTAGATTGGGAGTCAGAATATTGGTGGCTTGTGATGCCTATAAAGGATTTAAAGTATATCAAATGGATGTGAAATCTTCTTTTCTAAATGGAATACTAGAAGAAGTATACATTGAACAACCTAAAGGATTTTTTTGTAAAAGAAGGTAAATATTGGGTTTTCAAGTTGTACAAAGCATTATATGGTCTAAAGAAAGCACCGAGAGCATGGTATGAAAGACTATACTCTTATCTTATTAAGATTGGATTTGAAAGAGAAAATGATAACGGTAATATTTATTTGAAAGTTGAAAGTAAGGATAAAGTGTTGATTGGTGAAATTTTTTTGATGATATAATCTTTGGAGGAAATGATTTGATGAGTAAACCTTTTGCTAAAGAAATGAGGAAATAATTTAAAATGTCTCCGATAGGGGAAATAAAATTCTTTATTGGATTACAAGTACAACATATGAAGAAAGGAGTATACAACATTTGAAATGGGAGATTCAAAACTTGTTAGTACACCCATGGTTACCAAATGTAAACTCTCAAAAGAAGATGATTCTAAGGAAGTCAATGAAAAATTATACTGATCAATGATAAGAAAATTATAGTATGTTGTTCACAACAGACCTGATATTGCACATGTTGTTGGCATGGTTGCTATATTTTCATCTGATCCTAAAGATTCACACATGATTGCAGTTAAAAGGATATTTAGATATTTAAAAGGAACTGAAGATTATGGATTATGGTATGAAAAGAAAGGATATTTTGATCTTAAATTTTATACAGATGTAGATTGTGAATGAAACATTGATGATTGAAAAAGTACAAGTGGAGGAGCTTTTTATCTTGGAAACATATTAGTGTTATGGATGAGCAAGAAGCAAAATTATGTTTCACAATATATTGCTAAAGCGCAATAAGTGGTTATTGCAATAAATTGTCAACAAGTTTTATGGATTAAGACAATACTAGATGGTATACAAGAAAATGTAAATGAACCTATTGTTATACATTGTGGTAATACTAGTTCCATCAATATATCAAAGAACCTGGTAATGCACTCAAAGACCAAGCACATAGCTATCAAATATCATTTTCTAAGAGAGCAGGTACAAGATAAAGAAGTGAGATTGGAATATATACCTACAAAAGAGAAAGTTGCAGATATAATCACTAAACCACTACCTAAAGAGAGATTTGAATATCTAAGAGGTAGATTAGGGGTCCTACCCCTATCAAATATAAATGAAGAAGATATACAATATGCATAAGTTCATAACACTTAATCAGAATATTATGAACAT
The DNA here is from genome assembly GCA_027943335.1 of Chamaecyparis obtusa. Classification (NCBI taxonomy): domain Eukaryota; kingdom Viridiplantae; phylum Streptophyta; class Pinopsida; order Cupressales; family Cupressaceae; genus Chamaecyparis; species Chamaecyparis obtusa. Next base: position 217,772 of record BSBK01009462.1, on the reverse strand, counting down.
GAATTGATGTATTGGAGAACTACTCTATGGGGAATCAGTCTAGGCTCATCAAAGAGGAAGCACAAAACAAGCACACATTTAGAAGGCAAGAGTTGAAATGGTGTAGTTCAAAATGGATAATCCAAGATGGATAGTCCAAACCTTACAATCAGAACAACAATATAGAGGAAACACAACAAAGAATATTCTCTAATAGTATTTTAATTCAACATGCCCGACTATAAGGCCTTCCAGGTTAGGGCCAGATATAAACAATTACAATAGTAATTATGCAAGACCTTGTAAGATCCAACTCCAAGATAGCTAGATCTATAACATTAGGTTACAAGAAACTGGTAGAAATACTATGAAGAATCTAAAATTGTGCTCATAAGAAACCAAGAAATCTTCTTGTCCTCCAAGCCCACACTTAGCTACTAGCTCTGATCCATATCATTCATGTTTTCTACTCCATGCTGAATGATCCTACAAACCTACCTAGACCCTCCTTAAATACACTTATTCAACCATGAGTCAATTGGAAGAAAGAAATAACCCTAAGCCCAAGTCGGCTCCTAAAACAAACAATTATTAAATGCAATACAAGTCGGCTCTCAAATAGCCTTACAAATAATTAATTCTCCATGTCAGCCTCTAGATCCACATAGGAGAATACAAAATAAGCTACCCAAATTAAATACATCAAGCTAGCCAACCTGATCTACAAGAACTCCAATCGGTAAGCCAAACTACCAAGCGTAAAAAAAAAACTAAGCAAGCTAGGCATCATTGGGAAAGTACATCAATCGAGAACCACAAGCATCACCAAGCATAGGTTCTGTTGAGTCCTTCAATGAATGAGCCCTTAAATAACCAAGCCCCTTGGTCAAATATACAATCAAGTAATACAAAAACACTCCAACATGTAAGATTACCAACTACCCTAAGATTCTCCTACATCAGACACCCGAGGTGCAAAAAGATGTTCTTAAAGGCTGGAAGAACATCTTACAGGATTCAACACATAAACCTTGAATTGGTTATTCACATACATGTCCTCCAAGTATTCAACACTCTTACCCTAGATCCACTTCTTCTTTCTCTACATTTTCAAGTATTTCCTTGACAATCCACAAGTCTATTCTCCATACTGATCTCCAACCCTTTCAGGATCCTCCATCTCAACTCAGCTCCCAAATCTTAGGTTACTCCTACTGAGTGTTGTATCCAGCAAAGGCATCATGTAAAACTTATCACAACTCTTCTCAACAAAAAAAAAATTCTTGACACAATCATGCATAGCCCTGTAATCATACTGCCAAGGTCTACCGAACAATATGTGACAACTACTCATATCCATAATATCACACAACACTTGATCCTTATATTGGCCAATCTAAAAATTAGAAAGACATTTCTCCCTTACTTCCAAAGCATGGACATCTTGCAACCAACTAATCCTATAAGGATAAGGATGTCTCCCTCCCTTCAAACTGAGTTTATGAACCATCTCCTTAGCTACAAGGTTATCAATACTACCACTATCCACAATCACATTACAAAGTTTATCTCCTAACTTGTACCAAAATTTGAACAAGTTACTCCTCTGAAAAGGTTCCACCTTAGTACTGAGTAGTGTTCTTTGAACCAACACATTTTTTGACACTACCTCAGGTTCATTCGGTATGTTCTCATTCACCACAACAATTCTTCACTCACTAGTCTTCTGGGAACATTAAAATGATCAATGTTCTTCTTCACCATAATGAAAGCAAGTAACCTTAAAGGAAATATTACCCATCCTCTATCTCACATCAATAGGTTCTGGTTCATCTTCATTGGTCATTTTATCCTTCACTGAGTGATCTTGTTTCTCCTTCCCTCGGGAATTACCATGATGTCTTCTCTTCAATTTATCTTTTTCCTTCAAGGAGTACTGATAAGAATCCTCAACCAAATCAATCTTCAGCATACCAATCTCATCCTGAATATTGAATCTCAATCCATTCACATACTGAGCTACCTTTTCCTTATCAAGCTCTTTATGTCTAGACCGAATAGTCAACTTATAGAAGTCCTCGGTATAGTCTTTGACAAACCTCAAATTATGCAACTTCTTAAACAAATAAAGCTCATAGTCAGTAGGTATGAACTTATCTTTCAATTTATCCACCATCCACCTCCACTGATTGATCTTCATCTCACCTTCATCTTCCCTTTCCCTCTACAATTCTTTCCACCAAACATCAGCATGTCCTTTCAACTTAGTATGTGGCAACCTCACTCTAAGAGGATATTCAATTTATTCAAGCTCAAAGAAGTCTTCTAACTCACCAATCTAATCAATCAAGTCTTTAGGTCTCAAAGTACCAGAGAAGTTAGAAAATTCCATTTGGAAACTAGTACTTAACCGAGCTTTAGATCTCTACAACTGACCAGTTCTATCTTCACTAGATCTATCCCTCTGATTGGTTCTATCATCTCCACTAGATCCAACAGCTTCAAAGTCTTCACCAGCTTCCTCATAGCCATCATTAGTACCAAGATTCCTTGGCATACCAAAAATATCCCTCATTATCTCAGTAATCATGTCATTCTTCATAAATTCCATTTGACATCTGACATCTGATATGACCTTCTCAAAAATATTTTCTTCCACAATATCAGAGAGATCTACAATTTCCCTAGGGTCCAATCTTCTTGGAGGAACCTTCAAGATCTTTGTAAACCCAAGGTCCTGGTGCAAACTACCTCAACTTGATGATCTGTCCATGCACTCCAGAACTTCAAGCTCTGATACCACCAACTGCAATTCCAAATTGATAATCCAAGATTGATAGTCCAAACCTTACACTCACAACAAAATATAAAGGAAACAGAGCAAAGAAGATTCTCTAATAATATTTTCATTCAATGTACCTGACTATAAGGCCTTTTGGGTTAGGGCCAGATATAAAAAATTACAATAGTAATTCTGTAAGACCTCACAAGATCCAACTCAAAGCTAGCCAGATCTGTAACAATAGGCTACAAGAAAATGGTAGAAATTCCAAGAATAATCTAAACTAGTGCTTTCAAGAAACCAAGAAATCTTCTTGTCTTCCAAGCCCACACTTAGCTACTAGATCTGATCCATATCATTCATCTTCACTAATGCATGCTAAATGATCCTAAAAACCTACCCAAACCCTCCTTAAATACACTTCTTCAACCAAAAGTCAGCTGGAAGAAAGAAATAACTCTAAGCCCAAGTCGGTTGGAAGAAATAAATAACTCTAAGCCCATGTCAGCTAGAAGAAAGAAATAACTCTAAGCCCAAGTCAGCTCCTAAAAAAAATAATTATTAAATGCAATACAAGTCGGCTCTCAAATAGCCTTACAAATAATTAATTCTCCATGTCGGCCTTTAGATCCACATAGGAGAATACAACATAGGCTACCCACATTAAATACATCATGTCGGCTAACCCAATCCACAAGAACTCCATTCGGTAAGCTAAACTACTGAGCATCATCAAAACAATCAAGCAAGATAGGCATCATTGAGAAAGCATGTTGATCGAGCACCACAAGCATCATCGAGCACAAGTTTTGTTGAGTTCCTTCAGTGACTAAGCTCTTCAATGACCGAGCCCCTTGGTCAAATCTACAACCGAGTAACACAAAAATACTCCAACATGCAAGATTTCCAACTATCCTAGGATGATCCTATATCATGAAAGAGTAATCACCTTTGGAATTTATTTCAAAGGGGGATAGATTAGTTAGATCAGAATGGGGGAGAAATTAGTATGCAGGAGAGATTAGTATGCTGGAAGAGAGATTAATGTTAAAGGGAAGAGATCAAATAATCAAAAGACAAGAAAAGGAAAGAGACATGCATAGATCAGAAGATCAAAAGATTGAAAGCATTATTTTCTATCAATTCCAAAGAGGTAGATTGTTGGCATAACTACATAGCTATTGACATAACATGTTGAAGATGGTTTCTACTAGTTAGAACATGATTGTTATACATGATAATCAATTATATGTTTTTCATTGATGTCAAACTATTTGGCATGATGTTTTGACTTGTTACTATATCTATCAAAAGAAAACTATTATTTTTCTATAATGAGAAGTTAAGTAAGGTAACAAATATGTTGATAGGAACCTTATTAGGTAACTGTTAAGACTAACAATGGTGGAAAGATGAATGATTTTATTGTTTATCATAGTATGATAAGAAGTTAAGCTCAAGGATTCTATTCATAAAGATTTTGATCAGATATGAGTAAAGGTGAAGCTATTTTTATTAAGGTACCTACTAGTAAACTATTGCTTTATTATTACATTGAATAAAGTCTTATCGGTACAAAGGAAGACTTATCGAAGATAGAAAAGATCTAAAGACAAGTGAAGAATAAATGATGAATTAAGAAATTGGGACAACTCAAAGATAATCTTAAGGAAAAAGGTGATGACATCAAGATTGAGGTAAAGCATATCAAGGAAATTTCTACAAGAAGAAAAATTTTTATCATTTAGCAATTTGACAAGGATGTAAAGAAAAGAAATATGGATGGTTAGATCATATATGAAATATACAAATCATTGGATTGAGATTTAGGGTTTATGGTTGAGGAAACATACTTAAGGAAGAAGAAAGAAGAAATCTGGTATCGCACAAGAGAAGAAGAAGATTGTGGATATCGGCAGATCAGAGAATGATACATATAAGAAGAGAGAATTGAATTGGTATGTTATTGTACTTCATTTGATCTAATTTAACAAGGATAGTGTGAACTATAAATCATTTATTTCTTGTTACTCTCTAACAATTGTGACACTAAAATCCCTTATCAAGTGACCCTAGTTCAAGTCTATTGTAAAATCCTCTAACCAATTTACTCCTAATAGGGTAAAGACTCTAACATGTCCTAGGGAAGTCCCTTAATCTGGTAGCATTTAATAGTGCTTTTATAACCCTAATCGGGTGAGCCTTTAACATGGTAGGCTCTTAATCGGGAGTATTTCATAAGAGTACACATTTTTGTGGGCATTATTCTCACATCATGGTTTTCATGCTAATCTGATTTCCAAAAGATAAATACTTGTGTTTTGATGAAGTAAAAATAGGTTTTGAAAGGAACTCAAAACATTGTACAAAATCTAGAAGATAGAGAAATAAAAGTTCTAGAAACTACTGTGAAACATCAGAAAGTACAAGAAAATAAAGAAAAGAAGGGAAAATTTGAGGCTACCTGGTTGGTCCCTTATGTTGTCACAACATGTTTTGGCTGAGGAGCCTATCAGTTATCAATAGTAGAAGGGGAGCCCCTGAATGATCCCATCTATATCATCCATTTGAAGCGGTTCTATGCTTGATCCATCTCTTATGTATCTAAAAAATTCTATAAAAATTATAAAAAAGTCCTAAAAAAATCATTGTCTTGGTGAAAAATTGGTAAACAGGTTCCTCGATGATATCAAAAACATAAATTTTTTAGAAAAATACAAAAAATTGAAAGATAAAAAAAGAAAAGAGAAATAATCCTCCAATGGTGAAAACTTGGCAATCAAGCATCTTGGATAGGTATGTTGGTGAAAACCTAGAAACATGCACCATACATAGTGGACCAGATCATAATCTATCAAAATCCCATCCCCCCCATCCCTTTTACTCATTCATCACCCTTTCCCCTTCCCATCCCCATCACCAACCCACCTTACCAAGGTGTTCTTTTGTCTAGCATATGCAACAAAGATATGACTTGCTATCTTGCATCCTGAGCTTCCTATATATATTACTTGTATCATGAGATCTTCTCCCAGCATCCTAAGCTTTGTATATATATCTTTCATGGCTGACCTATCCTAATCTATAATCTTTTGTACCTATCCATTTTATATAACATTTGTGTGCTTTTTACCATATCGTCGTGATGCAGGAGCATCTCGGGTTCTTGGAAATTTTGTATCACCAAAAACAAGTTAGAGTTGTTAGATGTGCTTGGTAGCTTCTTTTGGGCTCTCGGTGATGTATTCCTATTTCCACCAATGGGGTTCATTTTATACTTAGTTCCTTCATTCACCGAGTTGGATCAGTTGATTCACCAATTTGGTTCGGTCAGTCACCAACTTTATTTCTTGTTTTTTGGTAATCTTGCTCATCAAGTGGTTTATTTTGGATTTACGTTGAGACTGACTTCTACATTTAATATTGGTAGTGGATTTAATGGTCACATCAATCATTGGCAAGCGTGTGGACCTAGATATGATTTTTTTCCTTCTCCAGTGTTAGATCTAAGGTCAACTTGTTTCGATAGACTCTTGTATAAATAAAGTAGTATGTTGTATATCTTGGCCAGTGAATTTTGGGGGATAGAAGACAAGATCTAAAAGTTGAATCCTTGATGTTAGAGGACTGTAGTACTAAAGTTCTTGATGTTAGAGGACTGTAACTAGGAAGGCCTTACAACCTGACATGTATGAATATTTCTACAATGATTAATATGAATGATCTTCTATTCTCTCTCTCCCAGTTATTGTGTTATTGATTCCATGTGTTGATTTCAAAGGAGGTTGGTGATTTGGGTCAGGTGGTATCAAAGAAAGGTTAGATCTTGATCTAGATTTTTGAATCTAAGTCTTTGGTCAAAGGTTCCTTCTTGTAAAACCTAGTTGGTATTTGTTATGGGGTGGAAAATTGAAATATGACCTTCAATTGCAAAGGGTTTCAAGATGGTTTATGGGAGGTGAGATGCAGATCCAGGCTTAGCTAACATGCTAAGACAAATTGATGCTAGGTTAGAAGCTATTGAGACAACCCAATGCCAAAGAAGACATCTTGAGGATGTTAGTGATGAAGAATCCAAAGATGAACAAGGTGAAGAAGAACTTGCACCTTTGATGGATCAAGGTGAAGAAATACTTTTGAAGGCATTGACAAACTTGAATTCTACACCACACTTCAATCCTCATGAATATAGTGGTAGGTTGGATTCAGGCGAGTTGATGGATTGGACAAATGAGATGGAAAAGTATTTTGAATATGAAAATGTCCCTAAGGAAAAGAAGGTGAAAATTGTAAGTACAAAATTGAAAAGACATGTATCCTTATGGTGGGGGCATCTACAACTAGACAGAAAGGGTAAAGGAAAAGGAAAAATCAAGGTATAAAATAAGATGGTGAATAAATTGAAATGAAAGTTCTTACCATGTGATTATCAAATTAACCTAGTTAAGAGAATGCAAAGTTTGAGGCAGAAAGATAGCTCAATAATAGACTATACTAAGGAATTATATAGACGAGACATCAAATCTAGACGTATTGAGGATGAGGTGGAAATAATTTTTAGATACCTAAATGGGTTAAGAGTTTCTATTCAAGAGGAAATCAGTTTGGTCAAGTTGGAAAGTATTAAAGAAGTTTATCAGTTCACATTGAAATCTGAGGAGAAATAGAAAAAAAGACATGAGAAAAGACAAAGAGGAAGAGGTGGTAGATTCTCAAGAGGAAGAGGTAGATCTTATGGTGAAAATAATAGATCCAATCAAGGAAAAAAAATAAGGATAAAGGAAAGATTGAGTGAAAAGGTGAAAGTTCCTCTAGAGGAAGATGCGGTAACTACCAAGGTGGCTATAGAAGAGGTGGATTCTGAGGAACTTGTTACAATTGTGGAAGAGAAGGAGAAAAACCATTTGAGTGTACACATGCAAGCAAGAAAGTTGGTAACAATAGAAATTCTTTGGTGCAAGAAGACTCACTGAATGAGCTAGAGAAGGAAAAGAACTTGATGGTCAGAAGAGCACTATGGAGTGAAAGTAATAAGGAAGATTCGGTAAGGAAAATTTTGTTCAAAACTAGATACAAAGTTGATGATAAAGTGTAGAAGGTGATCATTGATAGTGGAAGCTTAGAGAATCTGGCATCTAAGGAAATGGTTTCAAATTTGTAGTTGGAAAGGTTCAAACATCTGAAGCCTTATCAAATTTCATGGATCAAGGATGAGCATACACTATTGGTAAGTGAACAATTTTATGTGAATTTTAAAACTGGCAAGTACTATCATAAGATATTATCTGATATCATGCCTATGGAATCTTGTCATATTTTGTTAGGTAGACCTTGTAAATATGATAGACATGCTATGTATGATGGTATATTACATAAATATACTATTTGGGTTGATGGGAGAAGACAAATCTTGCTACCTTTAATTGAAGAAACTGTTGGTAATGTTTGTACATCTGTGAAATTTTGTTTTATGGAAGGAAGAAAGTTTGTTAAGGATTTAAAGAAGAATGATGTATGTTTTTTTGTGATTCCTAACAAACTGATTGAGAAAATAGTGGATAGTATCCTTGAGGAGGTTGATAAGATACTAACCAAGTACATAGAGATCATTTATGATAATGTATCTAATGGTGTACCACAAAAAAGAAGTATTGATCATTGTATGGATCTGATTCCTAGAGCTAGTTTAGCGAATGAAGCACCACATCGCTTAACACCTAATGAGAATGAGGAACTTAACTAAAAAATCTAAGAACTATTGCAAAAATGTTTGATCTAAGAAAGTTTGATTCCATGTGTAGTACTAGTTGTATTGGCACCTAAGAAGAATGGAGAGTGGAAAATGTGTACTAATTCCAGAGCAATCAACAAGATAACAATGAAATATCAGTTTCCTATATTGAGAATGGATTACATAATGGATAGCTTGAGTGGAGAAAATTATTTTACCAAAATTGATATGAAGAGTGGATATCATCATCTTAGAATCATAGAAGGTGATGAATGGAAGACTGCTTTCAAGACAAGAGAAGGTTTGTATGAGTGATTGGTTATGCCCTTTGGTCTAACTAATGCACCGAGTACTTTTATGAGATTGGTGAATGAGGTTTTGAAGAAATTCCTGGGTAAATTTTTATTGTATACCTAGATGACATTATGATATTCAGTAAGACTAGAGAAGAAAATTTGTTTCATATTAAATAGGTATTGTAGAAATTGAAAGAAGAAAAGTTGTTGATTAATTTGAAAAAGTGTTCCTTCATGAAAGAAAAAATATATATTTTGGATTTTTTATTTCAACTGATGGTTTGAAAATGGATCCTGAGAAGGTTGAAGCTATTTTGAATTGGCCTACACCTAAAAATTCTAGTGATGTAACATCATTTCATGGTTTAGCAAGTTTTTACCGAAAGTTCATCAGAAATTTTAGTTCAATTTGTAATGCTATGACTGAGACTATGAGAGGAGATAAAAGAGAATTCAAGTGGACACATGGAGCTAATAAAAGATTTGAGACTTTGAAGCAAAAGGTTTCTGAATTGCCTGTGTTAGCTTTACATGATTTCAATAAAGTATTTCAAGTTGAATGTGATGCAAGTGGTAGTGCAATAGGAGTTGTTTTGAGTCAAGAAGGTAAACCTTTTTTCTTTCTTTAGTGAGAAATTAAATGATGAAAAAAGGAAATATTTTGTATATTATCAAGAACTATATGCTATTTTTCAAGCCCTACAGAAATGGAGATATTATTTGATACCGAGTGAATTTTTGTTTTATACTGATCATAAGGCTTTACAATATTTGGGTAGTCAGAATAAGTTGAATCAATGACATATGAAATGGGTTGAATATTTGTAGAGTTATACATTTGTGAATAAACATAGGAGTGGAGTCACTAACCGAGTTGCTGATGCATTCAATAGAAGAATATCTTTGATGACTAAAATGAGAATTGAAGTTCTTGGTTTTGATGACATGAAAGATTTGCATGAAACTAACCCTAATTTTTTTAAACCATGGAGAAAGTGTAGAGAACCTATTCAAGATCAACCGAGTACTAAATGTGAAGACTATTTCATTTAAGAAGGTATGTTGTTTAAATCTATTTAGTTGTGTATACTGAGATGATCAATGAGAACTAATTTGATCAAGGAGAAACATAGTAGTGGTTTGTCTGAACATTTTGGCATTGCCAAAACATTGAATTTTCTTAAGAAGAGGTACTTTTGGCCACAATTGTATAAGGATGTTCTAAGATTTGTGAAAATTTGTTGAGTTTGTCAAATTGCAAAGGGAGTAAGTTAGAATATTAGATTGTATACAATGATTTATGTTACTTAGAAACCTTGGATTGATATCAATATGGATTTTGTTCTTGGCTTACTGAGAACAAGAGGTAATGATTCTATATTTGTTGTTGTGGATAGATTTTTTTAAATGGCACATATTATACCCTATAGAAAAACATTAGATGCATTTCATATAGCAGATCTTTTATTTAAGGAAATTTTCAGATTACATGGATTACTGAGGAGTATCATATCTAACAGAGACAGTAAGTTTGTTGGATACTTTTGGAAGAATCTACGGAAAAAGTTGGGTACCAAGTTGAGGTTTAGTTCTACATTTCACCTAGAGACTAATGGATGTAAAAAAGTTGTAAATAGAAGTTTGGGTGATCTGTTGAGATGCCTAGTTGGAGATAAATTGTGTAATTGGGATTCTATGTTGGCACAAGTGGAGTTTGCATACAATAATTCAGTGAATAGAAGTAAGTTAGGAAAATAAATTTTGAGATTGTTAATGGCATACAACTGAGAGGTATATTAGATTTGAAGAACATTTTTGGTGAAGAAAAGAGAAGTGTTGAAGGAGAAGAATTTGCTGATCTCATGAAGACATTGCATGAGGAAGTAAAAAATAAGTTGGAAAATAGTAATTAAAAATACAAGGACAAAGAATATAGATCAAGAAGGCATAAAAATTTTGCAATTGGGGATGAAGTAATGGTTCATTTGAAGAAATGAATATTTCCTATTGGAACATATGGAAAATTAAAAATGAAGAAATTTGGTCCCTGCAAGATATTGAGGAAGTTTGACAGTGGAAATGCTTATGAAATTGAGTTACCTGATGAAATGGATATATCACCTATATTAAACATCATAGACTTGTATGAATATCATGAACCTGATGAAGAAATGATAGTACCAAATGATTATCCTAAGAAGAAGATAGATGAATTTGAACAGATTTTGGAATAAAGAGTTGGCAGAAGCACAAGAGGATAGGAGTACATGAAATATCTAGTAAAATGGAAGAATATACCAATTGAAGATAGTTCATGGATTACACAATATGAGTTGGATTCATCTTAGGTTTTACTTGTTGCATGATTTAGAGAATCATCTCAAAATAACCTCAGGTGTCTGATGTAGGAGCATCTCGGGTTCTTGGAAATCTTGTATCACCAAAAACAAGTTAGAGTTGTTAGATGTTCTTGGTACATTCTTTTGGGCTCTTAGTGATGTATTCCTATTTCCAATGATGGGGCTTAGTTTTACTCAGTTTCTTCATTCACTGAGTTGGCTCAGTTGATTCACCAAGTTGGTTTGGTCAATCACCGAGTTGATTTCCTATTTCTCGGTAATATTGCTCACCGAGTAATTTATTTTGGATTTCAGTTGAGGCCGACTTCTATATTTAATCTTGGTCATGGAGTTAATGGTTACATTGATCATTGGGAAGTGTTTGGACCTAGATCTAGTTATTTTCCTTCTCCAATGTTGGATCTAAGGCCAACTTGTTTTGATAGCCTCTTATATAAATAATGTAGTATGTTTTAGATCTTGGGTAGTGAGTTTTGAGGTTCAAATATAGGATTTGAAAGTTGAATCCTCGATGTTGGAAGATTGTGGTACTAAAGTTCTGATTTTATTTGGCCATAATCGAGAAGGCCTTACAGCCTAACATGTATGAATCTTTCTACGCTAATTAATATGAATGATATGCTATTCTCTCTCTCCATGTTACTGTGTTATTTCATTCTTGTGTTGATTTCATAGGAGGTTGGTGATTTGGGTGTGCCTTTGGCCCCTCTTACCATCTTTCCTTGTGTCACATCATGTCCCTTTTTACATATCCTCATCCTATAAAACTATGATCAAATAGCTTGTCTCACCCAGCCATGTACTTTAGTGAATTCCTCAGTCACTATCCTTGATCCAATGATTGTCTCAGATTCATCTTTTTCCTAGCCACAATTTCTCAACACCAATCCCACCAATGAGTCCTTATAGGATGCATCCTTCCTCATGTCTGACCTAATCCCCCCATCAATCAGTTAGTTGAGCTCTTTTGACATAGGGTGTCTCTTAGATTTATTGCTTTGAATTTACAATTGTTTATTTGGTTCTTGGTTATCTTTTTTAGCTCTCACTTTTCATTGTTCCTCTCCTCAAGGTCACCACAATACTTTATATTATGGTGTGATGTGAATGAGGGTGATTTGGGGAAAAGTATTTTTTATTTTTTTGTGTTCTATTGTGTTTGTGGGTTCCTCAACATTATTTCCACCTTGCTTCCTCATGGGTTCATGTGTGATGCTAGGGAAACCCTTGCATATATTTTGTGTCAGTTCTATGAAACACTGGTGAAAAGGCCTTGAGTTCCTACTAACCTTGGCAAGTCTCTAATGTTTCTATATCAAACTAGGGTTTTCTCTCCAATATTGACACAATGAAATCCCCAAGTCCTATTGCTGCATTTATAATCATATAACATCATGCATCTTTTCTCTTGAAGTGACATATATTTATCAAAATAATCCCCTTTCCCCTTGCCCTCTCTCTCCTCTCCCCATCCCTTTCCTCTTTGTGTCCTTTTTGAGAAGAATCCACAAAGTTATTCTTTGCATTATTTTCTTGATGGGGCACAACCTCTTACCATCATGGCTTCACCATGACATCTAACCTCACCTAGGAAATGTTTATTTATTTTTATTTAATGTAATGCCACTCATGGCATCGCATCAAAGAGTGACAAAATGCAGACACCTAAAAATATTTCATATTAATTAAATTTATTTAGTTAATAATCTTATCACGATTGTCATGTTCCTCTACCCATGTTATTATAATTATTTAATTAATTTGGGTTCATTACCTAAAGTATTTAAATTTAATTTGAACACTCCCCCCTCTAATGTATTAAACCTATTTTAATACATATCCCCCATAAATCCCTTTTTAATAAATCTCTATTTATTTAAATCCCCCACACCCTAATATTCTCCTAAGCCTAAATTAATTTAAATCTAATTTAAATCTAATTTAAATTAATCTAAATCCCTACCTAAAACCTTTCCTACACCCATAACCTCACTTGCTAAACCTACTCTCCCACCTAATCACTCCTCTAATCTCACTTAGAAAGTGATTCCTAACCTCATTAGAGCTAATGGGTTGCTCACACATGTGCGAGAAACTCTTCCCAAGGAAGCCACCCAACTTCCTTAAATGCTCCACGTCTTTCTTACAGCTTTGTCCCACACACTCTTCCCCAAAGTTTCTCACACATGTGTGAGAAACCTTGAGCCACTCAATCCTTAAATGCTCATCTTGTCTTAATTTGACCTTTCAAATTAGCCATCCCCTCTAGCCTATGTGTCTCCTATGTGGCTCCTATGTGGATGCCACATAGGTTCCACCTCATCCAACCCTTCTCTCTCCCTCCAAAAATCTATAAATAGAGGCCTCTCCAAGAGAAATTGACCACTTCATTTTATGCATTGTTATCATGTTAGTCTAACTCTAGAATTCTATAGCATTTTAGCATGTTAATTTCCTTTCTTGGTTTCAATTATTATATCACATAGCTTAATCTTAATGGATAATGAATCAAAGTTTTCTTTAGCATTGCAATTTACTTTCAATATTGATCACATTATCATGCTCAATGGTTAAAAAATATCAAACTTGCATTTCATATCATTTCTAGCTCTTAATCTTCATCATTTTCATCATTGGAACCCTTGTTGCAAGATAGTTCCTCATACTAGTTTCTTGCATCATTTGAGGTCTCCATTGGCTTGTATTTAGGATTTCATCATCTTATAGTGCATTGGGGATCATCTCATTGTGTTTGGAGATCACATCCATATTCTCCAAAATGAAAAAATCAAATGGGGCATGGGTGCTCCTGTTTTGGCTCTGTCAGAGGTGGTGTGTATTGAATTCCTTGTTATATTTTGCATGCATGTTTTTGAATAATGTTTGAGTGTCTACGTGTGATCGTGATAGGTTAGGTTCAACACATCTACAATATTTTATTAATAAATAGAAATGGTGTGAGTACACTAGACAACATCTTCACTTCAAAGAGTTGGGATCATTTAATGTAGGGGCATTCTAGGATACTCGATGAATCTTCATGGAGGTGTGTTGTTTTGGCTATGTGGTACTTGGTTGTAGCTTTAACCAACAGTCTCAGTTATTGAAGGAAGCTCGGTCACTGAAGGAACTCAGTGAGAATTCTTGTGCTCGGTGATGCCTATGTTGCTCGGTGTTTCTTGGCTTGGTGGGTTGTTTCATTGATGCTCAGTTGTTTCTCTGGCACTTGAAAGTTCTATTTTACCAACTAGAGTTCTTGGTGATTTGGTTGGCTGACTTGGTGCATTTATTGTTGGTAGCTTTTTTTGCATTCTTCAATGTAGATCTAGAGGCTGACATGGAGAATTAAATAATTATAAGGCTATTTGTGAGCCGACTTGTATTGCATTTAATATTTATTTGTAGGAGTTAATTATGTCATCCAAATAACTTGTGGATGAAGATTAGTATTTAAGGAGTGTTTGGGTAGTTGTTTAGGGAGGAGATTTGATGATCATATTGGGAGATAGAAGTTAGATCTAGATCCTATGAGATCTTGAAGATTAGATTGATTTATGATAGTTTTTAATAGCAGAGATAGTGGTAGTTGGATTGGAGACAAGGAGACTACTTGGTGGCTTGTGAGCTAAAGTTTGTGATGCCCAAAAGTTAGGACAAAACACAACCAACAAATTTTTTAAAAGAATGATAAAGTTCCTACAAACAGGATGCGGGTTAAAGAGTTCAACGACGAGGCTACAATGATTCAGGTAAACAACCTCGACAATGTGGTCTATAAAGGATGCTATAGGAACATTAATTAAGGTCAAGTATAAAGAATGTCTAATGTTTACGTTAAGTCCAATCTGTTCATGGAGCTTAATTGGTTTGATTGGAAATACAGGATATTCATGAATGCTTCGTCAAACTTATTATTAAATTAGTATATGAAAGCTATAAGTCTTAATCACTAATTATATTTATTTATTATATAATACTAATTAATAATTATAAAATATTAATTAAATAATATAGATATTATTTAATTAATAAATTATAATTTATTATCTAATATTTAATGCATGTTTAAAAATATCATTATAGAACAAAATAGAAATTTCCACTAACTATAAATCTCCTTGCATCACTTAATATCTTCCTATACTAATATTAAATCCAAAAGCAAAATAACAAAATAACATAAATTATATCATAACTTTATTACCCACTAAACAATCTTATTAACTATCTAAGCATCTAAAAAACTTCTAACTAAACTAACTAAATTAATCCATCTTTATTCACCAAAATATCCTAAACTATCTACTACCCTATCTACCTTAATAACTACCATCCTTTCCTAAATATCTAATCTTCTAAACTAGCCCTCCCACTAGCCTCTAAACCTCCTCTACTCACGTGCCATGAGGAGATTGAAATTCAAATAAAGCAAGGGGGGCGCAATTCAAGGTAGAGATGATGTGCATTGAAAGGAGGTTTAAAATAATGCCAAGACATGACAACCCACCTACCCTTTTAAGCTTCAAACAAGGAAACTATTAACAAGTTTTAACTCCTCCAAAGGGCTGCGTGGATTTTGGAAGACAAAGCTTTTAAAAGCTAACAAGTTGCTTGCTTAGGTGGCACTTAGTACACCATCCCATCATCCAAAAGGATTGGGATTAATTACAAAGCCTTAGCCTTCATCCACCTGCGCCTAGGGGAAAGGCTTGTCAAAAAGGTGAGTATGATATTTGTTTAAAAGTTTATTTTATTTATTAGCTTGGGCAAAGGTGGCAGATTTAATAATATTAAATGACTGTGGTTGGATTTTTGTATGGGAATTCTTTCCCATACAAAATCCAGAGAGCTATTTGCTCTTTAAAATTTTCTGGGTAGTGTTATTTTGTTTTAGCACTACTTAGTTCATTTTTTTTTAAAACTCATTAATCATAGCAATGAAATTTTAATGGTTCCTAATATGGAATGAAAAGTTTAAGTTATTGCATTTAGATAGTATTTGAAACATAGATTTACATAGTCTATTTGTTATTCAAATAAGGTCTTTTCTAAAGACTAAATGCTCATAGTTTTTCATAGTTTTTTCTTGTCAATATCATAGAACTAAGGAGTGTTTTCAAACACATATTCAGAGTATATTTGAATTGATCTTACCCAATTTAAAACATCTAATGGAGCTACAATCTCCTTATTTCATTCAAGTAAGAGCTGATAACATATCAATATAGATTCTATCAACTTGAAGAACTCATTGCAATAATTAAGAGAGTAATTTCAATGGTAGAGAGAGAGATAAAGGTCTTTTAAGAAACATGCAAGGATTCATCTTATACATATTATGAATTACATAACATCTCATTATCTTTATCCCATTGAAATTTACATCATTCCTAGGTTACAAAGTAACATTGCAATATTCAAATGAAGCTTGCTTTTCTTTACATGAATCTCATAATGAAAGCATCTTCTAAAATATAAATTTGGCAATGATAGATCAATATAGCAACATGTTTTTCTTTCTAAATACATTATACAAGAGCTCCAAAGGGAGATTGAATACATCATTCCAAATTTACAAGGATGAATCAAATATGGAGTGAATTCCTCTTTCAAACATAGAGTGAATTCCTCATTCAAACACATCAAAGCAAAAGTCTTTATCTTCTTTAGCATCATGCTTCCATACTTCAAAATCTGCAAATGCAAACAAAACAAGGAAAAGACCATGGGAGCTCACCTCCCATCCAAGGTCTCTCATGAGACCACCCCCGAGCTTGGGGAGAACACATTGAACAGGTTACAAACATATACACACAATCACAACATGATTTAACAAACATGGACAAAATTCCCAAATTCCCTCAAGAAGTAAACTAAGGAATTCCCATGAATTTCCTTTGTAGGGTGTGGTAGACAAAACCATGGAGATTACCATTGCATAATATACAAGGCCACACATGGACCCATATTTCTCAAATACATACAAGGCACACATGGCCAATTTTCCCTCCTTATGCCCCCCATTGCCACAAGGGCTACATGCAAGGTCTCTTGGGGAAAATCACTCACCCAAGGTTCATCCTTCCCCACACATGGAGGAGACTCTACACATGGATTTGCCTCCATTTCCACACCCCCTCTTGATTTCTCTTCCCTCCCAAGGGTGAGAGAATCTAAGAGTAAACAACCCAAAAATTCAATTACATGATAAACACATATGCAAGCTTGCTCTCACCATGACCAACCATGGGGAGCTAAAACACAACACTAAAAAAAACAAACCTCCACCATGACCAACCATGGGGAGCCAAGAACATGATCATTTTAACAAACATCTCAAACAAACAGAGAGAGCACATGAATTCCTACCTCAAATCCAAGCTATGGTAGAATGTTGTTGAGCCCTAATCCAAGCTTCAAGCCTTTTTTCCTCTAACTTTTTGAAAGCTCTCTAAAAATAGAGAATGGGTGAATGAATCACCCTAAGCCAAAATTTCCTCTAAATAGGGCTTCTACACCTAACCTCATAAATAAGGTTCAAACAAGCAAGTTGCAATTTTCGCTCAAGAAGGAAAATGAAATTTTAAAAGGGTCCTAAAGTCACTTTTAGGCTTCTAAAGAGGTGAAAATACCCCTAACCCATGGATACATGGAATGGGTTAACAAATTAAGCATAAAACTATCTCCTAAGGCCATTATTAACCCTCTAAACCCATGTCGAGAAATAACATCGGAAATGGGGAATGAGATTGCATAAAGATTCCTATGGCAGAAAGGAGTGCTAAGATATCCCTAAAACTCCTAGCAAGTGCTCTCACACAACACACGATGTACCTTTATAACATTGAACATTAGTGTCAAGCGACACCTAACAAAATAACATTTTGCGAAAGGTACATCCAGAATAACAACACATAACATACAAACATTCAAATTACTGTTACGAAATAAATTACTTAACAACGAGGCCTCAGGTCTCTTAATAGACGGGGCCTTGGTTTAATTGGTTACCCTATGTTCAATGTGCTTTCCCCGAATGTGTTTCCATGGTCCTTCCACCTGCAATACCTAAATGCAGCATCAGTAATTCAAGGAAGAAAACCATTACAATAACATATATGATATAGCGAAATTTAAACATTAAATTGCATAATTCAACTCATACGTCAATTGCATATAATATTCATGATTTGATTGCACATTTCAAATGAAATTCCATAACGTAATTTAAATATCATCAAGATCATCAGATTCACAAAACATCATATAAAAACATAAACCAAATCTATACATCATGGATCCCATAAGCAGAATCATCAAAAGAACAATCCAACGAGTCCAAACATAATATAACAGTAGTCGACAAAGTCCAAGTATCTCTGAAAGAAACATAATCAAAAAAATAGCTAATATGTACAACACAGGATCACTATGTGGGCCGAAAGTGGACCTCACAAAGTTCAAATATGCCTTAGGGTTTCCATCAGTTGCTGATTTGTTTCAGAGCTGGACTAGCTAGAGTTGGATTGGATCTTGTTGATATTGCAAAATTGTTTCTGATTGTAATTGGCCCTAACTTGGAAGACCTTACAGCTAAGCATGTTAAATGAAAATCTGATTGGAACATATCTTGTTGTATTATTCCATTGTGTTGGTAGTTGGTTGCAAGGTTGAACTATCCTTAATTTGATTCACCATCCTTGACTGTGTCAGGTGGTATCAGAGTGAAGGTTGTTCTTGAGCGAAGGTTGTTCTTGAGAAAAGGTTATCCTTGAGAAAAAGTTGTTCTTGAGAAAAGGTTGATCTTGCGAAGTTGGCCTTGTTGGTAAAGAGATCGTATGATTTGAGTTGTAGATTCGTGGTACTGAACTTGTGGAATCTTGACCTTATTTTTCATGCAAGGTGGCAGGTTGATCTGACATGCATACAACTTGGAAGTTGTCACAAGGTAGTCGGTGTAGGATTTTGTTACTTTGGGTTTTCTTATCTTTAAGGATGCCTCTGAGAAGATTGGACCCTAGAGTGATTGCAGATCTTTGTGATGCTATGGAATCAAAGATTACAGAGAAGGTGAAATCTGATTTTAGATTTGAGATGGAATTGATGAAGAATGACATGGTCACTAAGATCATGAGGGCTATGAGTGGTGTACCTCAAAATGTTGGTACTAAGGATGGTTATGAGGAAGCTGTTGAAGACTTTGAAGATGCTGGGTCTAGTGGAGATGACTGGAGGGATAGATCTATTGAAGAAAAAACTACTCAGTTACATAGATCTAAAGCTTGGTTAAGTACTAGCTACCAAATGAAAGTTTCTACTTTCTCTAGTACTTTGAAACCTGAGAACTTGATTGACTGGATCGGTGAATTAGAAGATTTCTTTGAGCTAGAAGAAATTGAAGATCCTCTTCAAGTAATATTGGCACAGACTAAGTTGAAAGGACATGCTGCTCTTTGGTGGAAATAATTAAAAAGATATAGAGAAGATGAAGGTGAAACAAAGATTAATCGGTTGAGGTTGATGGTGACTAAATTGAAAGCTAAGTTCATACCTGCTGACTATGAGCTTGACTTGTTTAAGAACTTGTAGTATCTGAAGTAGAAAGATTTGACTATTGAAGATTATACCGAGGAGTTCTACAAACTTACTATTTGGTCTGGACATGTGAGGCCTCACCCTAGACCCGTCATAGCTTTTCCATTATTGTAATGGTAGACTTAGTAATTGGCTTAATGTTTTGATTAGTTAGTAGCTTTTACCCTTTTGACAAATATTTGATTATACTAGATGATAATACATTATATTTTATGATGCTCTCTATACTCACAATGTTGACCTTATGATACATTATGACTGACATTATGATAATTGAATTAGATGAATACTGAGATGTGCAATTAGAGAATTTATGTTGTTATGAGTTGTTAGGAAAATGAAAATCAATAAATGAATTAGGTTAAGATGTGAATTTCATTTAGGGTTAAATGTTAGGTGATAAATTATTGATGACCTTTTTATGACATAAATATGAATTCTAAATTATGGTTATTTTGATTTATGAATGTTGTGATGATGTGATGGATTTTATATGCTTACGTAAGTAAATAGGAAATGAATATTTGATTTGATTATGATACGATGAGATTCCTATTGTGAATTGAAGGTTAATTACTTAGGTGAAGTTTATGAGTGTCATGATGACATTTAATTGCAATTGAATTATATGTGCAATGATTATGCTACAAGCTTAATTTAGTGATGAATTGAATATTTCATGATGAGTTGTACATGTGTTATATATGAATGATTATTGTCAAGTGATTTATGAAATGTCAGATGAATTATCTTGATTATTAATGTTATGAATTTACATATTTTTATTTCCTTGGACTACTGATGTTGGACTTTAGTGTGCAGGGAATTAGACCATGGTAAATTTGGGGAACCAGAGCATAGACTTATGTGTAATTCAGTTCGAGCCAAGGTTTCTTCTAGTGAGAAGTCAAAAACCTAGATGTATTGTATTTAATTCATAAAAGTATGGTGCATGAATGTATTTGATTTTTATGTTAATTGTAAATGCGATTTATGTGAGAATGCCCAAGTTCATATGCCACATGGCTTGTGATGTGTCATTTTTGTTTGTGTCACTTGACACATGTGTGTGTACTTGTGGCCATGACATGTCCACTTGGGGATTGGTTGAACACCAACCTACGATGGTACCCTTTAGGATCCCCATGAAAATCAATTGGTTAGGGAGCTTGAGGTTTTGTCATATCAATGAATTTCGAATTTGACCTTTGTATGGGTTTTTGGGGGGCTTAAAAGGTGTCTAGGGAAGTGTTAGGGCCATTTTTAGTAATCCCACTTGGTATACCTATGGGTAAGGGGAAATTTTATTCTTAGGACAACCTCATGTTGACCAAAAGATCCCTCCAAAAGTTGGATTTTCAAAATGTCCGAAAATCCACTTTTGAAGCATGGTCTTGGTTAGAGTTTCATTCAATAAAGTGGTAAGTCTTTGGTCCACCTTTTTGGACTACCTTTTTAGAAATCCATATTTGGAAACCATGTAAGAAGCTTGGGAAGGTTATCCAATGAGAGTGAGATCCTATCCCTAGGAGATTGTCTGGAGGCCTTTTTAGAGGGGACTCTTCTTTTGAAGAGTTTGACACCCACTCTCTAGATTGGGAGACTTATCTATTTTGGAGAGGACTTTGGAAAGTGGAAAAGCTCTTCATCAACTTTCTTCCATAAGCTTGGATCAAGGTTGGTGGTACTCTTTATTTTGGTTTGTTTTTGTTTTCATGTTGAGAGAAAGAGTTCTCATGTATTTTATTATTTGTATGCAAAAATTTAGTTATTGTGTTCTTGTAGTGTTTGTGTTGAGATCTTGTTATTTTGCGATAATGGATGCTATGTGAATCTTAAGTTTGTTGTAGTGTTATTTCCTTTTTGTTGTGAAAGTGAAGTTTCTATGGAGTTCTTGAGTTTCTTGATTTGCATTGTATTATGGGAGTCTTCTCAAGGCCATACTCACCCTTGGGAGGGAAGAGTAGCCTTGGGAGTGAAGGGAATGTTGGGACAATCAAGGGTGTAGAGTTTCTCCTTGGATAGGAGAGGGATGAAACATGGATGTATGGGCTCCATGTAGCCATCTCTATTGTTGGTTTTGTATATTGGGGGTCATAAGAATTTTGTTGAGATTGTGTTTGTGGTGAAAGATACATGATGAGGAAGCCAAGTGATGGCTTAGCTCTTATCATGAGATGTGCTTTCTCCCCTTGAGTTGGTTCCACCTTCACCCCTATTTTTGAGTCATTTTGAGACTCTTTGTTTTGCCTTGGATGGGAGTTGCAATGTAAATTTTATTTTTTGTGATTTTGGCTTTCTTGAAGGTAAACCCATGTCTATGTGATGGTTCCCCAAGCTCGAGGGTGGCTTCATAGAAGCCTAGGTTGGGAGGTGAGCACTCCATTGCCTATATTTTGTTTATTTGTAGGTTTTGGGAGCCATTGAAGACTTCATGTTGAAGTTGAAACCTTGAGGAGCTGAGGATGTAATCAAGATTGATATGGATACTACTTGTTTTATGTTATTGTTAATTTAAGGGAATCTTGTGAATCCCATGAGTTGAATGTATATTGTAATGGAGTTATCACTCCAAGTCTTGTCATCATATCAAGTGTTGTTGTATTTAAGTTGTGAGGAGATGTATGCATATCTTGTTGATAGTTTTATTTTGGTTAATATAAAATATTGTTCAAAGGAAGTTGCCAATTTATTAAGTTGTTACTTTGAAAGCCTTTTAAGATATGAAATTTGATACATGTATCAAGATGTATGTTAAAAGGTTGATGATATTGCAAAATGTATTCAATGTTAAGAAATGGATCCTTTGTAGAATTCTTATTTGAAAAATGTATAGATGAGTTTACAAATTTTGTGGAGTAATCTCCTTATCAATTAGGAGTTATATTATGTGAAATAATTATTCATGTAAACAAGACAAAGAAGAAAAGAAGCTTAAAATTTCATATGTTTGGTTGTTTTTTTGTGATAACATGTTAATGATCATATTCATAGTGGAATATATAGATTTGTAAGAAAAATCTTTTCTATCTTATGTATACAAACGAAAATAGATTAAAATGCCTTTTGGATTTATAGATAGAAAGAAAATAATAAGAGAAGAGATTCAAATGCAACCAAGGAAATAAACAAGCCAAAAGCAAAAAGTTGGAAAAATGAGACCTACAGGTCTCTGGAAAATGTATGGGAAAATTTCTCATACATTTTCCAATTACACAGTCAATATTTTATTGTTATCCATCATCTACTTGGCAAAAAATAACATTATTATATTAGAGCTTAGGAGGAATAAAAGCCTATCCTATCCCTCCTAGAAGTCTAGTCCTTTTGGGGGACCCACCTGGATCCCCACCCCAAAAGGACTTAAAAAAAATAAACCTTCAAAAAAAATAATAATAGAATTTGATTCAAAATAATAAAAAATAATAAAATACATTATTGCTCTTGTAAAAAATAAAATTATATAATAATATTTTAGCAAAAAAAAATAAAAAACATTACCTCTTGTTTAGATATAACCTATGTTCTTGTTTTCTTAAACAAAAAAAATATTTATAAAAGAAATTTTATAAAAAAAATTATTATAAAATGTATTATGTTCGAGGGGGTCGTGGGCCGAACACCCCACATCCCCTTAGATGCGCAAGTCCGCAAGTCCTGCTCTGCAGGTGTGTGCCTGCGATGGCAAGTACGGGCCTACTTAGGTAGGGGTACGGTCCTGTCGTGGGCGGTGGGCCACATGGGACCCGCCGCCAAGTCCCATGGGGACTTTAAATTATATATATGCGATGGGGGGCGGGTATTAACCCCTTAATAAAAATTGATTTTTTTTAATTTAATTTATTATTTAATAATTACTTTTACTAATAATCATATTAATAAATAATATAATATTAATTAATATATATTATTTATTAATATATTATTAATTAATTAATTAATTAATTAAATTTTTTTATAATAAATATATTATTAATTAATATTTATTATTAATTAGTAAATATTAATAATTAATATTTGTTTTTTTGTAAATTAAGTTTTACGCTAATCATTATTATTTTTATATACATTGATACTTTGTATTAACCAATACATTTATTAGTTTACATTTTTAACTAATTTATTATTTTATTAGGAAATCTATTTTTTTATATGGAGTATGTTGGCTAAATTTTAGTGAGGAAATTGTTTTTTATAAAAGAAAAAAAAAGTGATCATTAGTAGTATCCTATATGTTTAGTTGCTTCTCTTTAATTGTTTTAATTGATGCAATTAATTCAAATTATTAATTCTAGTAAGATTAATTTGATGTTGTCAAGTTGTAAAGTTAACTTAGTTGATTCCATTTTGGTAACTAACTAGATTAGGATTAACTCAGCACCATAAGAGAATCACTTACTTAATTATAGTTAATTCTTATCATGTTAACCCTTAGTTTAATTCCAGGATAGATATATAGGTTTGGGAAAATTCTTTTGAAAACCAAGAATAGTTGATATACTGGAAATTAGTGAATATCCAATTAGTAGACTAAGAGTAAGTTTTATTTAGTTGATCAGGTCATCATGTTAGGGGTGAGTGTATTCGATTAACCATCGCCATGTCCCCCTACTATTGATGGTATCCCAACACTCTCTCACTTTTTAGACGTGCATCCTAGTCAACTACTAATCTTCAGTGTAAACCTTTAACCCATTTTTAAAAAAAAAGTTGGTGTAATTTTGAGTGTAAGATTATGGGCATGACACTTGGTATCAAAGCCTAGGTTTCAACATTGGAACCTAAACCCTTTACGTTTCTCCAAGTAGACCCAATTTTATACATAGATATTTTTGATAAATTTTAATAGTTTTAATAAACAATATGGTGGACCCTCATTACATTATCAAGGAAATTCTTGTGACCCTTGGGATCCATCAAATTATTATAATTCCAATTCCGTATAGGATGTATCACTTTTTGGGTTAATTGATTTCATAATTTAGCTTAATTGTTTCTCTATAGGAGATAGACTAGGAACATCAAAATATCTTAATAACTCAAATTAAGGGGTCAGAGTAACTTGGAAACATGTGATGGCATAGGAAGTTCATATAAACTAATATAATGAGTATACCTAGAAGATTAACTTAAGAGGGTTATGGACGGATTATGTTCAGTATCGATGGGTACATGAATTACAATTATTTTGACCTCATTATTAAGTAAGATTAAGATGTGATTATACACTTGACACGTATCAAGGAAAGCATTAGTTGTGGAAGGATTCACATAATGCTTGAATGGAGAATAAATCAGAGGTTATACAAATGCTCAACATTGGAACCACCTACCCTTATCTTGTTC
Source organism: Chamaecyparis obtusa (assembly GCA_027943335.1). Taxonomy (NCBI): domain Eukaryota; kingdom Viridiplantae; phylum Streptophyta; class Pinopsida; order Cupressales; family Cupressaceae; genus Chamaecyparis; species Chamaecyparis obtusa. Next base: position 192,683 of record BSBK01009462.1, on the reverse strand, counting down.
AAAATTTAAAACCTTATTATTTATGATGGAAATGTTGTTATGGTAGTGCTAGCAAATATAACTACTTGTGAATAAACATTTAGCAGCTTCTTTATTGAGATTCTAGGCTACATACATTTTCAGATATGTTCTTTTCAACTTAAATAAGAAATACTTTATCAAGTGCATGTTAATAACAAAAGAGTACCCTAGGAATAAAAATGTAAAGTGTAACTTGGCCAAAAGATCGATCAACACATGATGAACCCACCTTCGAGATATGAAAGCGAAGGCTAATATAGATAAGTAATGGAAGATTCAACTACCTAGAGGTTCCTTTAGATTTCATAAATAAAACTTAAGGGGAGTTCTTAGGAATTTAGTATCAAATTACCAATCAATCTAATTGCGTAATGACTATAATACGATAGTAAAAAAAATGAAGACAATACTTGTGTCAATAGAGTTACTTGGTAAATGCATGTGGAGACCCTTATTGGGGTTCACTTCCAAGATGATACAAGGGTCAAGGTGGAAAGGTAACCTAATATTCATTTGTGTCCTAATATATTGTAAGGTAATTATGGACTACCAGGAGGTAGATGTCAGCTATGAATCAATGACCTTCTTGTCAGTGTTTTGTAAATAGTTTATATGAATTGTAATGAAACTTCGGACAATCAAAAAATTTTGAGACTCAAATGGAGCCGATAGAGATAATATATATTTAATCTAGCATTAATAATTGACTATCCTATGTTGTTGTAATTATTATTGCATAAGTAAATTGGAACCTTGTTAATGCGTTTATAAATAGAATAATATAGAATTTAGGGATGGTACTTTTGGGTAGTCCCTTGTGCATTGTAGAGTTAGCTCAAAAGTAAATCACCTGCTATAAAAAATAATTTTCTTCTGAGGCATGCTATATGGATGATGAATGAGAATATGAAACCTTTGGATGGATGCACCATCAAGTCCAATAAGATGGAGAGCTTGACCTAAACAAACATAAGACATGATTGTGAAAGTGGTTCATTAAATCCTTATGGATAGTCATCAGACTCTTAAAGTATAACATACTATATGTCTTTACATCATGTACAAACCGGTAGGCAACCCTCCTCATGAGTCAATGTAATATGCTTGGGAATGTTGTGCAAAGTGGATATTAAGTGGTAATATTGAGAGTAGTATGGAAACATAATGAAACATATATACAGTAATATAAATTAAATATCAGAATGCCTTTTGTGATGAGTGAAGTTATATGTGAAGTACCCTGAGTGAGTGACTAGTTCAATTTGCTAGGAACATAGTGGTGGACATCAAGTGCCAACTCACCAAATAGAGCCACTTGAGAATATTCTTGAGGGTTGTGATGCTAAGAATATTCCTATCAATTAATTATACTAGTTGAGGTACCCATGGAGTTGTCGTTTTGGTAACCGTATCTCTAGTCATTCCTATATTCCTAAAATTTATAGCCTTATAGATGTTGCAATAGAGTTGTTCTATTCCCTTTTGGCCTAAGTGAGTGGGCCATTTAAATGTTATGTAAGTATGATGATGTATTTCATGTTGTTGAGAGTGAGGCATAAGTGAACCACATTGCAGTGGGAACTTCTCTCTCTCCGAGAGGAGGATGTTGTGAGGTGAATACCATGATTATATGTTTTGACATAGTAAAAAAATGTTATAGAGTAAGTAAAATGAATATTAGTAAGTATGCAGTTGTCTCCTGAGTTTTTGTATGTCTACCTCCCTCTCCAGATAAATATTTTCTTGGAAAATCCTTAATGCTTTATCCTTGTCAGGACATAATTAGTATATATTAAATATTGTCATAATAAATGTATGACGTGATTTCCCCATCTCCCTCTTAGTGACCTCAAAGGGTCACATAGTTCATGTAATGATTGTGGTAGAATATGGATTGCTAAATTTATCTTTCTTTTATTTTACTTTGTTTCACAAGTTGATTTTTGTGATTGCCAACAATGTAAAAGTAATTAATTTATGTGTTGGGCTACTTAGCCAAACTTTATTTCAATGTCCTTATTTGAATCAAGGACTTGTCTTTACCTATTTTGTGAAAAAGTTTTACCAATGTGGCTACTTTTTGAATCTCACTTTGATGAAATGTTCTTTTCAATTTTTAAATTATGGATTTTATGATTATTTGATGAGGCTCTTATGGTTGCAATTGTTGGCAAGTCCTTACATGGTAGGCTGTATGAGGGAGAAGATTTATTGGGGAAATACATCATATTTTATTAATATAAATAGGGAGGGAATGTAAAGAAGTTCCCCATCACACTATGTTCACCTTGTCATTAACGCTATCTATGACCATGCTAGTAGCCTTGGTAAGAGTATTTTATGGATTGTGATATGTATAGTCCTTGTAAGTTTACATTATGATTTTATTTCATAGATATTATGTTAATATCAACAAATATAATATAAAGTAGGTACAAACTAAGGATTTGTAGAGTGACAAATGATACCTTTAGCATAATATTGGACCTATACTCCAGATATTGAAATTTATAGGGACCAACATCTAGAGTGATGTTAGCATACATTTGAGATATGTTGTAAGGAAGATGTTCCTTGTTTTAGAGCTTTTTCTTGTGGCCTCAGATCCAACATTGGTGTGTTGAATGGAATTACCTTACGTGATCTTGTTATTGTAACTTTGTAAAATAATATTAGATTGTGATGTTTGGGTGAGTAGTTCAATCATACAATGTTAATACTTTTAAATGTTAGAATTGTTTAAAATAAGGTAAAATATATCCTTAACATGAATCAACATTAGAATTCCTCATGGCATGAGATCAGTGATTCTAAATTTATCCAATGGACTAAACTAGATGTCGACCCTCGAACTTTAACCCTATGTCACATAACTTCCAGGAGGAAGTTCATGCCTAGGGGGGGAGGATGTGAGGCCTCACACTAGACCTGTCATAGCTTTTCCATTATTGTAATGGTAGATTTAGTAATTGGCTTAATGTTTTTATTAGTTAGTAGATTTTACCCTTTTGACAAATATTTGATTACAGTAGATGAGAATACATTACATTTTATGATGCTCTCTATACTCACAATGTTGACCTTATGATACATTATGACTGACATTATGATAATTGAATTAGATGAATACTAAGATGTGCAATTAGATAATTTATGTTGTTATGAGTTGTTAGGAAAATGAAAATCAAGAAATGAACTAGGTTGAGATGTGAATTTCATTTAGGGTTAAATGTTAGGTGATGAATTATCGATGACCTTTTTATGACATAAATACGAATTCTAAATTATGGTTATTTTGATTTATGAATGTTGTGATGATGTGATAGATTTTATATGCTTACGTAAGTAAATAGGAAATGAAGATTTGATTCGATTACGATACGATGAGATTCCTATTGTGAATTGAAGGTTAATTACTTAGGTGAATTTTATCAGTGTCATGATGACATTTAATTGCAATTGAATTATATGTGCAATGATTATGCTACAAGCTTAATTTAGTGATGAATTGAATATTTCATGATGAGTTGTACATATGTTATATATGAATGATTATTGTCAGGTGATTTATGAAATGCCAGATGAATTATCTTGATTATTAATGTTATGAATTTACATGTTTTTATTTCTTTGGACTACTGATGTTGGACTTTAGTGTGCAGGGAATTAGACCATGGTAAATTCAAGGAACCAAAACATAGACTTACGTGTAATTCAGTTTGAGCCAAGGTTACTTGTAGTGAGAAGTCAAAAAACTTCATTGTACTGTATTTAATTTGTAAAAGTATGGTGCATGAATGTATTTGTTTTTTATGTTAATTGTAAATGTGATTTATGTGAGAATGCCCAAGTGGATATTCCACATGGCTTGTGATGTGTCATTTTTGTTTATGTCACTAGACATGTGTGTGTACTTGTGGCCATGACATGTCCACTTGGGGATTGGTTGAACACCAACATACGATGGTACCCTTTAGGATCCCCATGAAAATCACTTGGTTAGGGAGCTTGAGGTTTTGTCATATCAATGAATTTCGAATTTGAGCTTTGTATGGGTTTTTGGGGGGCTTAAAAGGTGTCTAGGGAAGTGTTAGGGCCATTTTTAGTAGGCCCATTTGGTATACCTATGGGTAAGGGGCATTTTTATTCTTAGGACAACCCCGTGTTGACCAAAAGACCCCTCAAAAAGTTAGATTTTCAAAATGGCCGAAAATCCACTTTTGAAGCATGGTCTTGGTTAGAGTTTCATCCAATAAAGTGGTAAGTCTTTGGTCCACCTTTTTGGACTACCTTTTTAGAAATCTATATTTGGAAACCATGTAAGAAGCTTGGGAAGGTCATCCAATGAGAGTGAGATCATATCCCTAGGAGATTGTGTGGAGGCCTTTTTAGAGAAAACTCTTCTTTTGTAAGAGTTTGACACCCACTCTCTAGATTGGGAGACTTAGCTATTTTGGAGAGGACTTTGGAAAGTGGAAAAGATCTTCATCAACTTTCTTCCATAATCTTGGATCAAGGTTGGTGGTATTCTTTATTTTGGTTTGTTTTTGTTTTAATGTTGAGAGAAAGAGTTCTCATGGATGTTATTATTTGTATGCCAAAATTTAGTTATTGTGTTCTTGTAGTGTTTGTGTTGAGATCTTGTTATTTTGTGATAATGGATGTTATGTGAATCTTAAGTTTTTTGTAGTGTTATTTCCTTTATGTTGTGAAAGTGAAGTTTTTATGGAGTTCTTGAGTTTCTTGATTTGCATTGTATTATGGGAGTCTTCTCAAGGCCATACTCACCCTCGGGAGGGAAGAGTAGCCTTGTGGGTGAAGGGAATGTTGGGACAATCAAGGGTGTAGAGTCTCTCCTTGGATAGGAGAGGGATGAAACATGGATTTATGGGCTCCATGTAGCCATCTCTATTGTTGGTTTTGTATATTGGGGGTCATAAGGAGTTTGTTGAGATTGTGTTTGTGGTGAAAGATACATGATGAGGAAGCCAAGTGATGGCTTAGCTCTTATCATGAGATGTGCTTTCTCCCCTTGAGTTGGTTCCACCTTCACCCCTATTTTTGAGTCATTTTGAGACTCTTTGTTTTGTCTTGGATGGGAGTTGCAATGTAACTTTTGTGTTTTGTGATTTTGGCTTGCTTGAAGGTAAACCCATGTCTATGTGATGGTTCCCAAGCTCGGGGGTGGCTTCATAGAAGTCTAGGTGGGGAGGTGAGCACTCCATGGCCTATATTTTATTTATTTGTAGGTTTTGGGAGCCATTGAAGACTTCATGTTGAAGTTGAAACCTTGAGGAGCTGAGGATGTAATCAAGATTGATATGGATACTACTTGTTTTATGTTATTGTTAATTTAAGGGAATCTTGTGAATCTTATGAGTTCAAAGTATATTTTAATGGAGTTATCACTCCAAGTCTTGTCATTGTATCAAGTGTTGTTGTATTTAAGTTGTGAGGAGATGCATGAATTTCTTGTTGATAGTTTTATTTTTGTTAATATAAAATATTGTTCAAAGGAAGTTGCCAATGTATTAAGTTGTTACTTTGAAAGCCTTTTAAGATATGAAATTTGATACATGTATCAAGATGTATGTTAAAAGGTTGATGATATTGCAAAATGTATTCAATGTTAAGAAATGGATACTTTGTAGAATTCTTATTTGAAAAATGTATAGATGAGTTTACAAATTTTGTGGAGTAATCTCCTTATCAATTAGGAGTTATATTATGTGAAATAATTATTCATGTAAACAAGAAAAAGAAAAAAAGAAGCTTAAAATTTCATATGTTTGGTTGTTTTTTTGTGATAACATGTTAATGATCATATTCATAGTGGAATATATAGATTTGTAAGAAAAATCTTTTCTATCTTATGTGTACAAAAGAAACTAGATTAAAATGCATTTTGGATTTATAGATAGAAAGAAAATAATAAGAGAAGAGATTCAAATGCAACCAAGAAAATAAACAAGCCAAAAGTAAAAAGTTGGAAAAATGAGACCTATATGTCTTTAGAAAATGTATGCGAAAAATTCCCATACATTTTCCAATTACACAATCAATATTTTATTGTTATCCATCATCTACTTGGCAAAAATAACATTATTATATTATGGCTTAGGAGGAATAAAAGCCTATCCTATCCATCCTAGAAGTCTAGTCCTTTTGGGGGACCCACCTAGATCCCCACCTCAAAAGGACTTAAAGACAAAAAACCTTATAAAAAAAAAATAATAGAGTTTGATTCAAAAAAATAATAAATAATAAAATAGATTATTGCTCTTGTAAAAAATAAAATTATATAATAATATTTTAGCAAAAAAAAATAAAAAATACGTTACCTCTTGTTTAGATATAACCTAAGTTGTTGTTTTCTTAAACAAAAAAAATAAATTATAAAAGAATGTTTTTAAAAAAATATATTATAAAATGTATTATGTGGGGGGGGGGGGGGGGGGGCATGGGCCCCACACCCCCACGTCCCCTTAGACGTGCAGGTCCGCAAGTGTCCACCTGTGATGACAAGTACGGGCCTGCTTAGGTAGGGGTACCATCCTGCCGTGGGCGGTGGGCCACATGGGACCCGCGCCAAGTCCCATGGGGACTTTAAATTATATATATTCAATGGGGGGGGGTATTAACCCCTTAATAAAAATTGATTTTTTTTAATTTAATTTATTATTTAATAATTACTTCTAATAATCATATTAATAAATAATATAATATTAATTTATATATATATATATTATTTATTAATATTTTATTAATTAATATTTATTATTAATTAGTAAATATTAATAATTAATATTTGTTTTTTTATAAATTAAGTTTTACGCAAATCTTTATTTTTGTTATATACATTAATACTTTGTATTAACCAATACATTTATTAGTTTACATTTTTAACTAATTTATTATTTTATTAGGAAATCTATTTTTTTATATGGAGTATGTTGGCTAAATTTAAGTGAGGAATTTTTTTTTTTAAAAAGAAAAAAATAGTGATCATTATTAGTATCCTACATGTTTAGTTGCTTCTCTTTAATTGTTTTAATTGATGCAATTAAGTCAAATTATTAATTCCAGTAAGATTAATTTGACGTTGTCAAGTTGTAAAGTTAACTTAGTTGATTCCATTTTGGTAACTAACTAGATTAGGATTAACTCAGCACCATAAGAGAATCACTTACTTAATTATAGTTAATTCTTATTATGTTAACCCTTGGTTTAATTCCAGGATAGATCTATAGGTTTGGGAAAAAAAATTTGAAAACCAAGAATAGTTGATATACTTGAAATTAGTGAATATTTGATTAGTAGACTAAGAGTAAGTTTTATTTAGTTGATCAGGTCATCATGTTAGGGGTGAGCATATTCGATTAACCATCATCATGTCCCTCCACTATTGATGGTATCCCAACACTCTCACTTTTTAGATGTGCATCCTAGTCAACTACTAATCTTCAGGGTAAACCTTTAACCGTTTAAAAAAAAAAGTTGGTGTGATTTTGAGTGTAAAATTATGGGCATGACAAGACACAGAGAACTTGGTAAGGAAAAGGTAGCTCAGTATGTGAATGGTTTGAGATTTAATATCTAGGATGAGCTTGGTATGCTGAAGATTGATTTGGTTGAAGATGCTTATTAGTATGCTCTAAAGGCAGAAGATAAGTTGAAAAGGAGAAAAAATAGTAATCCCTGAGGGAAGGAAAAGATTGATCTCTCAGTGAAGGATAAACCGACTGCAGAAGATGAACAAAAACATGTAGAACTGAAGAAGAAGATAAGTAGAGTTATCTTTAAGGGAACTTATTATAATTGTGGTGAAGAAGGACACTATTCTTTTGAGTGTACACAGAAGAAGCTTGGTGACCGATGGACTGTTGTGGTAAATGAGAACATTTAGAATGAACCTGAATCTGAGAACTTGCCAGTTCGGTGAACATTTCTTGGTACAAAGGATGAACCTTGTCAGAGGAGTAACTTGTTTAGGACTCAGTACAAGTCTAGAGGTAAAATTTATGATGTAATTGTTGACAGTGGTAGTACTGATAACCTTGTTGCTGAGGACATGGTTTAGAAACTTGGTTTGAATAGAATGAAGCATCCTTATCCTTATAGGATTGGCTGGTTACAAAATGATCATGCTCTAGAAGTAAGAGAATAGTGCTTTGTTGATGTTCAGATTGGCCAATATAAGGATCTTGTGTTATGTGATGTTGTGGAGATGAATAGTTGTGATATATTGCTCGATAGACCTTGGCAATATGATTGTAGAGCTATGTATGATTATGTGAAGAATGTGTTTACTATTGAGAAGGATGACATGAAGTTTTCCCTGATACCTTTGCTGGATACTACACTTGGTAGGAGGAGTCTAATTATTGGGAGCCGCATTGAGTTGGTGGATCCTAAAGGTATGGATGATTAGTATGGAGAACATACCTATGTGTTATCAAGGAAATATTTGAAGAGGTAGAGCAAACTGAAGTGGAAGAGTATGCAAGATGAAAAGTTGGAGGAATTGTCTGTAAAGAACCATTTCAGGGTTTGTGTTGAATCCTGAAAGATGTTCTTCCAGCATATGAACATCTTTTTGAACCTGGGGTGTCTTATGCAGGGGCATCCTAGGATACTCGGTCAATCTGGATGGAGGTGTGTTTTTTTGGTTCTGTGGTACTCGTTTGCAACTTTAATTAATGGTCTTTTTTATCGAAGGAAGCTCAGTCACTGAAGGAACTTAGTGATAATTCTTGTGCTTGGTGACACTTGTGTTTCTCGGTGTTGGTTGGCTTGGTTAGTTTTTTCACTAATGCTCGGTTGTTTCTCTAGCACTTGGTAGTTCTGGTTTACTGACTAGAGTTCTTGGTGATTTGGTTGGCCAACTTGGTGCATTTATTTTTGGTAGCTTTTGTTGCATTCTCCTATGTAGATCTAGAGGCCGACATGGAGAATTAAATAATTGTAAGGATATTTGTGAGATGACTTGTATTGCATTTAATATTTATTTTTAGGAGTTAATTATGTCATCCAGTCAACTTGTGGCTGAAGATTAGTATTTAAGGAGTATTTGGGTAGTTGTTTAGAGAGGAGATTAGATCAAATTGGGAGATAGAAGTTAGATCTGGATCCTGTGAGATGTTGAAGATCAGATTGATTTCTCATAGTTTGTAATAGTAGAGCTAGTGGTTGTTGGCTTGGAGATAAGGAGATTGCTTGGTGGCTTGCGAGCTCAAGTTCAGATCTACCTTAGGGTTTCCATTAGTTGCTAATTTGTTCCAGAGTTGGACTAGCTAGAGTTGGATTGAATCTTGTTGATCTTGCATAATTGTTTCCAATTGTAATTGGCCCTAATCTGGAAGGCCTTACAGTTGGGTATGTTAAGTGAAAATATGATTGGAACATATCTTGTTGTGTTATTCCATTGTGTTGGTAGTTGGCTGCAAGGTTGGACTGTCCTTAATTGGATCCACCATCCTTGACTGCATCATCCTTTCAAAAACACCCTCAATTAATAAAAAAAAACCAAATATTTCATTTTTAAAAAAATCTATAATTTATTTGAACAAATATAAGTAAACTTTATAGACATAATGTAAATATTTAATATGAGTATCTCTAAAATTATTATTTTAATGAAAATTCTCAATTTTTTACCTAAATAATTATTAATCTATTTAATTAAATATATAATATTTTTAAATATTAATTAACAATCAACTCAATTCACTAAGAATAGTTGCTAAAAGTGAATATATATTTTCTAATTTTATCATTAAAAAAAACCATATTGTATACAACAATAAAATAAATCCCTAAAAATAAAATAATAAGGTAGGGGAAGAGCACTACTAGCTTTATAATAATTAGTTTTACCTACCTTAAGTTCCTAAATTACATAGAACTTTAATGAATTAATAAGTTAAAAAGTAGTAATTTCAAAGCTTCATGGGAATAAGGGTGCAACATTAGTTACAATAGAATTGCACAATTAGTTTAATTACTAACTTTTCCCACAAAATAAAAAGCTATTTGTCTACTATATAGTTTCTAAATTCTTGGAAAAGGTTGTATTGACAAAAATAAATATGTTTCTTGTTTTTAATACATGTGGATGGTGTGATTTTAACCACACCATCAAATAATAATGAATTTTATATTGGCCCAACTATTCATATTTCAATAAGTGTTTAGTGGGCTAATACTAATAGTTACCACTAGTATATCTAGTAGATGGAAAAGTAATTCTTAATTAAAGAAATTTTGCAACTTTATTGGTACCAAAAGAACATGTCTTTTAGGATATTTATGCATATTTATTTGATTAGTTATACAAATTTTGTGATGGTAAAAGTGAATGTTTATTAGGGAAGTATAGAATATGTATCTGACATCAACTAAAATGATCACATTTTGACCCTTGCATGGATAATGAGTGAACTTTACAACAATAATTATTTAAAATAGAACAATAGTGCAATAAGAAATTTAGTGGTATATGAAGAAAATAAAACTTTTTTTTTTTGTCAAAATTAGATGTACCATTTTAAAGGTTGAAATGCATGAATTTAGCTATCATGACTACCCCTTCCCCTAATTGTCAAAAAATTATTATTTTCATTGTTACTCATAATGATATATAATTGATCTTCTCTCCAGCCTTAAGCATCTCTAAGGGAGCTCTATTTCTATCCAAAAGAATCCATCCATTTAACATTAATGACTCATTTGATATTTAGAATAGGAGGATCCCTATTTTCATGCAACCCATTTTGTGTACCTATCAAGTGGGTTTGTTTATAGCTACTTTTATTTATCTAGGTGAGGGTATATAATCTTGTTAGGTTTCGTCCTATGCAAGAAAAAAATAAGAGCCTTAAGGGTTTATTGTATTTAGCATAGGACTTTAGGGTTTAGTTTCTTTAAATTAGTTTGGAGTTGTCATCTCACTAGGGTTTTCCTTGATATTTTTATCAAGTAAATAGATTTATTTAATGTCTCTACTCCCTAAACTTGTTGTATAGTTGTTCAATTGACCTCTTATTTTCAAAAATCCTTTATAGGTCATAAGGCTGCAAGGTGTCGGGAAATTCAAACTATGGATCATAACACTATTGTAGTGGCATCCCCTATGATGGAATTAATAAGAATTGCAAAATGGTATCACTCTTATCACTTCCTACCAAATATTAAGCAATAAAGGCCTTTGCATTTGAGTGTGTCACCATCTTGTACAAATAATTACACTAATCTGAATTATGAAATCATATTACAATAACTGGTGTGATACCTGCGATATTGTCAAGTTCAATGTAAAAACCATGAAGATTAACAACAAGGTTGCAAGCCAAAATGTTATATATTCTATTAATAAATGGAGTTTATAAAAATTTTATGGATCCCAAGGGTCACTAGAACCTCTTGGAAGTGGAATGAAGATTCCTCATAATGTTTCTTAAAAATAAACTATTAAAACTATTAAAAACTATATATAAAAATAGGTCCACTTGGAGAAGGCATAAATTTCTAGTCCTAGCTCCAAATTGTGAACCATTTACTCCATTGGAAATATATTCAATAAATCTTTAAAAAAATCTATGAGGTCACACCAAGGTGGGTCATCGAGGCGTCCAGGGCCTGAAATGCCCAAAGACCTTCAAAATTGCACTTTACTAAAACATAGAAAATATTGAAAAATTGGATTTCAGTATTTTCCCAGCTATGCTCTAATCATACACTACCATTGTATACCTACAATTTCATAGTTAATCATTAAATAGAACTTTTTAGAGTGGGAAAAATCAATAAAGAATATTTACTAAATCAGTATTCTACAAAATCTAGTAGTTATTCATATTTTAAAGATTGTTTAGTAGGTTAAAAAAAGTAATTAAAAAAATTGTACAACCTTATTGGTGCCAATATGACATGATTATTGTGCATTTATATATAAGTATTGGTTGGAAAAATCAATAAAGATTGATGAGTAAACTAGTACTTTGTAGAATCAATTGATGTTCATCTCTCATGTTCATATTTCAATAAATGTTTAATGAGTCAATTTAGTAATCCATTGTATATCGAATAGTCCAATAAAAAATAGTAATTAAAGAAGAATTGTAAAACTTTATTGCCACTAATAACACATGATTATTAGAATATTTATGTATAATTATTTGTGGAAAAAATCACTAAAGAATATTGACTAAATCAGTACTCTCTAAAATCTTGAAAAAATAGTTTCTAAATTCCAGAAAAGTTTGTATATGACAAAAATAATGTTCCTTGTTTGTACTAAATGTAGATAGTGTGATTTTAACCACAACATCAAATAATAGTGGATTTCATATTGGCCCATTTTTCATTCATATTCTAAGCTAATATTTCAATTAATGATTGGTGGTCTAGTACCCACTCACTATAGCTAGGAAAAAATAGCATTAAAGGTATTATAAGTCTTTATCTGTACCAACAGAACATGATTATTGGGGTATTTATGCATAAGTATTGAATCAGTTGTCAAAATTTTATTATGATCAAAGTGAGTCATTAACAGGACAATAGAGAATATGTAAAATGTCTAAACATCAAACTAAAAAGTGTAGCTTACCAATGATTTCTTGTCTTTTTTTATTCTATTTATATATCATGAGGTTTATTTGATTGGATACCATGCATGATAATATATATAGGCCATCAACTAAAATGACCATATTTTGACCCTTTTATGCATAATGAAAGAGCTTTACAAAAATAATTATTTAACAATAAAAAAATAACGCTATAAGCACTTAAGTACCTATGAAGAAAAAAAAAAATCATCGAAATCTAATTTATGATTTAAAAGGTTAGAATACTTGAAATCAAATATCACAATTACTAATAGCCCTCCCCCTATTTATCAAACAATAATTAGTTCCATTGTTACTGATAGTGATATATAATTGAACTTCTGTCCATCCCTTAAATGGATTAACAAAAGGTCTCTTTCTATCCAAAAGCATGGACCAATTTAATATTAATGGCTCATTTGGTATTTAGAATAGGTGGATCTGTATTTTCCTTTTAAGCTTGATTGTGATCCATTTGGTGTATTTTTCAAGTGGGTTGTTTATAGTTTCTCTTGTTTATCTGGGTCACGGTCTGTAATATTGTTAGGTCTTCTCTTGTTTAAGAAAATAAACTACAAGGCTTTATTATTTCTAGTATCAAACTCTAGGTGTTAAGATACTTTAAATTATTTTGGAGTTATCACCTTACTAGGGTTTGCCTTGAGTTTTTTGTTAGGTAACTAGAAATTTTTCTACCCCTTAAACTTGTTGCTCAGTTGAGCTCGTATTTTTAGGATTCCTTTATAGGTCATAAGGATGTAAAGAGTTGAGAAATTTAAACTACAGATCTTTAAACTACTTTAGTGGAATCAGCCATAATAGATCATTAATAAGTATCACAAATTGGTACTATACAAAATCAGAGAGTAGCCTACCTCTAAATTGGCCTATATTAGGCATGATACCATCCCTTCTATGGAACATATCTACTATCTATGACTATATACACAAAGTAGTCATAGAAAATGGTGGCACCTTGAAATTTAGTGATCCTTGGATGATAATGGGTCTCTTTGAAGTATTCACTTTAAGACCTCCTAATTTAGAAAATGTTGTGAAGAATGAGTTCCCTAACTTTCCTAGGGTTCCCTATTTTAAGAGTGTTTTCTTTGATATATTTGGTGATGGTTTCTTGAAAATAGACCATAACATATGGAAGAGATATAGAAAATTAGTTGCACTATTTTTGAGAAGAAGAATCTTTTGAGGCTAGAATATACTTCTATTGCAAAGGTTACTAGAGGAAAAAGTCATATCAGTTCTTAAAGGATAAAAAGATAGAAAATCATCATTTGATCTACAAGATATTTTTATTAGATTCAATCTTGATATGATATGTATCATTGTATTGGGTAAAAACTCAACATGTTTAAGCTCTAGTCCTCTTCTTGATGTTCTATTTTCTATGGCCTTTGATGAAGTAGTATAAGCTTGTACTTATAGGCTCATTGTTCCTATAATGTTTTCGAGTTTTGTGAGATTTTTGGATGTGGGTTCTAAGAAAGATCCGAGGAGAGGTCAAGCAATGATATGTGATTTTGTATCATAAATTGTAAAATGTAAAATTGAGGAGCTCAAATCATAAGGTGAAATGTGACATGGTGACATTTTGTCAACTTTTATCAACTTGGAGAATGATGAAGGGTGTTACCCTTCTGAAAAAATGCTCCATGTTTATTTATTATAACCTAGCTATAGATTAATTACATAATAAATTCATAGGATATAAAATTTGTCTGATTTATAAAAATCAAGACTCTGAGTTAATTAAAAAAAAATAATAGAAGTAATATTAAGTAACATAAGATAACTACAAAATAATAATAATATAGATATACCTAACAAACTCCAGTGTGGGCAAAAACCTACAAATGTTGGATCTTCTATTCAGCCTAACAATAAAATTTCTCTTCAAAATACAATAAAATCTTCGTACAAAAATCTTACATATATAGAGCCCAACTTATTTACTTAGCTTGCAAGAAAATAATCTTTCATTTCTTTCTTTTTCTTTAAATCAGATATTAAATCACTCTTGATTTACTTAACCTCACAAACCTACAAATATTCCTTTTATAGAATAAAAAATAAAGTTGTTGCTGAATATCCAACTTGAGTTTCTTTAAAGAAAATACACTCCTCCTTTTGAGATAAAAAAATTTCAACACTCTATGTTAGTGAGGAAGGTGTTCTACACAACACCTAACTTATCTCTGAAGAATACAAACTTATTCTTCATCAAATCCTTTATCGGGATGTCTTCTATTTTTTCATTCATAGGAATGTATTAAATTTTAATTCATCCCCTTCACACAATCTTTGATGAAGTACTAATTGATCTCAATATGCTTTGACTTCTCATGAAACACTTGATTCTCATAGAGTTTGATGCAGCTATGACTATCATAGTAAATGATCGTAGGATCTAGATTCTTATCAAAGATCCCAACTATAAGTTTTCCAAGAAAGATATCCTCTCATGTAGCCATACTGGATTCCATATACTTGGCTTGTGTAAAACTCTATAAAATTAAATTTTGTTTCCTATTGTACCTAGAGAATGCTCCTAATACCAAAATGAAACTCCACCTTAAAGTTCTCTTCTTGTCAACTGCACTACCTTCCTAATCTGCATTAGTAAAATCCTCAAGATTAACTCTATCCTACTAGACATACTTCAGCCCATAGTAAAATGTCTTAGATATATCTCAAAACATGATTTTCATGTATCCAGTGCACACATTTAGGTTCCACCATAAACTGACTAAGAAATTTTACTATAAAATAAATATTTGGCCTAGTGTTGACTAGATACATAAGATAGCCTATCAACTATATGTATAAAGTTGGGTCCACTCCCTCTAATTTGGAAGCATCAATATTCTTCCAGTTGGTCACAAGTGGTGTGGACATGGGATTATAGTTCTCCATCGTAAATAGATTCAAGATATCAATTAAGTATTTCCCTTTTCCAAGAAATATCTCTCCCTCTTTTTGTCACAAATCTAATCTCAATTTTTTTTGCATCAACCCCAAGACCTTCATCTCAAACTCTCTTGCAAGATCCTAGTTTCAGTGTGATATGATCTCCTCTGACCCTCTTAGAAAAATGTTAGGAATAATCCCAAGAGATAACTGAGAGGGGGGGGGGGGTGAATCAGTTATCTACAAGATTCAATTCTTTATCTAATTAAGTATACTTTAACATAAATCATAAACACAATGAAAGAACACATGAACACAACACCAATATTTTGGTTATGGGGAAACCCAAATAGGTAAAAACCCCGGTGGGAATTGACACCCACTAATATTTTGTACTAGTGTATTATGATCCTTGTTAGAAGATCCTTAACCCTATTAGGAGTTTCTTTACAATATATTTAGTATAGTAGACCTGGTCAAGGGTTGGACCCTATTAGGAGTCTTTTACAATTGTCCCTATTAGGGGAGAGGATGCACTATCTGAGATCTCACTGCTCAAAGGGATGAAGGCTACAACCTTCTGTTTAACAGATACACACTATATCTTGATCTTGGTGAGTTGTGCTTTGACCTATTGTCTAGATCAATTCCAATTTATAGAAAAAATACTTTACTTGGTCATATAGACCTTCTTTTGATAGCTCAACACTTCGCACACTCTTCTCTACTCTGCTTCATCAACTATGAACCACATTCAAGAAATCACAAATGACTGCCTATAAATATCTTTCCTCTAAATGATATAATCAAGTTGGCCTATTAGAACCACCTTGAAATCATATTAGAGAAACCATAACAAACTTTGATAAATATTCTATCGGCTCTACTATGCACGCAACATGATCTAGGACTTGTCCAATAAGATAATTATAGACGTATGCTACACACTGTTGACTCTATCAAAACAACTGTATCTTTCTCCTTAAGTTGAATTACTTCATGCCTTCTTAACCGAACATCAATAACTCTTCTCTAAAATTAAATCCAAGGGCGCATACCCACAGGATAGGTGCAACTCTAGAACCAATAAAATATCTATTAGCTCTTTTGAATAAACACAAGAAACTGCTACTGGCAAATAGTGACTGCATTACTTCACTTCTACTCATCAACAGACTATGTGTTCATGACTGAAATATCACTAACATGTCTTCAACATATATCCAAGTGCACAAGGCTCTATGATAACTATATAGACAACCATTCACCGAACACTACCTGTTACTTTGTCAGGAACACTTCTAACACAAGCTACTATATAACTATCTATACTAATAGTTAACCTCTGCACCCATGATATCATGCTAATATCATGTCCATGCTACATATACTAAAATCTTATTGCATAAGACTTCCACACATGCTACTTTCCATATGTCATCATCAATGACAAACATAGAGTCAGTACTGGCCTATTGGCAAATATCCAACAATCTCCCCCTTTGGCATTGATGGAAACATGTGGAATGAAAAACCACCACCAACCCAAATGAACATTTCTTTTATAAAATTCTACATTTCCTCTTCAAAACTCCCCCAAAGATGAATCCTCCATTTGTTGCAATATTGTCCAATATTCTCCATTTCCTCAACTGAACTACTGTCATAACTGAATGTTGCTCCCCCTTAGTATATTGCTCCTCCTTTTTACTTTGGTTTTTCATGACTCTATATATTACTCCCCCTTTGACATCAATGGAAAAGTGAGCCATTCATTTTAAGCACTGGTACTACTCCTAAGGTAGAGTAGTCAACCTTTCATCAGTCCCTGAGGACTGATGCCTTTCCTTCTTTCTTCTAAGAAGAATTAGGGAAGGGAATTACTCCCAAATTCTCCCTGAGATACTCAAAAGTATCCTTAGGTAAGGGATTTGTGAATATATCTGCCAACTGATCTTTAGTACTCACATAGTCCAACTTGACTTCTTTCTCTGCTACTTTCTCTCTTAGGAAGTGATACTTGATCTCAATAAATTTTGTCTTTCCATGCATCACAGGGTTCTTAGACATATTGATAGTGTTAGTGTTATCACAAGGAATAACAATAGGCTAATCAATCTGAATTCCAAAATCCTTTATCATCTACTTAATCCAAACAATTGTAGAAAAATTCAAGTCTGCTACAACATACTCCACTTCTGCTATTGACTGAGAAATACAATTTTGTTTCTTTCTTGTCCAAGTGACAAGCCTATTACCAAGAAACACTGCTCCACCTGATGTACTCTTTCTTTCATCAACACATCCCACCCAATCTACATTAGTGTACACATGAAGCTCAACATTTTCTAAATTAGGATACTATAGACCATAATCTATAGTGCCCTACATATATCTGAATATTCTTTTTACTGCCTTGAGGTGACTTTGCTTAGGTTCTACTACAAATCTTCCAACTATGCCAACTGCATTGGAAATATCAGGTCTATTCTTAGTAAGATAAATCAGTTTGCCAATCATAGACTTGTACAATGTTATATCCATTGCTGGTGAGTCATATTCTTTTGTAAGCTTGCATATAGTGATCATAGGGGTTCCTACTGGTTTGCAATCATCCATTTTGAATTTTTTCACTATCTCTTTCACATACTTGGTCTGATTAATAAAAATTCCTTTTTCTATCTGCTGCACATTTAGTCCCAAAAAGTATTTTATAGGATCAATCATACTCATCTCAAACTCATTCTGCATTTCTTTGGAAAATTTTGCACTTAGTTTGTTATTACCTCCAAAGATAATGTCATAAAAAAATATAGCTACAAGTAGTAGACCTTCAGATGTCTCTCTAATAAATAGATTACAATTTTTTTCTCCTTTCTTGAATCTAATCTTTGTTATATATCCATCTAGTCTCTCATAACATGCTCTAGGGGCTTGCTTAAGTCCATAGAGGGCCTTCTTCAATCTGCATACCATATTAGGTCTATCTGATAAGGTGAATCCTTCTGGCTGCTCAATGTATACTTCTTCTTTCAAATCTCCATTTAGGAATGCTAACTTGACCTCCATCTAATAAACTTTGAAGTTTTTGACTGTATCATAGGCTAAAAACAACTTAATAGCTTCTAATCTACTCACAAGTGCAAATGTGTCTGAATAATCAATGCCTTCTCTTTGCGCATATCCCTTACTTACTAACCTTGCTTTGTTTCCTACTACTGTACCATCTTCATTCATCTTGTTTCTGAATATCCACTTTGTTCCAATCACATTCTTATCACTAGGTCTTGGGACTAGCTCCCAAGTGTCATTCTTAACAATCTGATCAAGTTCTTCTTTCATAGTAGCATGCCAATCTAAATCATTGCATGCATCTTGAACACTTAAAGGTTCAATCTAAGATAGTAAACATACTACTTCACTGCTAGCTAATTTCTTAGCTTGTGATCTTGTTATGACTTTGCCACTCTGATCTCCAATGATGTATTTCTTGGAATGATTTCTAGATGTAAACTTTGGAACTTTAGGTGATGATGACTTATCAGTCTTAGGATTTTCTTCTTCACTTGTCTCAAGGTCATTGAATAACACATCAATACTGTCAAACATTTCTTCAATAACTATCTCACTAGTGGAGGGTTTGGGTTCTTCTTCAATCATGGGTGAGTAATCATGATATCTTTCTTGAGCCATAAAATTTTCATCAATCTTAACATGAGCACTTTCAATGATCTTTTTTAATCTTAAATTGAAACATCTATAAGCTTTAATTTTAGTGGAGTAACCAAGAAAAATACCTTCATCACTTCTTGCATCAAACTTGCCTACTGCTTCATCCCTCTTGATGTAGCACTTGCTTCCAAAGATTCTAAAGTATTTTACTATGGGAACATTACCAAACCATAGCTCATATGGTGTTTTGTCAGTGCCTGGCCTCAATTGAATTATATTGATAGTGTAGACTATTGTATTGACCAAATCTCTCCAATAGGTGTGTACAACTTTTCCTTCAATCATGATGGTGCCTGTTGTATCAAGGATGATCCTATTCCTTCTCTCTGAAATTCCATTCTGCTGAGGGGTTCTAGGTGCACTTAACTATCTCTTTATGCCATGTTCTTTGTAGTACTCATAGGATCTATCAGAGGTGAATTCTCCTCCTCTATCCTATCTCAAACATTTTATCTTTAGTCCAGATTCATTCTCAACCTTAGATTTGAATATTTTGAACTTTTCAAATGCTTCTGACTTATCTTTCAAGAACGCAACCCACATCATCCTAGTATAAGCATCAACAAACAAAATAAAATACCTTTCACCATAGTATGATCTTGTTTGAGTTGGACCACATAGGTCTGTATGAATCAGATCCAACTTGTTCTCTGCTGAATTTTGCTTGCTCCTGAATGAATTTCTCACATGCTTCCCCATCTCACATTCCATGCATATAGTATCAACTAGATTTTCTATGCTAGGTAGATCTCTTACTACCTTTACATTGCTTATCTTTACTATGTCATCAAAATTGATATGACATAGTCTTTTATGCCACAACCAACTATCATCAACTTTAGCAACAAAACAACTTGTTTCTGAATTGAGTTGGAAAACATTACCTCTAGTTTTTCAGCCTGATGCAATCATAACACCATCCTTGTTGTTAATAATGCATTTGTCATCTTTAAACTCCAACTGGTATCCTTTTCCAAGTAACTGTCCAACACTGTGAAGGTTATGTTTCAAACCATCAACATAAAGAACATCATCAATACTATTCTTCCCATCCAAGGTGATGGCTCCTCTACCAACTATTGGTTTAGGAGTGTTGTCTCCAAATCTGACCATACCACCATTGTATTTTTCGAGATGAACAAATCTATTTTTATCACCTGTCATATGATGTGAACAACCACTATCTATGATCCAGTCTATCCTTATGTCAGCTTGTGAAATCAATGCTAGCTCTTGTTCCACTTTCTCATATTTATGATTTGTCTTATTATTCATTTTATCTATAATATAAATGAATACAATTTCTTCTTCTCCTGATTCATCATCTGAAACTCCATCTTTACCATAGTAACATTCCTTAGAGTACTTAGGCATGTAATCCTTTTTGAATTTTCTAGCTCTAGTAGGACACTTAGATGAAAAGTGTGTTAGAAATAGGGAATACTGAGAGGGGGGGGGTGAATCAGTATTCTAAAAACTTTATCTTTTGCCCAATTATGGATATAACAAATTATCTTTATACATGCATAACATAAGAAGCTAAACAACATGCATAACAATAAAGAACTCATAACACATTATTTGTTCTTGAGGTAACCCTGGCCAAGGGAAAACCCTGGTGGAGATGGTACCCACAAAGATACACTAATCAAAATTATCTTGTTAAGGATGTTGACCCTGTTAGGAGTCTATTACAAACATATAGTGTATCAGTCCCGATTAAGGGACTATAGGCCTTGTTAGAAGCCTCAACCCTGTTAGGAGTTGGTAGTACAAAATTTGATTACCAGATGAGCCCACTACCCAAACAAGTAATATAAAATATACACTAATTACAAAAATAGGTTAAGGTACATAACCTTATACTACTTGCATTAATATCTCTTCACTACTCTTTCACTATCACTATTACATATGCTTCATATACTTTGCATCATATCACTTGTCCACGCTATTGTGTTCTTACTGCAAATATAATTACAATTACAATTACATTTATACCAATAGCTTTATCCAAGAGTTAACATCTAGGATGTCATCCCTTTATATTGTTAAGTCATTATTTTGATAAATAAAATAATCCCTTAACTCTTTACTAGTTTTGTCTTCATATTCTGTCATGTACACTGTCTTTAGTAAAACTATCATAACTTCTTCTGTACATGTCGTATTGACTTTCACTCTGACATGGGTGATCAATAGACATCATAGAGTCTATGTTCAATTCTGCAAGCATTGAACTTACTCCAGTCGATGTCTCAAACAAAAACTATGTCCAGGTTCACTGGTAAAACACTGTCTCGCAGTTAGACAAATTTGCAATGCGCTCTATCATACTTGCTCTCTGACCTGTGTGATCTTCATGTGGATCATATGTTTCCATAATAACAACATCTATGTAATCAACTCAGCCAAATTTCCAATAATCTCCCCCTTTGTCATTGGTGGCAACATATGAGAAAATTGGCTAAGTGTACAACTCAAAATCTCAAAAATTGTTCAAAATTGTGGCCATAGTATAAAATACATACTATCCTTATAACTCCTCAAAAAATTATTATTTCTAATATAGTACTCCCCCTAAGAGTAAAAATCCTTATCATATACTATCAATTTTCTTCTATATATCTCTCCCCCTTTGACAACAATGACAAAATAAGGTAGGGAGGGTTACAAAATTGTATCACAAAAAGTTATACCTCAATTCATTTATTGCAAAGCCGGTAGGCTTGCAACATAATCATAAAAATTGATCTTCATGGCTTCTATCTCCTTTTCCCATGATTTCTTAATGGAATCTACCACATTAAGTAATTCACTCAGTCCATAAGAAGCTATTTCACATGCTTGGAGGTTTTCAAAGTTAAATTTCTAAAAAGATGTCTTAGCTGAAAGACATTCTTCCAACTACTCTTCAATAATGCTCAACTTCATAGAAGCATGCTCTCTCAAAAGAGTGTATCTTCTTAATTTCCTATCTCTCTCATCTTGCACAACTCTAATTTCATCATAAAGCTTCTTAACTTTCTTCTCAACATCACATACCTTCATATTGGGGCTAGACAGAAGGTTTGTTTGATTCAGAATTTCCCATTCCTTCAACTTTATCTTCTAATCTTCTTCTATTGTCAAGGTCTCTAATTTTGTACACTGTATGTACAAAGATTTACCTATTTCCAAATGCTTCCTCAAATCCTTGATACAGATATCAAGAGTGTTGATATCATTTATGATATTCTGACTAATGTTCAAAAGCATTCTAGCCTCATAGGCTACTTGTGCTTTCACTTTTACAATATCAACTAGGTTTGTGAATTCATTATCAAATGTGCTCATTACCTTCTTTGCTTTCTCCATAGGGTCTGCTTCTACAATTTGTGTAGTTACAGTAGTTTGTAACTTCTTAGTTAGTTCTTTCAGACACCCTTCAAGACTCTTCACTTTCTTATTCTTACCAATGATTTTATTCAAGGATGTGATCAATTCCAACTGATCATCATTATCTACTTCTTTTCCCAAATTCTCAATCATAGATCCAATTTGAGTCTTCTTTCCAGTCTCATAAGTAAGACTAATATCTTCTTTGGTGGGAATGGGAACTTGTTCCTCTATTACTGGTGGTTTCACAACTGTGGTCTTTGTCATATCTTCTTCTTTTGTAGCTTCCTATTCTTCAAAGGCTGAATTGTCAACAATGTTCTCCAAATTCTTGAATACATTTTCATCAGTATCCAAGGTGATTTTTGTACCTTCTACATTCATTGTTTCATCTTCAATATTAATAGTTGGAGAAGAGGGAATGTCCTCTTGTACTTTCTCACCTACTTGCTCTATCTCAGAATTAATTTCTTCATACCTGCCTCCCATAATCTGAATAGTTCTCCTTTTGGCTCTTAGATGGGTGCTTAGGGCTTTCATGATCTGTTTGAAATGAGTTTCATCTCTTATTTCACAAAGCTTCCTCACAAGCTTTTCTATGATAGTCGTGTCCTCCTCTAATGCTCTCTTCTTCCTATTTACAAGTTTTTTATATAGGTCATCAGGTATTTATCCCTGAATAGTATCAAACTTTTTGTCAATCAAAATCATATGCTTCACAACTGCATTCTCCAAATTAAGTCTATCTATATAATCATAAAGATCATAATATTTTTTCAACTTTTGGTTTCCAAGCTTTCTTCTTAGTAGTGACATCATCTTTTACCTCTGCAATCTTTCTTGGAACTGGTTGCACTAGAGTTTTATGTCTCTTTCCTAGTCTAGTAGCACTTTCCTTAACTCTTTTGATAGGTGTGGAGGAAGTGGATCTAGTAGACATCTTTTCTTCTATGTCCTTCTCAGTTACCTCCACTTTCACCTTCACTTGTTGTTCTTCCTATTGCATTGCAATTGATGATAAAGGAGGGATAGACAAAACTTCTTTTTTTCCACTCTCTCTGATTCCTGCTACTGTCTACTTTGCTACCAAAAACTCTCACTCTGTCATTCCTATGTCTTTTAGGATTTTCTTAATAGTTCTCTCAACTCTCTTCTTAGATTGCTTCTCTTCAATTAGAATCTTTGCGGAGTTGAAGTTCTCCTCAAAGGTTCCAAACCTGTTACACTGAGTGTCCAACTTACACTTAAGTAATTTGCTAACATACTCTTCAGTTTCTACCTCAGATACCTCATAGCCAAGAGGGTCTATGAACTCTATTGTAGGCTCTACTACTTCAATATAGGTAAAGTCAGTATCCACCATAAAATATATATCATCTTTATATTTTTCAACAAGAGACTTAGGGATCCTTGATCTGCTAGACACAATATTCTAAAATGTCTTAATAAAAAGTACTACACTTTCATTTACACTATCAATAACATATCTTCTGTACACTAGGTTAATCCTTTCCATTGTAGTTTGTCCATCATTCTAGTCATTTCCTATGGTGTAAGGAAATCTCCTCAAAAGATGAAAGAACATATATGTAATTAGGGATGAGAACCTAAACTGTGTATACTTAGTTTTCTTGATCTTCTCCAAGTTCTCAAATAATTAAATTCTTAGAATTTCACACATATCAACTTGTGCCCTATCAACACACATTAGATAGGCTGCATGTACCATTCCAACTACCATGTCATCCTCTCTTTAATTTGCATAAAATTTGGTAGTTAGGATCTTGCATAATTATCTCACATCATCTTGTTTGATCTTACTAATCACAATTCCTCTACCATTATAGGATGAGTTTGTGTTGTCAATGACTATTTTCCTCATGTTTTTCTCATTTAAAGGAATAGCTCCATTTTTAGATAATCTAGTGACTTCATGAATCAAATCTACTATAATATCTATCACTCTATCTTCTAGCCAAAACTTTCCATTATGAATTCTGCTCAAGATAATCTTAGTGCATTCTTCATTATCAAATTCATACTGTAATCCATATTTAACAATTTCATTATGTTCCAAATATTCAAAACCTTGTTTCAGTGTCATATCCTGATTGTAAATCTTTTGATATTCATCTGTGAAATCACTATCATTCACTATCTCTAGTTTCCATCCAATATAACCTTTGACATTTTCTAAGTGTAAAACTCCATCTAGTACGAATGATAATGCAAACCTATTGTCTTCTTCCAAGGGTTCTATTGGTTCCCTTTTCAATTTAGGTCTATTCTTATCTCTGACATTGTGTATTAAGGAAACATCCATGATTTCTTCAAATTCCTTTCCTGATTCAAAGATTTGTCAAGTAAAATACCTTAATTTCATGATTTTAGAGCTTGCGTAGATTCGACACAAAATTCTTCTCCAAATCCTTGCAAAATGCTTTCAATCACTACTTTTTGATCTCCTTGACACTTGAATTTTCTTTGATGATCAAATAATATCAATCATAACCTTTTATTAATTCAATCTCACTTAGATCTGACATCGCATTCAATTCTTTTGCCGCTTCTTTCCAAAAAGTTGTCTCTACTAACCTGCAAAACTTAAAACTTCTTGTGATCTTGCAAAATATAATATTTTTCTTTGCACTCTTAACCATAGCATTAGAACATCATAAACTACCTTACATTAACTATGCAAGACTCAATTCATCATATATCTACTTCTACACTAAATCTAAGTTCCTATTCTACTGTAATTTACATAAATTAAGTACTTTGAGATAGGTCAGGTAAAGATTCATTCTTACCTTTCAATACTTCACCTTCCTGATTACCTTCAATGTTGAATATGTCTCCTTGATCTATGCTTTTGATAAACTTCACTTCATCTTAATTACTACAGCATCCTTTCTGACTATTACTTGCATCTTCATTTCTTCTTGCATGATTTATGGGATTAGGATTAGGATGAAAAACTCTATTGTTCATTCTGCAAAACCTTTTTGTATGTCCAATCTTGTTGCATATTTGACAAAAAATTCCATTGTTTCCATATCTTGGTCTAGGTTGATTGATTTGTGATCTACAGTTTCTAGCAATGTGTCCAACCTTGTTGCACCTATAGCATACTACTCCATTTCTTCTGTTTATATCTTCAGTAAGTTTCTTATCTACATTGTTAGTATTCCTAAACATTTTACTATCATCATTATTCTCAATAATTTTAGGTTTCCAATATTCAATAGCTCTATGTCCAAAACCATGACAATTGTAACAATAACCATTAAGAGGTTTAAATTGTTTACCTATGCAATCTCTCTTCATATGACCAATAGTATTACAAGAAAAACATCTACCTTTGAATTCTCTTTGCATACCTTTGGGTGATTCCTCTTGCTTTGGTGATTCTTCTTCTTTAGGTGTATCTTCAGATTTTTTGATCTCATTAGGCTTCTTCTCATCTATGCTTTCAGATATCTTCAAATCGGGTTCCTTGCCTTCATCATTTTCTTTAAAAGTGTTGAATCCAAGACCATTCTTATCATAGAATGGTTTTTGATAAGATATTTGTTCATTAATCTTCTCACTAGTTGAATATAGCCTTTCAAGTTGTTGTTTGGATTGAGTCAGTTCACCTTTCACAATCTTATTGTATTTCTCAAGTTCATCATACTGCAAATTGACTTTCTCAAGTTCAGATGTTACTTTAGAAATTTTAGATTTTAGTCCTTCATTTTCAATTTTTAGACTTTGATTCTCAGATTTCAAATTTGCTTCATTCTTGCCATTTCCATCTTTCAAACTAAGCTTCAAATTTTCTATCTTCAGTTCATGCTTACAGATTTCATTTTCTTTTTCTAAATTGTCATCACAATCTTCAATAAAAACGTTGGATTCCTTTTCAGATCTTAGATCTTCCAATTTGTTTTTCAATTTCTCAATGAGGTTCTTTGCATCATCATACTTTCTTTTCAAAGTATATTTTTCAATAGTAAGAAAGTCAATCTGTTCAAGAGCTTCTTCAAGATTCTTCTGTAGTTGATCCATATCCATAGAGATCTTACTCAAGCTGCTAGGCTTTCCTTGAATGATTCTTTTCTGAGTAACTAAGATCTGATACCAATTGTTAGAAATAGGGAATACTGAGAGGGGGGGTGAATCAGTATTCTACAAACTTTATCTTTTTCCCAATTATGGATATAACAGATTATCTTTATACATGCATAACATAAGAAGCTAAACAACATGCATAACAATAAAGAACTCATAACACATTATTTGTTCTCGAGGAAACCCTGGCCAAGGGAAAACCCCGGTTGGGATGGTACCCACAAAGATCCACTAATCAAAAGTATCCTGTTAAGGATGTTGACCTTGTTAGGAGTCTATTACAAACATATAGTGTATCAGTCCTGATTAAGGGACTATAGGCCTTGTTAGAAGCCTCAACCCTGTTAGGAGTTGGTAGTACAAAATGTGATTACCATATGAGCCCACTGCCCAAACAAATAATGTACAATATACACTAATTACAAAAATAGGTTAAGGTACATAACCTTATACTGCTTTCATCAATATCTCTTCGCTGCTCTGTCACTATCGCTATTACATATGCTTCATATACTTCGCATCATAACACTTGTCCACACTATTGTGTTCTTACTATAAATACAATTACAATTGCAATTACATTTATACCAATATCTTTATCCAAGAGTTAACATCTAGGATGTCATCCCTTTATATTTTTAAGTCATTATTTTGATAAACAAAATAATCCCTTAACTCTTTACTAGTTCTGTCTTCATAATCTGTCTTGTCGGATTCACACTGTCTTCGATAAAACTGTTATAACTTTTTCTGTACATGTTGTACTGACTTTCACTTTGAGATGGGTGATCAATAGACATCATAGAGTCTATGTTCAAGTGCACAAGCATTGAACTTACTCCAGTTGATGTTGCAAACAAAAACTATGTCCAGGCTCACTGGTAAAACATTGTCTCATACTTAGACAAATTTGCAATGCGCTCTGTCATACTTGCTCTCTGACCTGTGCGATCTTCATGTGGATCATATTTTTCCATAATGACAACATCTATGTAATCAACTCAGCCAAATTTTCAACAAAGTGACCAATCTTATTACATGAAAAGCACTTAAATGGTAATTGACCTTCACATTTTCCTTTTCCTTTCTTTTCTCTTTTGGAAATCATAGCAATGAAATCATCAAGAGTTTTCTCTTCATCATCATCATCAAAATTACCAGAAGTGTTTACAAATTTCTTACCATGAACTATTGCTTTGAAGGGTGTTTCACTCTTTGGTTATGTCTTCAATCTTGAAATCTCAAAAGTTGAGATTTTGTGTATCAAGGTCTCTCTTTTGAAATTTGATGTAAGCTGCATGGTCTCATCAAGGATGTTGATCTTTCTTTCATATTCTGGAGTGAGAGTAGTCATTAACTTGTCCATAATGTCCTCTAAAATCTCTCCACCATTATTTTTTATTCCAGCAACTACTTCATTTATCCTTTGATTGTAAGCTCTGATATTTTCTTCAGGTAGGATCTCTAATGCATTGTATCTTTTCTTCCATGTCTTTCTACGTGCATCATTTTCTTGTTTGTCTCCTTTAAATATGTCTTCAAGGTGCTTCCATATTTTGTGGACTATATCTACCTTTTTTTATTACTAAAAACTCACCATCAAATAGGGAGTTGATAAGGGCTTCTTTAGCAATAGCATTCTGATGAAACAATTCCTTTTTCCTTTCAGTAGTATCATCCTTTTCAAGGTCTTCTAGGGTAGGGATCTTGGCTTCTTTGATAGTTACATCAAAAACTTCAAAACCAATGCACTATAAATGGGTCACCATCTTGTTCTTCTAATCAAGATAATTCTCTCATCAAACATAGGAATTTCTTTCCAGAAGTATGCCATCTAATCAACCTCAAGCTATTAAAATTTCTCTTTGAGGCACTTGGCTCTAATACCAATTGTTAGAAATAGTCCCAAGAGATAACTTAAAGGGGTGGGGGGGGGGGGGTGGTGAATCAGTTATCTACAAGATTCAATTCTTTGTCCAATAAAGTATAGTTAAACATAAAGCATAAACACAATGAAAGAACACATGAACACAAAACCAATATTTTGGTTACAGGGAAACCCAAATAGATAAAAACCCCAGTGGGAATTAACACCCACTAATATTCTGTACTAGTGTATTATGATCCTTGTTAGAAGATCCTTAACCTTGTTAGGAGTTTATTTACAATATATTTAGTATAGTAGACCTGGTCAAGGGTCTGACCCTATTAGGAGTCTTTTAAAATTGTCCCTATTAGGGGAGAGGATGCACTGTCCAAGAGCTCACTGCTCAAAGGGGTGAAGGCTACAACCTTTTGTTTAACAGATACACACTATATCTTGATCTTGGTGAACTACGCTTTGAACTACTATCTAGATCAGTTCCAATGTATAGAACAAATACTTTGCTTGGTCACATAGACCTTCTTCTGATGGCTCAACACTATCATTCTGCTCTGCTCCGCTTCATCAACTATGAACCACATTCAAGCAATCACAAATGACTTCCTATAAATATCTTTCCTCTAAATGATATAATCAAGTCAGCCTATTAGAACCACCTTCAAATCATATTAGATAAACCATAACAAACTTTGATAAACATTGTGTTGGCTCTACTATGCATGCAACATGATCTGGGACATGTCCAATAAGATAATTGTAGACACACGCTACACACTATCAGCTCTATCAAAACAACTATATCTTTCTCCTCAAGCTAAATTACTTCATGTTCTCTTAACCAAACATCAATAACTCTTCTCTAAACTTAAATCCAAGGGAGCATACCCATAGGATAGGTGCAACTCTAGAACTAATAAAATATCTATTGGCTCTTATGAATAAACACAAGAAACTACTACTGGTGAATAGTGACTGCATAACTTCACTTCTACTCATCAATAGACTATGTGTTCATGAGTGAAACATCAATAACATGTCTTCAACATATATCCAATCACGCAAGGCTCTATGATAACTATACAGACAACCATTCACAGAACACTATGTGTTTCTCTGTCAGGAACATTGTTGACACAAGCTGCTATATAACTGTTTGTACTAATAGTTAACCTCTACGCCCATGATATCATGTTGATATCATGTCCATGCTACATATACTAAAATATTATTGCATAAGACTTCCATGCATGCTACTTTCCATATGTTGTCATCAATGACAAACATACAGTCAGTACTGGCCTGCTGGCAAATCTCCAACAAAAAAAAGTCATCAACATACAACAAAAATATGATAATTTCACCCTTCACCTAAACATAGTATAGGTTCAAATCTACCTCACTCTTGATGAAGCCCACACTCTAGAAGTAACTATAAATAAGTATATACCATGCACTAGGAGCCTTCTTGAGTCCATACAATACTCTTTTCAACCTACAAACGTGATAATCCCTCCTTTGTGCTTCAAATTCTTATGGCTAGTCTATGTAAATATCTTTCTTGATTACTCCATTGAGAAACACTATCTTAACATACATCTAGTAAATATTCCAACTTATATGTGTAGCTACTAAAATTATAGCTTTTTATGGATGAGTACCTAGCTACTAGATAAAAAGTCTCTTCATAGTCAATTCCTTCCTTTTGAGAAAACCCATTAGCCACAAAATGAGCTTTGAATTTTTCCACACTACCATCTACAACATGATTTATATAATACAACCATCTCAATTACATGAAAAAATTATCTTCTAGTCATGATTCTACCTCCCACATGCTATTCATCATGATGGAACAATAATCTTCTACCATAGAATCCTTTCATACTTGGTGCTTGGATACATCTTGAAAGATAGAAGGCTCTACTTTAATTAATTCCCTCTTAAGTGTCACACAATCAGAAACATCTAGGATCCTTTCTCTATCTAACCAAATCTTGTGGATGACCAACATATTCCTAGGCCTTTCTCAAAGTCTTCTCAACCACCCTATTTCTCCTCTTCTCTGTAATAGGAATATGAGGCTGCAAAATTATTTGTTCTTCTTGATCATCCTATTCAACTTGCTTTATTTGTTATCAAACTTGTGTGACTCAATTTTTAGTAATTTGTGCTACCTTAATCATGGATGATTACTCCTAGTTCATACAGCTACTAGACTTCTAAAGAGACCTCTCCTCCTTGAACTTGACATCTCCGTGAATAACTATTTTATTGAGTGTAGGAATGTAAACCCAATAAGCCTTAGAAGTGTCATTGTACCCAATAAGGATACAATTCTCTTTAGTTGGTTCTAACTTGGTTATTTTCTCCATAGGAGTGTGACAATATACAAGGCATCCAAAGATGTGAATGTGTGCCAAATACGGTTTCTTACCATTGAATGCCTCTTTTGGAGTCAATTTTTCCAACACTTTTTGAGGGCTCCTATTCTACAAATACTCAATTGTACTGTAAGATAAACAACCACAACAAATAACACCAAAGATGATTATGAGGAAACCCAAATAGGTAAGAACCCCGGTGGGAATTGACACCCATTAAGAACAACACTAGTGTTTTATGATCCCTGTTAGAAGATCTTGCAACCTTGTTAGGAGTTTTTCTTTACAATGCTTTTAGTATAGTGACCTGGTCAAGTGTCAGACACTATTAGGAGTCTTTTACAATTAACCCTGTTAGGGGTAGGGACACACTGTTCTATAGCTCACTACTCAAGTGGTGAAGGCTACAACCTTCTGGATCTCAGATAGACACTATATCTGCAA
The DNA here is from genome assembly GCA_027943335.1 of Chamaecyparis obtusa. NCBI lineage: Eukaryota > Viridiplantae > Streptophyta > Pinopsida > Cupressales > Cupressaceae > Chamaecyparis > Chamaecyparis obtusa. The sequence goes on along the minus strand of BSBK01009462.1, from coordinate 161,193 downwards.
GGTGAACTATTACTGTGACATTGCTTGTCTGATCAGTTTCTTTTGTGCACTTATGCTTTAGCCTCTTGTAAAGCACTAAAACATACTAACTACTCTTCACATACCTCTTCTCTACTCTTCCTGATTTCTATATCTCATGCCATACATAATTACAAAGGTGCATGTCTTATTTATATGTGCAAACAAAACTATTAACTAGGTCGGCCTTCAACCTATTACATACAATTCTTCCAAAAAAATTGGCTCAAGTGTGCTTACATATAATCATATTAAAATTTCTATGACCTAACTAAAATAGGAGCATATCCTTTACAAAACAATATTACAAGTGCTAATCAAAATACAAACAGTCGGCCCTGTACTCTATTATGTTCTGCTGCTTACTAACTGTGACTCTTCAACTGGTTGTATCTTCATCATACTGACTCATCTGATCATACACTCTTAGAATTAGCATGAGTTCATATCAAAAATCTTATCTTCAAGTGTTCATACCATAACTCGGTCATACACATGTACCCTAATGCTCTGTTCACTCGGTGCTTTGCTAACTGTCTAGTCTTTCATACTTAACGAAATTGTGATGTTTTAATTGCTTGCGCTAACTCCATAGTATCATATGACTTTGTTTCCATAATGAAAACACTAATTCATAGTCATATATATCAATATATTCAAATTTCCAACAATCTCCCCCTTTTTCATTAATGGAAACAAAGGAATATGGCCAAGTTACTAACTGTATCTTTATACAAAATTTCTAATACATACTCTAACTTATATCTCCCCTTTTACTATGTACTATACTCCCCTTTACATCATATACAAAACTCCATATTCTCTCTTCTATATTCTATACTCCTCCTTTGACATTAATAACAAAGGTTCTTAAAAAATATATCCACAAGTACTTACATAGTTAATACATCTGAGTAGGCTATTTGAAGATTTTCAATCTCATTATGCCAAGACTTCTTCAATGTGTCTATTGTTTGGAGATAGGTGCACCAAGAATATGTCAACTTCTTCATCTTCTCCAAATCTGAACTGGGACCTTGATCATATGTCACCATAGTGGCATCACTCTCCTTGATGTTCTAGTTCAATACATCTAATGAGGGTGTAAGAGCATTTCTTAGTTGTGTTTGCCTTGCCCTTATCTTGGACATTTCTTTATCTACCTATTCTATTTTTTCCACTTGTCCTTGGTACACATTATTACACATATTTACATTAGAGGAAGGATCTTCTACTGATTTCCTCACTACTTCTATCATAGCTTTTGCTTCCTGGATTTTCTTTTAGAGATCTGATGTCAGCTTATCTTGGTTCATGCAATTTGTTGTGATTTTCCTTCCTTTTGCTGCAATTTATTTTAATGAACCTTGACCAACCTTTAGAGAGTTAAGGTCAAGTGAAAAATTTTCAATTAGCTCATTCAATCTCTTCTTGAGATACTTCCTTTTTGCTATCTTAGCCATTGATTCTTCTAAGCTAGAAAAGTTTGCTTCGAAGCTTGTCAGTATGGTACTGATGTCATCTACAGAATGCACTTTTGTTACCTTCTTCTTTGCTAGTAGTAGACTGTTCAAGATATTTACTGAATCAACAAATAAAGGATTTCTCATCACTTTTTTCTCCTTAGCCTTCTCCATAGAAAGAACACTTATCTTGATCAGGTCTTCTTCTCCCCAAGAGTCCAAGCTTGTAGTGTTAGGAGTCAAAATTGACAACAACGATGCTGATAATTTTGGGGTAAGGAGTGAACTTTGATTGATATCCATTACCTCAGTTTTTACAATCACATGTTCATCTTTCTTTTCTGTATCCTCTTTCTTCTTTTCTTCTTCCTTTTCCTCTTCATTTTCTTTCTCTTTTTCTTCTTCTTTCTCCTCTTCTTCCTCTTGTCCTGTCAAGTCCTCAATTTGAATTTCCTCTTGTTGCTTTGGTGAATTATTACCACAAAGATTTTTTGCTTCCTCAGTACTTATGAATTCTTCTTCAAACTTATCCAAGTCCTTATCTATGGCTGCCATGGATATTTCCATGTTAGCAATCATTATTGTGTCTTTCTTGTCTTTAGGCATGGGCACAGATGCCATTACCTATGTGGGTGTTGTCACCATGGGCGCCGAGTCCTGTGGACCTATCATAGGTGCATATGTGACCTCAGCTACTTTAGCTTGCTCAATAGGTACTTGATTGATGGACGCAGATGTAGGTTTCATGTTTTGTTCAAGGAACACTTTTTCAAAGGCTTTTTCTATTTCCTTGGTAATCAACTCATAATCCTTATTCATAATGTGAAGGGTTATCATCTTAGTTCTAAGGTGTGGCTTCACCAAACCTAATGGCAGTGTTTTCTCATCAATTGAACATACTGGGAGGTTATCATCTAGTTTCTTTTCTCTTATTCTATAATCTTCCTCTATTGCTTATCTTTTCAAGGTATCCAATATTTCCCAAACTTTATCTGGAATCACTATCTTCAATTCTAGCACAGTTTTCTTAAATTTTATCATATGTTTGATCAACATCTCATGGATCTCAGACTTGTCAATCTCATGATATCTATCATAATACTTAGATATTTGATCAAGTCTACCTTCATCAACAACTCTGCATCTCAATACTTGTAAGCTTGGTAAGAATCCTACCTTAGGAGGTGGTTACACATTTTTGGCTTGGCTTCTTGTGGCTCTTGCTGATAGATGGCTTGTAGCTATGTTCTTCTTCCTCTTAAGTATCTTAGATGCTTTAGTGGACTCCAAGTAAATTGTAACTATGGGTGCAAGATTGATATCACCTATCTTACTCTCCTTTTCCTTTGGATCATCAATTTTTTTCAATATTTACTTTCTTCATCTTAGGATCATCAATCTTCTCTATCTTGGCTTCCATAGAGGATGCACTCTCAATTTGCATAGCTATCTTTGCTTCTCTAGCTTTATCCTGGTCTACTTGGGTGACACCATGGATCTTCAAAATCTCAGAGGTAATTTTGGTGGCTTTCCTCTTAGTTGCAGTACTATTTAGGACTGCATCAACCTGTTTGGTCTTTTCCTCATATCTTCCCCATCTTGGCTCATTGGGATCTTTGGGTGCCAATAGTAAGACTTGTGCATAGGCTTCCAAAAATTTCTCCTCAACTTCATAGCTAAGTGGATTAATCCACTTAGTTCTAGGCTCAACAACCTCCATACAAGTCATGTCTATTTCCACCATAAAACAAATAGTGTCCTTGTATTTCTCAACAATGCTTTCATGTATCCTATACCTCATCTACATCCTTATCCTGAATTTTTTTAACTCTAACTCTATATAATCCTTTAGTGTACTCTTAGTTGATGCCTTAAGAGATATTTGTGGCATTGTAGGTAAAAAATTTTCTAGGTATAAGTTTGATACTTTCCCAACTATATGAAAGTACATATAGATTATCAAAGACCCAAACTTGAATATCTTGGTCTTGTCATACTTGATTGCCCTGATGTTGTCCATCAACTATGTGTGCAGGATCTCACACAAGTTGAATTCTCCATTTTCTCTCACCAATCTTATGGTTGTAATAATAGTGGTTGTGGACACACTATTGACCCTGTTTGCATGTTGAAATTTGTATCCAAGTATCATAGACATTAATTTTGTTTTTCTCCTCAATTAGTTCAATTGTCATCCCGTGCTTATCACTCTGATATTTGCAGGATTTCTCAACAAATTTTGTAACATCCTTGCCAACTAGAAGAATGGCACCTATCTTTGATAGACCTATCATCTCATAAATGAGATCAACTATGATTCTAACTAGAACTTCACCTATCCAAAATACGTCATCATGTATCCTTCTCAACAAGATCTTAATCCATTCGAATTCATAAAATTCATAAGTTGTAGCATACTCTATAATGGGGTTGCCTTCCAACTACATGAACTCATCAGTGAATGCCTTGTCTAGTTTCATCATCATTTCCATGTGCACCCTAATTCTATCTAGTCCTACCCGTTCCTTTTTGTAGTAGATGTATGCGTGTATGTCTTTTATGTGCATAACGCCCATTGCAGTTCTAGAAAAGGCTCCTTCTAGGTCATCTAAGGTGGACTTGAAGGGATGCCTCTTAAACACATATCTTTTTCTTTTAGAAACATCAAATACAACTAGTGTAGCCATGACTTACTTGAATTATCACTTCACATAGGTTTCCAAGGGTTTTTGAATCGTTGCATCTAAACTAGGGCTTCCAACGATTAATCTTTCTTCTTCACTGATAAATTCAACTGCAACACTTCTTAACTCAACTGATTGATCTTTTGTGCTCTCCAAATACTCAACTTAGAATGAAATGTGTGAATAATGAATCTTTGATGTCTATAAAGCAACTTTTCCGCTATTAATGCTTGTTGTGTAAACACAGAATGCAACAATAAATTTCATTCTTTGTCTCCACTATCAATCAGGCAGTGCGCTCTCACATACTACATCATATAGTATCCATATAGTTGTATTCCAAGGTGCATACTCTGAGAGTGAGTATACCAGCTGTGTAGGGGTCTAGAGCTAATCTAGCTCCCCCTATGACCATGAAGGTCATTTAACCATAAATAGGAGGTGTGTCCATTGTGGATGCATCCTCAACTATTTCATCAACATTGTCCTTATTTTCTTCCTTCCAAATTAAGCTCACATCTTCTGAAGCTTGAACAAATTTGACTTCTCCTGCTTCTTCCAAAATTGATCCTTCTGACTTTTTAGGGCTTTCTTTTCTTTGCGCTCTTATTCTGCAGAACCTAGAGATGTGTCTAGCCTTGTTGCATGAGTGAAAAATGACTTGATGCCTAATATTCCTTGGTGCATTCATGTAGGTTACCATACTACACTATCTGGATGTGTGATGGACATAATTGCATATTTGACATGTAATGTCCTGAGATTTTCTTACATTCTGGTGTGGATGACTTCTCTGGTTTTTATGATTTTGATTTGATCTACAATTCATAGCTCTATGAAAAAATTTATTACATGAATAACAGTAACCATTGAATGGTCTTACCTCTTTACAATTTCTTGCTATGTGCGCATGTTTGTTAAAAGCATAACAAGTCTTGTTTATTGGCTTGTGCTCATCCTTGGGTGGTTTAGCTTCAGCTTCTATAGGATTTGCTGTCATCTTAGCTTCTGAAGATTCTTCTGATGCTTTCTTTCTTTCTCACATGTCATTGATCTAATTTTGTGCTTCATTGAATCCAATACCGCTTGTGTCTCCTTTAACCTTCTGTGCATACAAATGTGACTCTATTAGATCCTTTCTTGTGTGCAATTTGTCAATATGATTCTTTGCTTTAGTCAATTCAGATTCCACTTTCTTCTTGATGTTTTCTAATTCCAAGATTTTCATGTTAGCTTGCCTTAGTTCTTCATCTAACTGCATCTTTTTTTTGATCTGTTCTTCATAGGCTTCTTGATTAGTAAGTAAATTTTCATCAAATTATTCAATCTAATCTTTTAGAGATGTGTTTTCCTTAATTATCTTTTAAACCATTTTACCCAAATCACTGGTGGAATAGTTTTTCAAATCTTTTCTTAGTTTTTTGATGATTGCATGAGAATCACTAACCTTTTTTTTCAATTCTTTAATTTATTTTTCGGATTTTGTCAAGGTCTTCAAGAGATGCTTCAAGATTCTTTTTTAGATGTTTCATTTCTCCCTTATCCATGATCTCCTCAAGTGGTTAAACTTATCTTCAGAGGACCAAAGCTCTGATACCAATTGTTAGGAATGGGAAAACTAAGAGAAGGGGGTGAATCATTGTTCTCTATATTAATACTTTTTCTTTACTCTTGAATCTTAACTTAGTTGATTATGCACTGGAATGAATATCAATGCAAGTAAGATAAACAACCACAACATATAACACTAAATATGATTACGGGGAAACCCAAATAGGTAAAAACCCCGGTGGGAATCGACACCCACTAAGAACTGCACTAGTGCAACCCTGTTAGGAGTTGTTCTTTACAATGCTTTTAGTACAGTGACCTGGTCAAGCGTTAAAACCTATTAGGATTCTTTTACAATTAACCTTGCTAGGGTGGGGACACATTTTCCAAGAGCTCACTGGTCAAGTGGTGAAGGCTACAACCTTCTGGATCTTAGATATACACTATATCTGCAAGGTGAACTGTTATTGTGACACTGCTTGTCTGGTCAGTTTCATTTGTGTGCTTATTCTTTAGCCTCTTGTAAAGCACTAAAACATACTAACTTATCTTCACATACCTCTTCTCTACTCTTACCAATTTCTATATCTCATGCCATACATAATTAAAAAGGCGCAAGTCTTATTTATATGCGCAAACAAAACTATTATCTAGGTCGGCCTTCAACCTATTACATACAATGATTACAAACAAATTGGATCAAGTGTGTTTACATATAATCATATTAAAATGTCTATGACCTAAATACAATAGGTGCATAGCCTTTACAATACAATATTACAAGTGATAATCAAAATACAAATAGTCAGCCCTGTACTCTATTTTGTTTTGCTGCTTACTGACTGTTACTCTTCAACTGGCTATATCTTCATCATACTAACTCATCTGATCATGTGCTCTTATAATTAGCATGATTACATCTCAAAAAGCCTATCTTCAAGGCTGCATACCATAACTCAGTCATATGTACGTGCGCTTATGCTCTGTTCACCCGATGCTCTGCTAACTGTCCAGTATTTCATACTTAACCAAATTCTGATGTTCTAATTTCTTGCACTGACTCCTTAGTATCATATGACTTTGTTTCCATAATGACAACACTAATTCATAGTCATAGATATCAATATAGTCAACTTGCCAACAACATGACCTTGGCTGCTCCAACTATAGCCCTAATCTTCCACTCAACAACCCCATTATGTTGAGGGTTGTACAAAACTTTTAGCCCTTTCTTGATACCTTCTTGAGCTTATAAATATTTTAAGGTGTTTGATGTATACTTTCCTCCATTATAAAACCTCATAATATTGATCTTCCTCCCTATCTAATAATCCATAAGAGCCTTAAACTCTTTGAATCTAATAAAGAACTCATCTTTGTTCTTCATAAAATATATCCACATCTTCTTGGAGAAATCATCAATGAAAGTAACATTAAAATCATACCCATTCAAGGATCTTGTTGACATAGGCCCATACACATCTAAGTGTACGAGATCTAAAATCCTTTCAAATATACTATCGCTACATGGAAGATCGTTCTTGGCATATTTTTGAAGAGAAAAACCCTTACAAAACTCATGCTTTTCTATCTTCATCTTATGCATCCCCTTTACTATTTCCTTGAGTACATTAAGTTCTCCATGGTGAAGATGAGCCATCCTCCTATATTGAGATTCTCCTTGATCTCTATAAGTTCTTACCAATTCATATGTTGGCTCATACTATAACTGAAACAAGCTACCCTACCAGAATCTAATCACTTTTATAACTTTGGAATTCTTGGGATGAATATCAAATTTTCCCCTCTCAAAGGTCACAATATAACCCTTGTCTTCTAAAGTAGAAACTGAGATTAAATTCTTTTTCATGACAGGGACATAGAAAACATCCTCCTCCATCAAAGGTTTTCCAAACTCCCTATAAAACTTGACAATGCTAACACTAGTTGCATGGTACTTGGCATTGTCTCTGAGCTCAATATGTAAATCCAACTTCTTCTCCTCCAACTTGGTGAAACATTCTCTAACTCCCATCATTTGGCAAGAATCCCCACTATCAATATACCATATCTTGTTGGCAACTAAACTTGAGAGACAAGAAATGAGTGAAAAATAATTCTCATATCTTGATACAAATTTTTCCAACTCGATTGTAGCAACAAGTTTCTTCTTATTCTTTTCCTTATTTTTCTTATTTAGACATTAACTATTACAGTGACCCAACAGATGGAAGAAAAGCCATTTTATCTTTCTCAGATCTTTCTCCTACCCACTCTTGGAAGAAGAACCTTCTATTTTACTCTTTTCAAACTTCTTCTTACTCTTCCTTAAAAGAGAAAAAAATTCTTCATCTTGACTCTTCTTCATCTAGTCTCCTCGATGAGAACCTTCATAGATTTACTCTTGAAAAAATCATCACAAAGCCTCGCCCAAACAAGAGGCTAATCTATGCGTACAACACACTTTACAAACACTTCTCGATGATTTGAAAAAGAACTCAAGGCTATACACACCAGCTCATCTTTACTAATCGTCTCTTCAACTCATATCTGATTTTTTTATCTTGGAAAAGTAAGAGGTCACAATATTGCCTTCGAACATTTTGGTATTATGAAATTTGTTCTTGAGCATCATCTTACAACTCTGGTAGTCTCTCTGATAAATTCTTGTGAGAATATCCCACATCTCCATTGTGCAGTCTTTCTCCAATGGATGACGAATTAAATGATCTCTTACTAATGTAATAGAATAGATCCACAACCTATTTTCCTTGAGAACAAATGTAATTAAAACCTTCCATTGTAAGAAGTTGGACACACCCTCAAGCATGTCCTCATACCAAACACTAGTTTTCATAACTAGAAAAGAAATTTTAGATAAAAATCTATTTTTTTCTTCTTCAAATTAGTGTCACAAATCTTGGCTTTGTATTTAGAGTTTAGAGCTCTGATACCATGTTAATTTATTATAACCTAGTTACAAATTAGTACCATAATAAATTCACAGAATAGACATGTTATCTGATTTATAACAATTAATACTCTAGGTTAATTAACAACAACTAATAGTGGAAGCATAATATAAATAATAAAATCCAATTATAAAAACACAATAACATAGATATGTTGGCATAATTGCATAGCTGTTGGCACAACATGTTGAACAAGGTTGCTACTAGTAAGAACATGATTGGTATACATGATAATTAGTTATATGTTTTTCATTGTTGTCAAAATATTTGGCATGATCTTTTGACTTGATACCATATCTATCAGAAGGAAACTATTGTTGCTATAATGAGAAGTTAAGTAAGGTAACAAATATGTCGATAGGAACCTTATTGGGTAACTGTGAAGACTAAAAATGGTGGACAAATGAATGACTTTATTGTTTATCGGAGTATGATAGGAAGTTAAGCTGAAGGAAGATATTCATAAAGATGTTGATCAGATATGAGTAAAGGTGAAGGTAATTTGATTAAGGTACCTACCAACAATTTTTTTTTTACTAGTACACTGAATAATGTCTTATCGGTACAAAGGAAGAATTATCTAAGATAGTGAAGATCTAAAGACAAGTGAAGAATAGATGATGAATTAAGAAAGTGGGACAACTCAAAGATAGTCTTAAGGAAAAAGATGATGACACATAGATCGAGGTAAAGTGTATCAAGGAAGTTTCTACAAGAAGAAAACAATTTATCATTTAGCAAGCTGAAAAGGATGTAAAGAAAATAAATATGGATGGTTAGGTCAGATATGAAAGATACAAATCATTGGATTGAGATTTAGCATTTATGATTGAGGAAACATACTTAAGGAAGAAGAAAGAAGGAATATGGTATCATGTTGGAGAAGAATAATATTGTGGATATCAACAAGTAAGAGAAGGATACAAAGAAGAAAAGAGAATTGAATGTTATTGTACTTCATTGGATATGAATTAGAAAAGATAGTGAAAACTATAAATCATTTATTTTCTATTACTCTCTAACAATTGTGACAATAAAATCCCTAATCGGGTGACCCTAATAGGTCTATTGTAAAATCCTCTAACCAGGTGGCATTCACAAAAGAATGTTTAAAATCCTCTAACTAGGTTACTCCTAAAATGGTAAAGACTCTAATAGATAGTAGGGAATTCCCTTAACAAGTTAACATTTAACAATGCTTTTGTAACCCTAATCAAGTGAGCCTCTAACATGGCAGGCTCTTAACCAGGAGTATTTCAGAAAAGTACTATATGAACTAAATATGGGCCTATGATTTAGCGCCACACTTCAACATAGTCATTGTTCACTAGTTGCAGCCAAGAATGAATATGAGATTATTCATCTCACCTATCTGGATGATTCGACCTGTTGCCTCCTATCCAGGTAGGGTTCGTAATTTCTCTTAGAATCGACAGTCCTGCAGCCATAGACTAACACTAGAATGGAGGATTTAACTAAAAGTACAATGCAAATTATTCTAGAATGAATATGCAAGATTAATCTAGAGATGAAACATGAGTATTGAACTAATAACAATGAAAGAAAACTAGATTAAGAAATGAACTGCATATTTAATCTAACATGATTTATTAATGTAGAAATGAATATTATGCTAATAAAATAAATCTTGAATGCAAATGAGTTCTGATAACAATGCGACAACACTTCATTGCTTGAAATGTTGGATCCTTTGAATGAGAAATGATGGTTCTTTTATAGAATCCCAGGTTCAATCGACGGTCGAGATCGAATCAGATGAATGGTGAAGATTGAATGAGAGTTCAGTTCAGAATAGAAAGTTTCCAGTAGAGAGGGAGTCAACTTTTATTTTTGCCTATGTGGAGCTTTAAATATTTTATTTCATTTTTTGAATTCTTAATTAACTCAAAGTTTCATCTTTTGAACTGCAGAGAAGATAAATCAAGAGAATATTTAATTTAAATAAATACAATATTGCCTCATAAGTGGATTTTCTCAATTATTTGAATAATTAAATTCATTTATTGAGATGAGGATATTTATTTAAAACTGAATATTTATTTAATTCCTTTTTATGTGTTTTAGCTAAAGAGGGCGGATTTAATTTAATTAAAGTGCTAGGACTTCTATAATTAAATTAATCAATCATTAGGTTTATGTAGCTAATTATAGTGGATATTTAGGAATTAAATATGATATATGATTGATGCAGATTTAAGGCTTTATGAATTTGACACTAGGTCAAGTAAAGTCAATCAAAAGACATAATTGCCTAGTACAATAGGACTTTGATGATTCAGAATTGATAGAATGAGACTAAATGCAATAAAATTGGTTAAGATAGAAAGATGTCAATTTTGGGGTATTACATTTTTTCCCTCTTTGAATTGATGTGCGAGCAGCACATTGATTCAAAGAATAATATGAATGTGATAATTGATGAGATTTTCAAGATTATCTCCAGGATGAAGCTTAACCCTTGGAAGTTGAGGTTAGATTGCCAAGACACCGATAAGATCGAGTTGTAGAACCATCTTCAGAATAAATCTTGATTCTCTGAAGTCTAAGTTAGATTGCAAAGACATCGGTCAAATTACCATTTTTAGTAAGACTATTCATAGAACGAGGCTCAATCTTTAGGAGTCAGGGTTAGATTGCCCCAATACCCATTGATTAAATGATAACTAATGCAAATTTGTAAGACTATATCCAGAATGAAGCTTAGTCCTTTGAGACCCGAGTTAGATTGCCCAGATATCGGTAAAAGATTTTTTGAGAGCCATCTCCAGAACCAAGCTTGACTTTCAAGAATTAGGGCTAGATTGCCCCAATACCTAATAGAGATTTCAAGAACCATCTCCAGAACGAAGCTTGATCCTCAAGGATCTAAGTTAGATGGCTCAGATACTCAAGATATGATGATAAGATATAATGCACAGAGATGTCCCTAGTGATTCAAGATAGTGGAACATCTAATTTTGATCGTGAGGTACAAAAAATTGAACATGCTCCAAGTGATGAGATGCTCCGAGAAATGAGGACTTTTGATTTAGATCAGATTGATTCAAGGATTGATTCAAGATTCAATGATGCAATCATCCTGCCCCCTCAGGAGAGAAATGGAAAGATGAAACGTCATGAAAGGTAATTGATAGCAAAAGGTTGCAGATAGAGATAAAATTGGAGATCTAGAAGAACTCAAAATAGATTACAAAAGAATCAAGAAGATGCAGAAGAGATCTAGAGTGATTTGGAGGTCCTATTGACCAAGTTTGACCATGGTTGACCAAAGTTGACTAGAGTTGACTTTTTGATTAAAAATATGAAGAAGTTGAGAAAATGATGATGAGATGTGATTCTGTTAAGAATACAACATTAGAAGGTCTACTACACAAGCGTCTGATCACGTCGGTCCTAGAAATTTTAAAACACTATTTTGAGCTATTTAGGAGCGTTAGATTTCAATTTCAAACCCAAAAATGGATTAAGAGTAGTCGATTTAGCAAAGGGTGAAGTTTTTGCGCAAAATGGAGCACTTTGAAAAATTAGGTCAAAACCTATATAAGGCCCAGAAGGGTCATTTTCAATTCATTTGAACCATTGACTTTGTGAGAAAAAGAGGTTTGATGAAAGATGCAAGGTGTTCTAGTGAGACTACACAGATTCGAGTGCTCCTGACATCACAGCCAGCCAACAACATATGACCCACCTATGAGTAGTCGATTACCTAGCTTGCATTTCAAATTTTAATGCATTTTAGTAGATCTAGATAGGTTTTATGGTAATTTTAAGTGTAGTACCCTGCCCCTAGTCCAATTTTAGAAATATTAAGATTATTCTAGGATGTTAGATTATATGTTAGAAAATCATTGATGCTTATGATTTTACTGACCCCATACTTGCATGTGTATGGTTGATGTGTTTGTTTTACATTTCTATTTGACGTGCCTGATGTGGTTGATGGACTGAATCATATTTACTTGCTTGCGAGATCCACACAATCGGTCGATCCTCGTCATTGTCTATTATAAATTTATATATGTATGTACATGCGAGTGTTGTATGCAGGTACTGGGCATCGACTTCCCTGAATTGTCAGGATGAGCTTGCCCTGTTGCAATATCTCAAATGGTAAGAGAGGGGAGATAATACATAGATCCAAAACCCTAACCTAAGCCTAATTGTCCTAGGATTGGATAAGTATCGGTCTGACTACCCTATCTGAATTCCTCTAGTTGACAGGAATTCGTAGATCCCTTCTCCTGAGATTGTTTGGTTTTGTGTCATTTTGATTTCAGTTGTTTTATTGTTTATGTGGGTGATTTTATGTGATTATTAATTTATTGATTATAGTTGAATTTAATATTATTTATGTACCTAAGTTTAATTGAGAAAATTAATCCAAAGTTAATTATTTAATTATTTAAAATTATTTATTTATTTAATTGAAATTAGATTTAATTATGCTTGAGTGTATTATTAAATAATTAAATATTTAATTGCATGTTCTAGGATGCTTTAAATATTTAATCTATTTAATATGGATTTTAATTATTAACATGTGCATAATTGAAAAGTGATTTGTTTTCAAAAAGTAATCAACTTATTTTCAAAAGTCAAAGTTGAGTTGTGCAAAATAAAGATATTTTAATTATTAATTAGGATTTTCCTTCAAAATTGTAATTGGAGTTTGATTAGAAGTTAATTGCTAAGTCATCTCTAGGATTTGCATGAAATGGGGAAATGAATCCCTAATAGGGGAATTGCATTCCTTTTGGAGATTAGACAAGTTTTGGATGATAATTAGGGGAAGAGCACGTGCTTTGGTTTTGGAGAATTTTTGCTTGTTGATTTGGCTTGATTGTGCATCTCAAATATGGGTGTTGCGTGCTTCGTGGGTTCAAATCTGCAGGTGGAATCAATCTTCAGAACAATCCTGGTCCTCAGATCTACATAGGTTTTCTTTTACAATTTATGGCATTAGATCCAAGGTAGGCTTTGAAATCGTGCATGTTAGATTAGTTTGCATTTATTTGATTTTCTTTAGTTGAACAGGTTTTAGTGTTTTTCGATAGATAGATCTGTGCTTTATTTGAATTCTGGGTATTTAGGAAACCCTAGTTAAATTGATATAATGTATTTATTAAAATTTAGCATTGTATAGTTATGCTGGCAAAATTTTGTTGGAATATACCTCATAGATCTCCTAGAAAACAAATTATCAGATCTGGGCTATAGTTTAACTATAATGTTGACAAAAAAATATCTTCACCTTTAAAAGAAAATCAATCTGGATAAAAACCTAATTCTGATTTAAAAATAATACTCTCTGTATTAAACACAGTCAATTTTATTGTGTAGTCAAAATTATAAATTACAGTCAAAAGGAAAAATCATTTTATGGCATGAATATGACATCTTTCTGTTTGATTAAATATACATACTCTTTATTGTAAGTTGGAATAGATTATTGTGAAAAGAATCTGATCATTGAATGGTAAAAATAAATATATATTACTCTTTGTTTTTTTTTTAAAAAAATAGAATCAAAAAAATATTTACACAGTAAATATAAAAAAACCTAGAATAAGACAAAACTTAGAAAAAAGTCAAAAAGGGGTTCGAGGAAAAAACTATATGCTTTGCAAATTTAATTTAGTTGAAAAATTCATATTTGGGTTATTTGTCCTCTTGTATTCTGTAATTCGAAATTATAAAAATTTATAAAAAAAAAAATTGGTTTTGATTTGTTATTTTTAAAAAAAAATATTTTATTGCATGTGTTATGGGGGGACCACCTCCCCAAGCCCTCACGTGAATAGCAAGCAGTACATGCCTTTATAAGTACATTTAGAAGAAGCCTTTTTTTTAAACTTTGCTTTACTTCTAAGTTTATATATATAATTTACTTTTGTTTTTTATAAAAAGTTATTTAAGAAAAATGTTGAAATTTCATTTATTTAGATTTGATTAATTAAATCATTTTATAACATGGGTTATTTTAATAGTAGTTTTTTAAATATTATTTAATATGTATTTTAAAATTTATTTTATGTTTATAGATTTTGTTAAATATGTTAACATGTTATTTTATTTTTTTAGTTAGCTTAATTATATATGTATTAAATTATATTTTATTTAATATAATTGCATATACATAATTATGTTAATTGTTAAAATGTAGTTGGATTTTTGTGAATACATATTGTATTTTATGGATTTTTCTAAAGTTATAGTGACTAATTTAATATGGATTTTTAATTGGTTATTATATACATTACTTGTGTAAATAATATTCTTGAGTTAGGATTATTTTCTACATGGTTATTGTTTGAGTAATGTTTATAGCGATTTTGCCAATAGAGTAATCTAATTAGCTTAGGTCTTTTGAACTGTGGATTTTATCTTGGATAATACTAGAATTGAGACTCTGATAGAAAAAGGACCTTAATGTTGGAATTTATTTTTAGTAGATCATATTTGTCTATTCAATGATGTTATATGCTTTTAGGTTCATTTTTAATTCTTTATGGCGTGAGTGTTGTATTCTTCGTGCCTGATATGTCTTCTTATGCAATTTTTGGGCTATCAGGTACTAGAAGACCTAGGGGGAAAACAGAGGCTTGGGTATGAGTTGGTTATGACATGGTTTCAATATTTTAATTGATGTGTGTGTGTATTCTGATTATCATCCTTATCTTAACCATTTGGGCTCATGTTGTATTGAGTTTTACTTCATATTCTATAGAGGAGAATATGGTATTGACTTTTATGTCCGATCCATGGGATCATGTGTATATATTCTTTTGTGAACACTTTGAGAGTGTTTTGTGACATTATGGTTATGTGAGAACCAGTGTGTTCCTATTAGTTTGTGGAGCAATCTTGAGGGACATTATTATCATCTTGTGATCTATGTGAGATCTGTGAGCCTAGGGTAGTTTACCTAGATATGTAGTAGGAGGTGGCTTGCAATAAGCGTCGGGGCCCACAAGTGGCTGCCAGGATCACTTATTGTTAAGTATCTTAATCAAGTGATAACATAATATAACATTGAGAGATTTTAAAATAAACCTAACAATATAAGTTTCCTTGCCCTAGCTTAGTGCTAGTACAGACTAAGGTGGGAATGGAGAAGATGACTAGCCCCCTTTAAAAGGGATGAGTTGGCATTGTCAATGGCTTCGTCAGTATGAGAGGTTATTGACATTGTGTATGGTCACTTGGGTGCCGGGATCTAGAGAGATTACCAGGACAAAACTCAAGGGTTAGACGTATATGATAACACCTTCCTATGCATAGTCTAGTTATCCTACATGTGTTGGTTGCCTTTGGATTAGTGAGTCTTTCATGGCATTATTACTTTTTTCACCTTGAGTTAGAGAGCTTTTGGGATCCTTTCCTCAACTTGATCTATTGTTATCTCCTCAGCACAGTGGGAGTGGACCATTTAGGTTCACAAGGTTGGGTGGTAGTGATTCTTTTACCATTTGAGATTCTGACATTCGTGTACCAGTGCTAGATGATCCTTGTTGCAGTTGTTCCTTCTTATTCCTCATTGTTGGAGTTGCATTCTTATCTCATCTTCTTCTTCTTGTGACCCTGTATCTTTGTATCAGTTCTTCAAAGGTATCATGTGTACTTCTTTTCAGTTATTGTATTACATACCCTGTGACATGGGTAGTGGATGTAGGTTATTATGGATACCTTATGGTACCAGTTGTATTTATGTTATCTTTGATGTGATGTTGCTTTTATCTTTCATTATTTATTAGAGTTTTGTAATTGTACCTAATATTTTTTAATTAATTAATGTTAACGTAGTCTTCTTCGAGGAACCCTCAAGAGTTGTAACCTGTTGGTTGTTTATATAAATGTGAGTAAATGGTAATTTCTTCCGCATTGATGTATATCTTGTATGTTAGCTTTTTTTTAAAAAAACAATTCTGCAAACTTAGATGCATGTTTAGGTTAAGTTCTCTTGGGTTCCCTAGTGGGGCATTAGATTAGGACTTTCTCATAAGAAATCGAGTGAGGAAATGGTTTCCTCACGTGGGCCATGGAGGAGTCTTGTGTGATGAAAGACTAAAACATGGCTTCCTCGAGTGGGGAATCTCCATAGGCTCACGTGAAGAGGCCATCGAAGCCATGCGAGAAACCCTCCTCAGGGAAGATCTCTCACACGAGCTGATATGAAGTCTTGTGTGATAGTGAAATTTTGCACAAGGCTCCTACTTCCTCACATGGGAAACTGCTACAAAAAATTAGAATTTGTGCCCAAATTTGTGTAAGTTTAGCCAAGTAGAGCATCTGAGAAGCATGTTTAGGATAGGTGCACAATTTCAAAGTCTATTTTTTCTTTGAAAACCATCATGATTGAGGATACTAATCATGTGTTGTCATTTTTATTGTAGGTTGACTTCCCAGACATTGTGTTTTGATCACATCATCTTGTGATCAGGCGCTAGTGTGATAGCTAGATGATGCAGAGTTAGCACACATGGATGCACTAGGATTGTCTTATCTGCGTGATGTACCCGATATTTAGGTAAATCATGGACTGTTAGGTGCACTCATCGAGCATTTCCATTTGGAGATGATGACATTTCATTTGCCACATGGGGAGATGATAGTGACCCTAGAGGACGTATACATGATCTTGAGAGTACCCTTCCATGACCCACACATGGAGTATGACACACAGCCGAGAGCAGGCACATTGGCACTCAGAGAGGTATTAAGAGATGAGCTGGTGATGGGCTGAGTGATCCCCTATGAGGATCTGATCAGGGACTATGGTACCAAGCACTGATTAGCAGCATTCCTGGGCTTCTATTTGATGCCAGATCGAGGGCAACATGGATTGGAGTGTGGCTAGGGGAGGATGGTGTAGAGGATGATTGAGCAGTCAACTATACATTTTGGATGGGGTCAGTGTGTACTGGCTTAGATGTATCATGAGATACATGAGATCATGTATCAAGATGCTGAAGCATGGCAGCATGAGTCTTTATACTACAGATATGGGCTTGGGACCATCTCCTCATTTGTAGCCCAGTGTTCCAGGACATGAGACAACCTTTGGAGCCATATATTTATAGGTACAGTGGTCCTATGACTCAGCTAGCATTGGGTAAGACTGAGCAGTGGTGAGCTCAGCTAGATGACATGGTCGCAGTGGTATGGTGGCCATGGGTAGGTATAGAGGTCTGGGATGATGCCAGACATGAGTTATCATATATGTTCTACTCATAGCCTTTGATCAGGTGTACCATAGCTATCATTAAGTTCTTTCCACTATCACTAGTTCTATAGCAGTTTGGAAGACCATAGGACATATCTCCAGAGTACTGTTCTTACACCTACTTCATCGATGAGGTAAAGAAAGGGTGGTTGGCAAGATTGGATTAGGGATGATTGATGATTGAGGCATGGGTAGCACCACCCCAATGAGATTATATGGCAGCTATAGCTGATGGGGGGATGACACTAGGATACCGAGATCATCTGTTAGCACATCCATTCCCCCAATTTACATATCCAGTTTGGATGGTGTTAGGGATTTCTCTTGTAGGGTCAAACTGACTAAGAATTTAGACTTCTTGAGGTTGATTCAAACAAGAGAAAGACCTAATTACTGAGGATTGGATAAGATGCTCCTTCATTTTTGAGCTCCACATACTTAGGCATGCATTACCTTTTAATGATAACTGATTACACAGTGTTTATATGAGTGGACACTGATCTGCTTTTAATTCTTCTTAGTGCATCAATCTATAGAATACTCTGCATATGACCATGATCAATTTGATGTAAATTTTAACTAGGCAAAACATGATTGTAAATAAAGAAAAGATTAGTGATTTAAGGATTCTCATCCTTCTTCCTTTTAAGGAGGGACAACCTAAATGATTCTCTCTTCAAGGAATCAGAAACTATGAACTATGTGCCTTTAGGGATAGTCCTATCTATTTTGTGCAATAAACATGAAATGAAAAATGAGCTGGTAAATGATGTGAAAGTTTCAATTTTTTCTCTAAAGATCTATGAAAGATAAAACCATAAGAAACAAACACCAAACCAGTGCCTTATCTGATGGGCAAAAGAAATGTAAATGCAAATCAACCAGATAATTTTAAAAGAAATACAATAGTATGCCTTGCATACCAGCCACAAATCCAAATAGATTTCCTTACAACCTATTCTATTAACCAGACACTGTTATCATCAACAATCCATATAGATATATCTACTCTTCAAGATGAACTATGAGAACTTTTAATTCTTTCCTTGAAAGAAACTCATAAATCAAATAAGCAAATTTCTTTACAACTGGTATATTTTAAATGCCTAACATGTAAAACATAGAAGAGCACAAAATAAAGGTAGAGAGACAAACGTAGTATATGGTAGAAGTTGTAGTGTATTTTTATTAAAACCAACTTGCCAATTACATTCCCAATTCCATTACTCAAAAGACCAAACACAAAACTTGGAAGTCTGCTTCAAAGCAATTCTGTTCAAATTTTCTATATCTTTTCGATAGACCTCAAAAATGAGTCTTCAACTCTATATATCTCAACCACCTTGGAATTCCCTTATGAATGGGAATGCAACAAGCTTCGGATGGTTGAAAAACCTAACCCTAAAAGCATAAGAGACAAAATTAAAAATAAAATACAACCAGCCCTTAGGCAGTGTAGAGACAAGACTTCCTCAGACTATTGTACATCCTTGGTTGCTTGAAAAATGACACCTTCAACTGCAAGAATTTATGATAGCTCCTTGAGTTTTAATGAGATATGGTGACCGCTATTTCAGGCTAACCTACACCATTCTTAAATAATAGATTATCATCTATGTATTCTAAGATCAAGTGTCATGTGTGTTAGATGTCCTTCTCATTCTTCATCCAAAATGTCTAAGTCAACTGTGGCAGATCTAACTTTTTTGGGCTTTCTCAATTCATCCCATGTAGTTACTTCTTCATCTGACAGCCAATCAAAGTCCTGTACAAGTTGTAATTGTGCTTTTTGTCTCTCCCACTTGGCATCCATAATTTCTTTGACATCTGTTACAAATTTGGTGAGATCTACCTCTTCCTTAATAACTTCATCTAGGGTTTTGTTGAAGCTTTCTAAATCAACATCATTATCTTCACCTAAAAATGCCTCTTTCCTAGGCAAAAAAAGATTAGCATCTGATCTCCACTGATCAAGGCTCTTTATGACTCTATCTGTACTCAAAATTGGGGGGATGAATTTGTTGGAACAGGAGCTGAGCATGGCTAACTTAGCCTCAATCATATTTGTCATACCCTTGAAAAGTGGTAATATGGCTTTAATTATGTCAATCTCCTCACCAACTCTTACAACTGTCTCCGGTATGTCACTCCCCAAAGATTGAGCAAAAATCAATCTTTCAAAAAGTGGTGCCCTGACAGACCACACTATATGAAATCCACTCAAAATTTGCACATAATTATTGACCTCCTTTTGTAATTTAGGCAATTTTCCATAAGCATTAAGGACTAAATCAAACTTATCCTTAATTGTATTCATTCTATGCTACAAAATATTCAATAGGGCCTGTAATATAGCCTCATTCTTTTCATCATTTATCTTCTTTAACTCTGTAGCCACCTCCTCTTCTGTCATTCCTTGTGCCTCAATCAATGCAGGCTGCTCAGGAGGTGCAGGAGCTACTACAGGAGTATTAATAATTTGTAGTTGTAGCTCCTCTACTTGCTTTTCTAATGCTATTACTTTTATAATCTACAAATCCCTATCCTTTACAAGGGCACTGTAATCACTTAAAAGAGCACCATATGTATCAAACAACTACTTTGTCTTATCTTCATTCAATTTGGCAAATTGGGTCAAGACCTGAGATATCTCAAGGTCCTTAGTATTGTGGATAGACCACACAATCTTGTCTCCTTCCATCTACTCTTTTACATTCAAAATTTGTGGCTTCTTATCTTTAGGGTAAAGACTCCATATGGCTAACGCCTAATTCTTTGGGCTATACCCGAATCCCTTGATTATATCCCCTACTTGGGTCTCTAAAGATAGAGTGACATCCTCCTATCTCTTTATTTGATCTATTATAAAATCAAAATACAAACTCCATCCAGGCACAAGTAGCATGTTGCTCTATCTAACTAATTTCCTAGCCTCATCAGGAGTGAAGCTTTTAGCCTCTGGGTGATATTCTTTTAATTGTTGTACTACCTCATCTGGCACTTGACCCTCTTTAGTTATTTGTACATTAGATGCAACCTATTGTTGCTTGTGCCAGATCAAAAAGCTTTTGAATTCATTTGAATTGACAAAATTCTCATCATTTAGGAATGCATCCTACTTAATTATTCTTTCATCTTAGCCTAAAGCTAGAGGCAACTCTACATCTTTAGTCTCATACCTTTGTTGTCTTTTGGCCTCTCTGACTGCTTTCCTTATTTCATGATGATGAAAGATAGTTCCTATGTAGAGGGCACTTACTCTATCTTTCTTCTTCTTCTTTGATGGCTCTCCAGCCACTAACCTCCTCTTCTTTTGTAGGGGCTCAGTGGTGTCATCAGAGCTGGGTAACTTAGTGAGATCAATGACCTCATTTCCCTCTTCAGTCCCTGCAACCATTGGTTGCTCCATAGGGGGTGAGCTATATATTGGGTAGCCACCATCACTATCTTCTTCACATTTAGAATTAGAGTAGGCTTTTTTACCCTTATTAGTATCATCAATTTGATCCCTCATAAATTCTACTAATGTGTCAAATTGAGCCATCATCTGCTCAAGTCTCTAGAGGTAAGGCAAAGTGGGAAAGAAACCCCCAAATACCAACCCTTTTCCTTTTAACTCCCTTTCAATTTTAAATAATTGATTTGATTGTTAAACTCTTTTGTCTACCTCATCATCTTGAATGATGTTTCTAATCACATCTTCCTCTAGATATTCCTCATGCTGCTTATTAAAAGGAATGGTAGGCATGCAATATCTCCTAGCAGCAACTATGAAACCTTCTATATCCACATATCTATATGGTGCTGCAAACATCCTATATTTCTCTAACCAATCATTTACCTTACTGAAAGCTCCCTTCCCAATTGTAAGATAGTGCACTTTGAAGTGTCGAGGTTTGAAAGTCCCTTTCTTGTGGGGAACCAAATGTTCTTTATTTGTCAGCATAATTTTCCAGGTAAACTCTAAAAATGCAATCCTTCGTGGGACAAAATATGGAAGCAGATGGGGAGGCTGAGGGCACCCATAAACCCTAATCATTGTATAACCCTTATCATAAAAAATGTCTCCCCAATTGTGACCCTTGGTCCACTTATCAATAAATTGTTGGGGTCTAACCAACTACAGGACCTTGGTGGATAACCTTGTGCAATTGACTCCCAAAATCCTGAGAATAGGGTACACAATCCAATTTTCAAAAGCACCAAAATCCCTCCTAGGACAAGAAGGGCTCCAAATTGCCAACCAAAACTACACTAGGTTGGGCTATCTATTCCACATCATTTGTGGCTTGAGATCTTCCACATTTATAACGTTATAATTATAATACACAATAAGGTGCATCAGTAAAGAATAGTGTAAGAACTTGGGTGTAGAACAAGGTGTGAAATTTTTCAAAGATAATAAACCCTCATGCATTCTATTTATCACATATCCAATGTAATCATATCCCCGGCTCACCAGATGACTTTGTGAATCCATAACCAGCATCAAAATATCAGAGGTGATCCTGTCTAGGCTTGCATTGACTCCCAAGACCTGGCATATCCCATATGCAATGTACTTCATGTAAAACCGGAGGTCTTTGTAAGAATATGGAGTCGACCCAGCCATGGGTGCAATGTAGTTCCTATTTTCCTTGGACATATGGCTCTTAATCTCCCGAGAGACCAATGCAGTCTCTCTGACATATCTATTTGCTTGGGCTTGCAAATCTATTTTGGTGGCCATAGGGATTTGAATTCTGAAAGCATTCATGAATGAACTCCGGTCTAGGGTTACCAGGGGAGAGCCATCTTCCTTTCTAATAGTTCTAGACAAGGGATCATACCACTGAGACAGCATAAGCAATGCATCTACATCTAAAAGACCTTAGGAACAATTAATTTAGCCAACCCTAATGTCCAAGGGTTAGAGAATGGTATTGCACTATCACGGTTCTTATAAAAATATCCAAACATACACATGCCTATTACATCAGGAGTCCTGGCATCTCTGTAGTAAGCTAATTCATCCATGAAATAATAATCACTAACCTTTTTATTTTGAGATGACCTAGGCAAGAGGGTTAGGAACTGGTCTAAAAAACTCTCCTTTACTTTTTCCTTAGACTCTCAGCTGGTAGAAGCTCCACCTACTGTTGCATGACTCATTTTGACTAAAATTTTGAAAATTCTCTACAAGATCACTCGTCACACTATAATTTTGGAAACCTCTAAAAACCTAGCACTTTGTACTCTTTGATATGCTCTGTAACTTTCAAATGAGTGACCTCTAACTATTTTATTCTATGGAATTGAATGCACAACCACGTCTAACACCAAAAGATGTCACTTCTACCATTACTTAGCACGAACAAGGCTTCAATTCACTAGCCGTAGCTCTCAAATTTTAAATTCAAATATTCAAAGACCTAGCGACTGAAGAAAAGGTCTCATGGTCACTTAACAACATTGGCACCTTTAAAATGATTGTGAGACATGGTGACTAGGAGGACTTCTCGTAGTTGCGGAAAGATTTCTCACTTTATGAATCCATTACAAGATTAAGAGATCACTACATTTTGATCTAGAGACTCCGCGACTATAGTCAATCTCTTTAGTCCATTTTTAATTTTTCACATTCGAAGATTACCCGACTATAGTCCATTTTTTAGTCATGGGTGAAATATTTCTCATTACGAGATCACGTCACTAAGACCAGCTTCCACTTTTATTACGAGATCTAGCAACTAAAGAAAATTCTTAATCATAGAAAGCTTTTCATATTTTGAATTTGATACTAAGACCTCACGACCAGCATAGGATCAAGTCAAAATCAATGACTGAGATGAAGCAACCTATTAATCCTTACTTTTAACTCAACACTATCCAGAGATCACGTGACTGCACACATCTCACAGTCATGATATACTTTATCTAACCTTAGTTACATCTGGAGACTTGGCAAAAAGCTTTATTCTCAGAGTTGCTGAAAGATTTCTCAAACCACAGTTTAACTCTGAGATTACACGTTGTCCATCGATCAAATCTGCATCTTACGGTTTTCGCTGAGTCTTAGAATCCTTTATCACTTAACTATCACATCTGGAGATTTGGAGACAATCGTGTTGCTAAATTGCTAACTGCATAAGAGATAATTGCCATCTTTGGTAGATAACACAACCAAAGGAAATCCAAATCACTGAATGAAATGACTAACCACATGAAGACTTGGAGACTTGGAGACAACTGCAAAAGAAGACCGCACCTCTATTTCGAGACTCAGTGACCAAGGAGAAAATCATAATCGTAGAGTAAAACATCACTTTAATAAATCATTCAGAGATTACCCGACCAAAGGTAATTGCCATCTAGAGACCACGTGACTATAGTTCCTTTCTTAAAAAATTTGTTACAGAAGTCACTAGATCTTGAGAAAACTTACAGAGACTTGGAGACTAAAGGGGTAATCGCTAAGTTGTTTGATGGTAAAGAATATTCCAAAGTGCTTGTGAGATCGGACGACAAAGGCTTCGGGTAATCGCTAAATATAAGGGAATATTCTTATTTCTTTGGGAGACTTAGGGACTAAAGAGAAGAACAAAGCGCACATGCTTATTTCAAAGCTTAAGTGACCTGATAAAGTAATGGAGAAATAGAAGGCTGATGATTCAAACTAGGGCTTTTTTTATTTTTAGGATATTTAGACCTAGAAAACCCTAAAGATTGTAAATTTTTTTGAAAACATCCTATCTTTTGGGGAAAAAACCAAAAATAGAGATTTTTAACCAACAGTGGCTCTATCTAAGGATGTTAAAATGTAATTTTAAACAAGAACCATAGATCTCTGGGACGCAGACCAAAAATTGCACTAACCTAAAACAGGAATAGAAACACACAACCTGAGAGGAAACAAACCTATACAAAATTTATAAGAGGTTTACATATGCATGAAAATCAAAAACTTAATTGAAGAAGGGTTTCAAGAATTGCCCATGCACTGGCAACTCAAAAATTTCATCATCCATATTCTTCAACAAGTATGAATCTTTTCCAAAACTCTCATGAATCACAAAGGGACCAAGCCATAATCATTCAAACTTTCTATGCTTCCCTTTATCTTCTACTCTCACATTCCATTGAAGTACTAAGTCATTTGGTTTGAATTTTTTGGTAGTTGCTCTTTTGTCAAATAGTTATTTCATCTTCTGTTGCAACTTGATATTGATCTTTTGACTTTCCCTTCTCAGTTCATCTAATTCAGTCAATTGCATGATTCTGTCCTGCATTGGCTCTGAGACATCCAATTCCTCATCTTGAATGAACTTGTAAATTGGAATTAGATTATTCATGGGTAACCTTGATTGCAGACCATATACAAGCTCAAAGAGAGACTTCTGAGTGGCTTTCTTCACTGTAATCCTATCTGCCCATAAGGCTAACTTCAACTTGGAATGCCAAGTTCTCTTATTTTTCTCAAGTATTTTCTTCAAGATTGTTAGAATGCTTTTGTTACTAGACTCAGCCTGTCCATTTGATTGAGGATGATAAGGAGATGAATAAGATTTTATGATCAGGGATAACATTATGAAACCCCATTTTAGGAAAAAGTGTAAACTCTTGGTGAATTGTACATTATTTTAGGGGATTTTTTTGTTTTAATGCAGGTGAATTTTTTTTTCGATTCCATGATTTTTCATAGTTTTTATTGGCAATTTTTTCCCCGCTGAATGAAAATTTCATAAATTGCTAGCAAATAATTTTCTTTTCAAGTAAAAAATAATAATACATGAGGCGAATAATTTTCTTTTCAAATTAAAAATAATAATATATGAGGCGAATAATTTTCTTTTCAAGTAAAAAATAATAATATATGAGGTGAATGAATTTGTTTTGAAGGGTAAAAAAATATTTCTATTGGCGAATTTTATGTACCATTTAAAAATTTATTTATTTTATTGGTGATTTTCAAAAGATGGGAAATATTTTTTTATAATGCCTTAGACTAACATACCTAACATACATACATTATTTTATACCATCCGATGATCCAAGATCAATGGCTGAAGTTTAATTTCGGCCCCAATTTCTTGAAGGAAACAAAGTTGTGGAGGAAGTCACTGGAATGTTGACAAGTATCAAATAAGGGTTACTTGTCTGTAGACTATAGTGTACACGTGTTGGTATTGATATTTACGGTTCTATTACTATAGTGCAACTTGTAACCTCTTAAATTCGTAAGCAATAAATGCCTTGTCAGTGAGAAGCGACATTCTTTAACTTGTCATGCAGAGTAGACACGCACAATCGCACCACTTCCAAATTCGTACAAATGCTATAACCGATATCTGACATTTTTTGCTTATATGGGAAAGATTTACTGCCAGATATGAAAGATTAAGGACAAAATATTAATTTCTCACATGCATGCATTTAGGGGAAAGATTTACATGAAATATTTAGAGGCATGGTAAGGACAATGGATTTAATACCATTAAAGACAGAATAATTTATTGCTAAGTAACGATCTAGAATTCAAGGGCTATTTATAGATGATCTCTCTTCATTATTCATCGATTCATCTTTGGCATTTGCTAAATAATTTCTTTGTTTAGGGTTTGTAGTCTGCAAATAATTTGTTTTTAAGTTTTCTATAGTTTTAGTATTTTAGATGGACACTCCAATTAGGCTTATATGCACATCTGAGGAGGCCCAGAAGGCCTTTCTAGGTTCCTTTACTGATGAAGCCTTAGAATCTATTCGTAAGGAGGGTGGGCCTTTCATTATAGAGGCTGTGAGAATGGTGCTAGGCAGAGAGTTTTAGAACAATGAAGATAGGCACCGGGTCAACACGGACATCACATCCCATTTTTTGGCATCTCTTCTCGACCTCGGAGGAGAGAAGGTAGAAATGTTAATGCTGTTGAGGAGGGTGTTTAAAGAAGAGTACCTAGGGGATGACATTAGTGTTGTCATGTTCACAAGAAGAGGGGTGGGGATCCCTTGGGCAATGGAAATACCCAAGCTTCTCCTCCCAGGCTAGAATGTGGCCAGGCAGCTTTTTCTTTTGGGCCTCAATGCTGGGTAGTACAAGCACCATAGGAAATGGGCCTTGCTTGCTAGGGATTTCCTTCGAAAGTGGTTTTCCCTTGACAAAGAGGAGGCTGAGGTGGGGGAATTCGGGTGGCTCAATGAATTCACGCAGATAATCATCTCTCATGAATTTTACCTAGATGGAGCCAAAGGCCAAAATCAGTAGAGGACTACTACTGGTTTTTTTCATAAAAATTTTATGGTTTTTTCTTGTTTATAGTATGCTTCTTTTTGTAGAATTTACTATTGTATTGGAAATAGACACTGGTGACTGGACTACTAGTCTTCTAGTGGTTTTTGTTTTATAAAAACATACCTCATTTTTTTGTTTTTTTTGTTTATAGTAGGTTCCACTTTGTTCTGGAAGTGGAACTACACAATCTTTATGTAATTATAATTTTATGAAAAGAAAACAATGAAAATTTTGCTCATTTCAATCTGTACAAAAAATGGTTCTTAGACTTCTCTGTCACTGTGATTGCAATATTTTAATTAGTTGCTTTATGATTTATCTACGTATTAGATATGTATGATGTTACATGTATCACAATTGTACAATGTAGACAATTATAGTTAATAAAAGAAATGTATTATTAGTTATCACTGAGTACTGACATTAAGTTTGGGTAATGTTACCTGTCAAAATTCACACACTCGTACATTTAATATGAAAGATTTATAGAATTTTGAAGGACAAATGAAATAATAAGGTTAGATTTATAGAATTTTGAAGGACAAATGATTTAATAAGGTTAGAGAAAGAATTTATGGTATTCTAATTATAATGTATGAGAATTATATGTGAATCTGTGATTATAATTATCAACATTAAAGTTGTAATCTAAATCAATAAAAAATATCTTTTTAACTTTAAGTATACTATTTAATCAATAAAAAATTCCACAAGCTTTAGCTCATTTCAATTTGTATAAAAAATGGTTCTTAGACTTCTCTGTCACTGTGATTGCAATATTTTAATTAGTTGCTTTATGATTTATCTGTGTATTAATAAAAGAAATGTCTTATCAGTTATCACTGAGTACTGACATTAAGTTTGGGTAATGTTACCTGTCAAAATTCACACACTCATACATTTAATATGAAAGATTTATAGAATTTTGAAGGACAAATGAATTAACAAGGTTAGAGAAAGAATTTATGGTATTCTAATTATAATGTATGAGAATTATATGTGAATTTGTGATTATAATTACCAACGTTAA
The DNA here is from genome assembly GCA_027943335.1 of Chamaecyparis obtusa. NCBI lineage: Eukaryota > Viridiplantae > Streptophyta > Pinopsida > Cupressales > Cupressaceae > Chamaecyparis > Chamaecyparis obtusa. The sequence goes on along the minus strand of BSBK01009462.1, from coordinate 132,966 downwards.
AGTTATAATCTAAATCAATAAAAAATATCATTTTAACTTTAAGAATACTATATAATCAATTTGATAGACAAATGAATTAATAAGGTTAGAGAAAGAATTTATTGTTTTCTAATTTTAAGGTATGATAATTATATGTGATTATAATTATCATTATCAATGTTAAAGTTATAAGCAATAAAAAATATCATTTTAACATTAAGTATACTATTTAATCAATAAAAAATATTACTTTAACTCATGTTTGGGAGACCTAGGGAGTCAGTGACTCAGCGACCACATAAATCTCGTTATCTCTAAACACTAACCTTGGTCCTTAACTCCGGCCTCTAAAATTTATTAGAATTTAATATTATTAAAAAATAGTGCATTTTGAATTTGATTGGCTAAAATTGTTACTATTCAATTAAATAACTTTAAATGTTATTAACTTATTAAGTTATTATCCATTATTAATTAATATTATAAAAGAAAAAATAACATTATAACATTTAACAATGTCTGTTGCAAATAACTACCGTTGGATGAGCACAGATTGACGATGTATGATGGACTTCAGGATGAAAGGGAAAAGCAACCCCATCTTTTGAAACCCATTTTGGAATCATGACACATGTCGACCGTCAGTTGAGTGGTGACTAGGTGAGTTAATGGGACCCACGAGGGCCCGGGGCCACTAGTATCACAGGCACACAATGCCATTATGATCATTGGATTATTGTAGATCAACGACCAAAGTTGTATTTCAGGATGAAAGGGAAAAAGTAACCCCATCTTTTGAAACCCATTCTGGAATCATGACACGTGTCATTAAACATGTAAGAGTCTTACGTTCCACTCGTAGTCTCGCATGGTCCTACCAAGTATCAACAATGCCATTTGATGATGATGTGACACATCTAACTCGGCCATCAGGTGAGTGGTGACTAGGTGAGTTAATGGGACCCACGGCCACAGGGGCCCAGGGCCACTAGTACCACAGGCACACAATGCCATTATGACCATTGGATTATTGTAGATCAATGACCGAAGTTGTATTTCAGGATGAAAGGGAAAAAGAAACCCCATCTTTTGAAACCTGTTCCAGAATCATGACACGTGTCACTAAACACGTAAGAGTCTTATGTTCCACTCGCAGTCTCGCATGGTCCTACCAAGTACCAACAATGTCATTTGATGATGACGTGACACATTTGACTTAGCCGTCAAGTGAGTGGTGACTAGGTGAGTTAATGGGACCCACGGCCACGAGGGCCCGGGACCACCAGTACCACAGGCACACAACACCATTATGACCGTTGGATTATTGTAGATCAATGATTGAAGTTGTATTTTGGGATGAAAGGGAAAAAGAAACCTCATCTTTTGAAACCCGTTCCGGAATCATGACACCTGTCAGCCGCAGTCTCAAGACTCGCATGGTCCTACCAACAATGCCATTTGATGATGATGTGACACATCTGACTCATAGTCGTCAGGTGAGTCAGTCATCAAATCACAGATGAGTGGTGACGACTCTAGATTGTACTATTTTGGCACTTTATGTTTCACTTTTACAGATTTATAAAGGGTTTACAGATTCTAAATTTCTATGTTGAGGAAAGCAAGTGCAACAAAGTCTCTCAGCTGAAGCTCTGTAACCTATTCCCAGTCAAAGTCTGCAAAAATCAAAGCTAAGGGTAATGGGTAAGTACTAAAATCCTGAACACGTAGGTCCTGCATTTTAAATTTTTCAAATATCTTGATTTACAACTTTACTGTTTATATTATAGAAAAAAATTATCCTGTTACTTGTTAGGGTTTAATTTTGATTCTTGAATCACCCCTATAAATTGTAGGCTTGTAGGCTACAGCTGTGTATAAATATTTGAATTTTCCTACGAGTAAATAGTGATACCAGTTTAGGTTACCACTTACTAGCTTACCATGATGGGCAAAACAATTATCAAGAATAAGACTATGAGTAAAAAGACAAGTTAGATAATAGAATTCCACAATCTACTTAAAACACCAGGTTTCACAGATGTATTCCATGATATTTATGACCTTGTTATTCATGGAAATAAGGGAATAATAGAAATTAGATTTGCAATTGAAAACAAGTGGAATGATCCAAATAAGGGTTCCAAATTTTCTAAATTTAACCCAAAGGTAAATGCAATGGCAAATAAAATTGCATCGTGGAATGCTAGGTTGGCAAGCATGGCATTACCTCAAGTATTCTGTTGCCCAGAAATTGTCATGGTCTATGCTGAAAATTATGATGAAAATAAAAAAGCAATTGTGAATAAACATACTCAGGAGGAAATTTTGTCCATAACTGAGAGTGAATTTGCTAGTCTGTTGAACCTAGGGTTTGAATAGAAAAACTCAAACATGCAAATTGACCTGAGAAAGTTGGCAGAGGATTATGATAAAATAGATGCAACACAGAGAGATTCTTATATCAAAGGAATAACAATTACAAATAGTTCAAGCCTGAGTCCAGATCATAGGCCTCCTTATGATTATGAAATTTTTGTGCCATGGGTTCAGGACAATATTTCCTTGCTAGCATTTTTTTTGGGATTGGATAGTAACAAACAAGTGGGTGCCAACATTCTTGAAATGCTTTTTCATATTCATTTTGAAAAAGAACCAGTAAAATATTATTTTATTGAGCACATTGTTCATTGCATGCAAGAACAATTAGTAATGATTAAAATAGGTTCACAGAAGACATTTAGATTCACAACCTACTTGTGCTATCTTCTCTTAGCAAAGCATCATGCAATATTTCAGACAAACAAGCTTTTCAGTCAGGGCCAAAATCCAATATATGAGTTGAGACCTCAAATAAGGATGATTGATAATAGAAGGAACTACAACAATTTTGTAGACTTCTTTTTGGCACCAATGTATGATAAAATTATAGGCACTCCAATGCCTAGATTACCTGCTAGTTGTAGAGATTTAATTCAACTTGGAAGTAAAATACAATTGGCTGACTGGTACTTCATGGAAGAGTACACAGTGTTAAGGTTTTACGATTCAGTAGTAGAACCCTAAAAACTTCCAATACATGTCACAGAGAGGGTATTTGCATTGGAATATGTACAACATATGGAGAGCATAGATGTACTCTTTAGTGGTCAGCAAAAGAAAATGATATTTCCTTCCTTTCCTTTCTCATTTGGAGGGTTCACATTTGAGAGAAGAGGATTCAAAGTGACGGAAGCCTTTTTTACAATTTTTCACTTTGATGTTGATAGTCACTGGCAGTATGATCCACTCAACATAATTGCAACAAAGCTTATAGAGAATGAGAACTCTGCAAGAAAATGTCAACATGAAAGTATGCCATTGATTGAAAAATTTAAAAACATGGATTCTTGGGAGGAGGTCAAAAAAGAGATGGAGAAATATGTTGCTGAAAATAATATGTCAATACATGAATTGTCATAAAAAATTATGGCATTGCACAAACAGAAAGGAAAAGTGAAGGCCATGAGTATAACATCCTCCAATTTCTACCAGAAAGCTGCTCAACCATCTACAAATTCTATTCCAAAAAAGCTAATGAATGATTGTATTGATGATAATTGGACTCGAACCAAAATTTCTAATTTTTAGGAAATGAGGAAGAATCTCAGTGAGCCAAAGACCTCTACAGATCTTTATGATGTGGAAGAGGATACAAAGTTTAACGAATAGTGGAATAAGGAGCATCTAGATGAAGCATATCCAGTTGATGATTACGATGATGATGACAATGACTAGGCTAAGCAGGCTTTTGTGAATCCCACGGCCACATCTAGTACAGTATATTCAATTAGTAGAGGAGTTGATGCCTCCAAAAAAGATCAATATACCAAAGGGGTAGATATTATAGAAAAAATGGGCTACCAAGGTTTTGGTGGTTTGGGTCCTACTAGACAAGGGTTTTGGTCTTTACCTAATCCAGCACCTAAACCAAAACATGGTGTGAAACTAGGCCTTGGGCTTGGAGTTCAATCATCATATTCATCAACTCAGTCAATTCCACTTGTTCTAGCTTCAAATATAGTTCCATTTGTTCCAAGCACTCAGATTCAATCTGAATCAAGCACTACAACTACAACTACAACTAGTGGTTCAAAAAGGGCATTATAGATAGACACGAAAATAATTTTTCCCACAGATCAAGGTATTGTAAAGAAGAAAAAGGTTTTGACAAGTATTGGTACAACAATGCCAATGGTGACTGGGACTCCAACAATTGCCCAACCTTTAGGACAAAACCCTCAGGTTCAGAACAATCCAAATACTCCACTTGTAATGGGTTAGGGTGTTGCTAATCCTCATGGTGTAATTAGTAGCACCACAGGCAACATAGGTGGAAGCTCCTACATCAGTGCAAGTGCTATTTCACCATTCAAACATTCAATTGTGTCACAAAACCCTAATTTTCATTACAATGATTTTGTAACTAACTATGAACAATCAAAAAATAGGAATAGACAACATAGTAAGACAATGAAGATGGAAGTAGTTGCTGCTGCTCGTGAGGTAGAACCTGCAACAAATAGGCTATTTCCCACATATTTCCCAAATAAAGATATGATGGAATTCATGGTTGTTATGCCCCCAGCTAGAGATAACAATCCACTAGAGAGTCAGTTAGATCCATGTCAATTTCAAGTTAGCACCCTCCAAATGGATTTATCCAAAATTAAAAATGTGGACAAGATAAATGTGTCAAAAATGACCAACCAAGTGGTCTATAGTTCACTGATGAAGTTGGAGAGAGAGAAAGGAAAGCTTCAAGGCACAATAGATAAGTTAAAGGCAGACCTAGAAAATGCAAAGGCAACTAAGAAAGCAATAGAAAACAAGTGCAAAAAATTAGAGATAAGGATAAAAAATTCATCCTCTAAAGAAGCAATTAGAGTTGGATAGCAAGAACATATTGACGTGGAACTAAAATCCCTAAGGGAAAAATTGGAATAGAGCGAACAAAAACTTCAGAATGAAAAAGCCTCTTCATTAAGTATTTACAAAAACTTGGAGAGTGTGGGAGAGGCGACCAATAACTTAAAGAAAGAATTGGAGAATGAGAGGGTAAAAATAAAATAGTGGGAACAGAAAGCAAAAGAGTGGGAAGAGAAAGCAGAGGAAATAAGAAAAGATAGTGAACACAAGTTCTCAGAAATGAGAGAAGACCTAAAGAAGACAAATAATACAATTAAAAATTATGAAAACAGCTTGAATGACCATGTAAATAATACAGTCAAGAAAATAAAAAAATTCTTTTGGGGCCAAATAAAGATGTCTTCTGATAGGTTGTGTGATTGGTTTGAACTGAATAAAACTCTTACAGATGTTTTTGGGAAGCAGAGAGAGCACATTGAGAAGAACAAAAGTTTTTGTTAGAGAAAGAAAATTGCAAAGCAGATTATGCAAGAAATCGACAGAAGTAGTGACAGGCATTTGGCAAGCAAGGGAATTCAGGACCGCATTGCTACAACAATAAAGGCGAACTCTGTCTTTCAAAAATGTCTAAAACTAACAGAAGCAGAAGAAAATGTTTCCTTATTCAGGCCAAAGCTCGCTAAGATGAATAGTAAAACAAGAAAATTGATATCTCTTGGTTTGCCGAGTCCTGGTCTTGATTACTCATCAATGAGTTTCATTGGAAGAGAAGCTTACAAAAAAAAGTTGGAGGACACAGTGACGTCTAATTTAGGCAACCTTCCTCAGGACAGAACTTATGAAGGCATTTCAAAGTGCATCAAAACATTCACAAATTTGAATGCAGTAATGGAAGGAACATTGCTTACAACTCACTCTTCCAAGTATGGATGGTTGATGAGGTTGCAGGTCATGTACTATAACATGACAAATTTTGCCCTTCCAACCGATGAAGAATGGAGCATGCTAAAGAAACTGACAGAATCATCTCAATCTCATCAATCATAGTATGTGAAAGTACTTTCAGTTTCAATCATCTCTATATCTTTAGTATATATCTTTGATATTATCCTAAATACTAGAGTCTAGAATTGAGTTTAAAGTAACAAGTTTGAACTTTGTTTTTTGAATAGGATGAATGCTATAGTCTTGTAGATGCTATTACCAATGCTAATTTACTAAACTGGCCTGTCAAGTGTCAAATGCATAAATGTACAACTAAAGTTGTAGAGATGTTGTATACTTGTAGTTGTCTTACTGATTTAGATTTTGAGACTTCTCACTTCACATTAGGCAAATTGACCTAAAGCTATTGTTGCTCCCTTGTTTCAATAAAAGGGAATTCAGGGTCATTACTCATTGGCTTAGGGTAATGAAATTGAAATTGGGCAATGTGCCAAATTGCCAATGGGTATTGAGTCATTGAGTTTTGTAAACACAATCACAGAGTTGTGTTCTTACTAGTATTAATGAATGAATTGTTACATTGTATCATATTTGTAATTAAATTAATGAGGATCAGTATTTCTAACTCTAAGAATTCTAACATATGAATTGCTATGTTGTCAAAACAAATAATGAAAAATCTACAAGAATTATACCATATGAGCTGAATAATGCAAATGAAAACCATTATTAATTATGGAATTGAATATTGATGACATTATCAACCACATTCATGTTTTTGACATTGGAATATGCTATTATGCATGACTGATGATGAGATACAGAAACTGACAGTAGACTTCAGGAAAAAGATTAATAAATACCTAGGAGGCTAGGAACTGCTACTTCTACAATGGTTCAACTTCAAGCTGCCACATCATATCATCATTGAGATCGTCAGATTCAGCACCATCAACTTCATAGATTCCTTGGTTCTTCAATATGTTTTCTTCACTTTGCATACCACTACTTAACTGATGTTCACCGCTAGCAGTACCAGTACCAGTAGTACATGAATCAATGACATCATTATTTCTGGCATTCCCACTCCTAGTCCCACTCCCACTTTGGTTTGAAATGTTTCCCATCCCTCTTCTCTGACATTTCTTCCTCCACAATTTCAGTGCCCTTTCGTAAGGAAAAGTATTGACTTCACACCTGGATGTATAAACCCTCAAGCAATTTTCTAGAATCTTGTCTAGTTTGCTTCTTAGCTTTGAATTTAGGAATCCTAAAGCACTGAAAACTCTCTCATCCTCCACCAACCCCAATATCATGGTCAGACATAAATCAGCAAGCTTGAAATATTCTGATATTGAATCAGTCAACAATTTGCTCTCAACTAGATTTTTCCAAAGCCTTAATACCGATCCATCTTCGCAAGGGTTCTACATAACATTATATTGTTCCCTCATTGTTATTGAAAAATGACCTGATTGCTCTCTCAAATGATTTCCATCTAAAATTCCATTTAGATTTACTCCATTTAACTCTTTGGTTTTGCAGAAATGATCTATCAAAGTTAGTAGCCTAGTTTTAAAATCTTTTGGATTGTTCATACTCCAATATCGAGGAAACACAATAGCCATGGATTCAAGTAGTTTGACTAGAGGGAATCTTGCTCTAATCTGTGAGGAAAGATCATAGGCAATGTGCTTCACAAAAGCTATTACAGACTCAATGATCTTGGTAAAGTCTTCCCTTTTAATACTTGATACTCACCGAGTCCTAGTGTTCTTTCCTGGTTCCTCGGACTCGATCCTGGAAAAGTAGTGCATTGGTATCTCAACTCTGTGAACTTCTACACATAACTCCCCATTTGAACCTATTTTTAAAAAGTTATCAGGATTGTCCAAATCTATGACTTTCAGCTAGCTGGAAAATTTTACATTATCTTCACATAATTGATAGAGACTATCAAGCGCCATGTATGTCAATTTATGGAGCGAAGCATATTCTGCAATATACATAGCTCTTTGCTGGGCCTTTTTCATTAAATTTCTCATTTCCTTAAGCATGGGAAGAATACCTACTAATGTTAACAATGTCTCTACATTAGTTAACATTGCCAGCATCACAGGAAATTTTGGTTGCCCAGCTTCGTCATGACTTGAGTTCATTAGACCAAGCAACGATTGATATTCTTGAAAAACTTGATGTGCTGGTCCATCCAAAGAGATCCATCTGGTATCATTATCCTTAAGAAGCTTGTTCCTGTCAGTTAGTCCTTCGGAAAAGTGTTGAAATTCCCTAAATCATTTCAGACTTTGACAGAAGTATTGGTAGAGCTCTTTCATTAAAGCTTCAATTTTTTGTACTGGAGCATGTTTGCTGATAAATCCAAAAGCTAGATTCATTCTATGGGCCATGCAGTGAATGGGAGTAACGTAGGGTGCAGAAGAAGATTGTATCTTTATGCAAAGACCGCCCTTGTGGCCTTACATTACTGAAGCTCCATCTACTCCAATACACACTTTTTGGCAATGGTCATGTCATTTATACCTCCATATTCAATTAGAGAACTCTTTACTAGTTCAAATAAATTTTTCGCTGTCACATTATCCTTCATTTTAGAAACAGTTAGTAGATGAGGTTGGCGAACAAAATTTTTTACAGTATAAACATGCATGCATACCCAGGAAGTATTGTCTACTGCTGTAACCTCATCTAAAGACAATGCAATAAAATTTGACTCTTTAATTTTTTCCTTTAGATCCTCTTTTTCAATCTTGGCATGACAACTTGCCCATTCCCATCCACTGTTTACTGACCAGTGACTGTTAGGATAGTTATGAACTTTTAGGAAGTGTAATAAAGCACTCAATGATGGGTAGTCAGTCACAAGATGCCCTCTGCTCAAAATATTAAACACAACACTTAACTAAACAACTTTTCCCATTAGTTCTACTTCGAACACTTTTCCAAAACAAGCTTCAATAGAGCCTTTAACTTCACCAGGCTTCTTTTTTATATTATGCTGAAATTCATATAATTATGCATTCCTAACATGTTGAGATGCCTCCTTCATTTTCCATCTTATTACTGATTTTTGAACTCCATCTATCATTTTCTTTTCATAAAATTTACCCATATGCTTCTCTATGGTGTCAATTTTTAGCTGCAACCTCTTTTCCTTCTTATTTATCTTGCTACAAATCTTACATTTGCATTCTACCAGAGGCTCCCCTTCAATTAGATTATCCACTAGTTCAATGAATGGATACTTTGACACCCATTCTATTTGAAAATTCCTTGACAAATCCCACATTCTATCATTCTTTGATTTGTATTTTCTTTTCTTCCCTACACCATCATCTTCTTTGACATTCTCAGTCTCATCCAAGTCGATTATATCATTATGGCTACTCTAGGTATTTAACTAAAAATATTCTTCAAGTTCATCATGATCTAAGATATCATGTTCATTGACTTCTTTAATATGTCACGTAGGTTCAGCCTTAGGTTGTGAATCTTGAAAATCTTCTTGTGATGAAGTAGCTTCCCGATTTTGGCAAGAAACATTTCCAACACCATGACCAAAGTATGATGATAAGGTTTTGCATTTTTTTGGCCTCTCTTGGCTTTCCCCATATGCGGGAGCCTTACCCTTATTCTTGTTTGACATCTTGATTCTTCAACGAAATAAAGGCTACCAGCCTACCAGTGAAAAAAAAATGTTACAAAAATGTTTACTTGTTGAAGAAGTGACAAATGACAATAGAACTATAATATACAATGTTTACATAGTCGTAGAATAATAATCACTTACCTTTGCCTCAAATTCAATCGCAGTCGTGACTCGATAAAGCAGTCAAGACTCAATAGTCTGAACTTTGCTATGGATCAAATTGAAGTTGAACCGATCCAAATTGTGTAAAATAACATTGATGTATGAATGTATTTATACTAATCTTTATTGGTGAATTGGGTGGGAGGTATTAGGTCGGTGTCCAAATATTTGGTGAAGCTCGCATAATTATAACATGTCTTGTGTTATATCCTAGGCGATTATGGGTCATCCAATACCATCGTAATATTAATAAAGTTGGCAAAAATCAATCGGTTTGAGACACACATCTGTAAAATGGTTGGCGAAGTTGGGTCCACCTAAATATATATATATATATATATATATATATATATATATATATATATATATATATATATATATATATATATATATATATATATATATATAACTATTGGTGAATATAGGCCATCCATTTGGGGCCGCTTTGAAATTATAGGTGAATGTTAAAAAAATATTGTGCCCAAAAATTATATGCCATTGGTGATGATCCCGACCATTGGACCCAATTTTCATAAACCAATTGGCGATGAGCCCAGACATTGGACCCAATTTACATAATTGCGGGGCAATATGATCATTCCCAGGTGGCCAATATATTCGCCAAATTGGGGGTCGATGGCAAGCGACATTCACCAGTTGGCAAATAATCACCACTAAAGTTTTTGCTGGTTATGATTCCTTTTTTTTTACAAAACTCCTTGAACTCATCTGATCTGAAACACATTGCATTATCTATGATCAATTTCATGGGGACACCAAATCTGGTCAAAATATTATCAAGTAAGAAGTCACACACTACTTTACTTGTTGCCTTCTTTGTGGGAATGGCCTCTATCCATTTTGTGAGATAGTCGGTAGCAACAAGTAGCCAAATGTGCCCTCCACTAGATTTCTTAGCAAACTCACCTATGAAATCCATTCCCCACATGGAAAATGGTGCCTTAGCAACTATTGGGTTTAACAATAGTGCTCCTGAATATTTTAATTTAGAAGAAAATTTCTGATAGGCTTCACATTTCTTAACAAACTAGAAAGAGTCTTTAAACAAAGTAGGCCAAAAATAACCAGCCCTTAAAATCTTATGAGTAGTAGTCTTTGCTGAATAATGCCCTCCACAAACACTGACATGCATTTCACTCAAAACCTTCTCTGCTTGACACTTATCAAGGCAAAACAGCAAGATCCCATCTCTATTTTTCCAATACAAGTCCCCTTGTATCAATGTATACTTCTAAGCTTGCAATTTTAGGGATCTCTTTTGATTATCTATCATATATTTTGGGCATCTGGCATTCTTAATGAAATATACAATATCAGCATTGTATGGTTGCAACTCAATACTTGTAATTGTCATATCTAGAATTTCTTCATTGTTAACCTGGACTAAATCCATATTCTCTTCAGTCATCAATTTTGCCAAGCCTTGTCCTCTTACATGCTTAGTGATATGGATTTCTAAATTGAATTCTTGAATCCTGGTAATCCACTTGCATCTCTTACCAGTAACTTTTGACTGAGTAAGGACATCTTTTACTGCTGCATGTGGGACATATGCCATTACCTTAGCACAAACTAGATAAGGTCTAAAACATTTTACTGCTTTTACCAGTGCATATGCCTGCTTTTCCATCATCTCATAATTCAGCTCAGAGGTCTATAAAGATTTACTAAAAAATGCAATTGGATGCTCAAAACCTTCTTGATCCTTTCATAATAATACAACAACTATGGTGTGAAATGATGCAGAAGATAAAAGTGAAAAAGGCTTGGTATAATCAGGAGACCTAAGCACAAGTGCTTGTTGAACTACTTCTTTAATTTTATCAAATGCACCCTGAGCTTTTTTAGTCCATTGAAACTTGACATCCTTCTTTAGCAACTTCACTATGGGTTTGACAATTTCGGCAAAATTTGCAATGAATCTCCTAACAAAATTGATTTTTCCTAAAAAGGATTGCACCCCTTTAAGATTTTTGGGTAATGTAACCCTTTTGATAGCTTCAACCCTCTCTGGATCAATTCTTATTCCTTCTTTTGATACAATGTTTCCTAGCAACTTTCCTTCTTTGACTGCAAAGTTACACTTCTTTGGATTCAGGGACACATCATATTCTAGAGCTTTGACAAAAATCTTTTCTAGATGTGAGCAATGATCAACAACCCATTTAGAATAAGTAGTTAGGTCATCCTGGTACACCACCATAAACAAGTCTATATATTCTTTGAAAGCAACATCCATGGCCCTTTGAAAAGTTGCTCCAACATTTCTAAGGCCAAATGGCATTCTGACATATACATAGGTTCCCCAAGGTGTTGTGAATGCTATTTTGAATTGTTCAGATTCTTTCACCAACACCCGGTTATATCCTGAGAAACCATCCATCATAGACAACAACTCACATCCAGTGACTTTATGCAACATTGCCTCCATGTTGGGTAATGAATAATTGTCCTTCAGTGATGCAACATTCAGATTCCTAAAGTCCACACAATCTAATATCACCGTTCTTCTTTCTAACTGGGACTAAATTAGATACCCAAGTTGAATGCCTTATAGGTTGGATTATTCCTGCATCACTCAGCTTGGCTAGCTCCTACTACATTTTAGGAGCCAAAATTGGGTTAATGGGTCTTTACTTCTATCTAAATGGTTTAACATCTTTCTTTAATGGGATCTCATGTTGGAACAGGTCCTCTCTATAAGCTTTTAGGTCATCACAGGACCATGCAAACACATGCTTGTGCTTTCTTAACAACTTTATCGGGTTATATCTTAGCTGAGGGGCTAATCCCTTCCCAATATAAACCATTTGAGGTGCATTATGTGATCCCAAATTCACTTCCTCCAGATCTTCAGCCTTAGCACTACTTGTTTTTGACATATAATCATTTTGACTACTATATAATGCTTTTAATTTAGTTAAACCCTTAGGGATATGATTTGAACTCAACTGGATTACCTCATTTCCCATGACCATGTCCTTACCTTCAATTTCCTCAACCAATGTGTTGTATTCTATAAGTTGACCCTCATGTATGTCAAGGAATTGCATAAATTTCAAAATGCCATGATCATCCTCAAAGACCTGCCAATTGTAAATGTTGTCTGCAACAACTAGTCTACTTTTTATTTCAACAATTAACACTCCAAAAAAAGTTGAATCATCCCTTTTCAAAGAAACATTGGCCAAAAAATCAGCCATTATGTTCTTGGATCTTTCTACCCAACATATATTAAAAGCATCAAACATTTCAATCTGATCCCATATTACACATTTATACAATTTCAACCTATCATTCTTAACAACATACTTAGATCAAACTTGTGCCACCACAAGCTCAGAATCACCAAAAACCTTTAAACATTTTATCCCATGTTTGATAGCAATATTCAATCCCAATGATAGTGCTTGATATTCAACAATATTATTTGTGCATTGAAAAGTCAATGAGAATGAATACTTAAAAGTGGTACCTGATGGAGATATGAATAAAAATCCAACTCCTAAGCCTTCTTTTGAGCATGCTCCATCAAAATACATCTTCCATAGTCCATCTTGATGTTCCTTCAGTTCCTAAGTCAATGGATCTGAATCTTCCTTTTGTGAAATGGCTTTTTCCACTCTAAAATTTTCCATGTCAACATCCACACAACAATTCAACTCATCTGTATTATTTAGCTCTATCATGTGTGGGGTTCTTCTTTCTTTGGATACTCTCACATTTTCACCATCAATATTGAAATTTGCAAAGGATAAATCACACTAGATACTACCTCCCATTGAAGCACTCCATTTCCTTGATAGTAACATTCCATAATGAGGTGGGATATCAACCACAAGAACACTCATTGTTAACAACTTATCAAGGAAGGCTACCAACTTGTAAGGAAATGCTTTTATAGTACCAATAATAGGGATGTCTCTTGAATCCATACCTTGACATCTTCCATGAGGTGTATCTACTTTTAAACCCAAAGATTTCATTATTTCTGCAAGCATAACAGTATTGGAGGCTCTTGAATCAATCATACAATTTCTTAACAACTTTCCATTTACTATTAGGGACAAAAAGAAAGGATCAATAGTTCCTATCATAGTACTTACAACATTACTATCCAAATAAATTTGAGGGATCTCGAAGATAATCTCCCCACACTAGTTGTCAGTTGAATCACTTGCTGCAATAGCCATTCTACTAGTCTTGGTGGAATTTTGGGTATTAGAAGGAAGAACCCCTTTCACCCAACTCAAAGCCTTGTCTTTATGCTCTTCTATCCTCATCATTTCTAATAAGGGGAATTTGACAGTAATTTGTGATAACAATTTTCCCATGTCAACTAGGACATACTTGGGGTCAACTACATCCTGCTTAATGACATTAGCCTCCTTAATTTCTTCATGTTCTATAAGGCCATGCTGATCCTTGTTCAGGGTTTTGACCTCCTTTTGGGTAGAGACAATAGTCTCCTGAAGAGGTCTTTGCTTTACTCTGTAGGTCACATTAGGGGGAGAAAATGTTATGTTCTTCTTAATTTTAGTCTTGTTGACAGCATCTGCAACCTTATTTTTGTCTTGAGTTTGTTTTACATCTCTATCTATCCTTTTGATGAATATACCAAATGAATTTTGACTTGAATTTCCCACCACTCTATTTCTCAAATTATAGTTACTGTTGGCTTGGGTGACCATGTCTACTGTGATTTGTGCAATTTCTTCATCACAAGGTCTTCTCAACACTACTGGCTCATCATTTCTTAAAGTGTTGCACTGGACTACATCCAGGTGACTGTCTTCTTCATCAGAAAACACTTGCTAATGATAAATCTCATTTCTGACTTGGGAACTACCAACATCTTGGTCTTCATCTTCTTTAGTGGAATCCATTTCATCATATATGTATGAAAAAGTCATAACACATCCTTGATCATCATAAGACTCTTCATTGTTGTTGTCTTGCTCCTCATCTGCATAAACACTTTGAGCAATTGCATAGTAATAAGGGTCATGAGGTGATTGGAAAAAAATACACCAGGGAACATCATCATTCATATTTACTATATTTCTGTGCAAGGGGTCTGGGGTCTTATCATTTGGTTTATCCTTTCTTTCAGGGAAAACTGGCTTCCCATCTTTCTACTGAGTGTTATAAGGATAGTTCTGCATTCTTGGTAACTTGTTAAAGTTATTGAAGGATGGCCTATAATTTCCCTTCACTCTACTATTCCTTGCTTCATTAGGCTTTAAATATTTTATTTCTTTCAAAATTTGCTTCAAACTATCATCATCTTTTGGTTTTGTGTCAGACTTCCCTGGCTCCTTTCTGCTTGAAATTGAAGGTTTATAATCCTCCCTCCTTCCCAACTTCCCTGATATTCTTCTATTGCTTTCTATATTTATGGCCAACTTGTAAGCCTTTGCAAGATTTCTAGGATTCTTATCTCTCAAAAGATATCCCATTTTTGAATCAAAAGCATTCAAGTAAGTGACCAAACAAATCTTGTCATCTAGTTTGATAACTTGCAACAATTTATGCATTGCCTTCTGAAATCTGACATTAAACTCAACAACACCCTCATTTGGATTTTTCTTGATGTTTTTGAATTCATTAAGCATGAAACCTTCATTGGTTTTATCACCATATTGTTCTTTGAAAAAATGTTTGAACTATTCCCATGAGCATATGCTAGCATGAGGCAAATTTCTAAACCAATCTCTAGCATCTTCGGTCAGAGACTGAACAAAAAGCTTCATGATCACATCACCAGGCTCAATGTTGTAGTCATCTATTACATCAATGAAGCTTTTCAAATTCTCTTCACAAGTGACTGCATTACATCTAGTGAACTTTGGAAGCTTTTTCCTAATTTCATCAGGGATGGAATTTGGGTAACCAGAAATCCCAGTAAAAACCAATTGCTTATGTCTCTCATGTATTGACCCTATTTGAGAGGGGCCAACACCTAAAGAGGTGGATGTTTGAATATTTGAAATAGTAGAAGTCTTGGGCATACCTAGAGTTCTAGCAGTGTTCAACACATTTGCACCCTATGCTAAAGAAGTGGAAAGTGTATTGGTGGGTCCAGAAGATTGCTTAAGGAAGTCAATCTTTCTTTTTATCTCAGCTACAGTGGCTTCTCACTCTACCTTTTCTAACTCTTTGGCCAATAATTCTTGTTCCCTTTTGGCCTTTTCCAAGTCAGCATCTAATCTTGCTGCTTGATCTAGGAACTTCTTTGCAGGATTTGGTTCATTTATTGAAACCCCTACAGCTTTTTGCTTACCTTTGTCCCTAGGATTTCTTATCTCATAAATTTTTTGGACAATAGGTCAGTCCTCTATTTATTCAATTACAGGAACATGATTTATGGCTTCAAAGTCCAATAATTGCTTCTTCAATTATTCTACTCTGATCATAGCATGTCTAATCTTTTCCTCCTTTTCTTTCTCTCTCTTTTGCCTTATTTGAATTTTCTCTTGGATCTCTCTTTCCAATTCAAACACTTCTTCAAAAATTTTCTCAAAATTATGAAGGGTTGTTTCAGATGAGGATTCTTGGGTAGTGACCTCCTCTTGGTGGTCATCAGGTATTTGGTGGCCTTGTAAGGGGGAATCATGGGGAAAAGAAGAAACAAAGTCTTTCTTACTCCTATTTTGGCTTCTAGATCTTCTATTATTCCCAGGGGTTCCTCTCCCATGAGTTCAAGTTCTTCTTCCATCCTTTTCAAAGGGTGAGTAGTAATCTTCATACTGATTCAAGCCCAAATCAATTGCTTCCTCATATTCAGAAGTATTTCCTTCTTGATTTATCTAAACAGGATCCTCTGTCCTTGTATTTCCTTTCTGCTTCCATGTAAAAGACATGTCATTAGTACTTCTCTCCTTCCTCATATGACTTTATCTTGATGTAGCCAGGAGTTCTCCCTCTAGATTTTCTTTCAGATGTTCCTTTCTCTAGGATCTTGTATTTCTATGAGTCATTATAAAATAGGGAAATCTTTATTTGGAACACTGGTTCAGAGATTTGGTAAAGATTCACCACCCAAAATTCTTTTTGGGGTTTGGAGAAAGTAGTCCAGTATTCTCTTAGGAGAAACTATCAGTCAAGATCCTAAAGGAAAGATACTAAGAGATAAAAGAACAATTTGGATCTTCAATTGTGACTGACTAGTAAGAAATGAGCAGGCTAGGAGTTGAACTCAACTTTGAAACCTGCCTCACTTGTGACTTAATAGAATCCCCAGTAGAGTCACCAATTTGTTAGGGATTTTTCTTGTAGGGTCAAACTGACTTTGAATTTAGGCTTCCTAAGGCTGATTCAAACAAGAGAAAGACCTAATTACCAAGGATTGGATAAGATCCTCCTTCATTTTTGAGCTCCACATACTCAGGTAGGCATTACCTTTTAATGATAACTGATTACACAGTGTTTATATGAGTGGACACTGATATGCTTTTAATTCTTCTTAGTGCATCAATCTATAGAATACTTTGCATATGACCATGATCAATTTGATGCAGAGTTTAACTAGGAAAAACATGATTGTAAATAAAGCAAAGATCAGTGATTTAAAGATTCTCATCCTTCTTCCTTTTAAGGAGGGACAACCTAAATGATTCTCTCTTCAAGGAATCAGAAACTATGAACTGTGTGCCTTTAGGGCCAGTCCTATCTATTTTGTGCAATAAACATGAAATGAAAAATGAGCTGGTAAATGATGTGAAAGTTTCAATTTTTTCTCTAAAGATCTATGAAAGATAAAACCATAAGAAACAAACACCAAACTAGTGCCTTATCTGATGGCCAAAAGAAATGTAAATGAAATCAACTAGATAATTTTAAAAGAAATACAACAGTATGCCTTGCATACCAGCCACAAATCCAAATAGATTGCCTTACAACCTATTCTATTAACCAAACACTGTTATCATCAACAATCCATACAGATATATCTACTCTTCAAGATGAACTATGAGAACTTTTAATTCTTTCCTTGAAAGAAACTCATAAATCAAACAAGCAAGTTGCTTTACAACTGGTATATTTTAAATGCCTAACATGTAAAACATACAAGAGCACAATCTGAAGGTAGAGAGACAAAAATAGTATATGGCATAATTTGCAATGTATTTGTATTAAAACCAAATTTCCAATTACATTCACAATTTCGTTACTCAGAAGACCAAACACAAAACTTGGAAGTCTACTTCAAAGCAATTTTGTTCAAATTTTCTATATCTTTTAGACAAACCTCAAAAATGAGTCTTCAACTCTATATATCTCAACCACCTTCGAATTACCTTATGAATGGGAATGCAACAAGCTTCGGATGGTTGAAAAACCTAACCCTAAAATAATAAGAGACAAAATTAAAAATAAAATACAACCATCCCTTAGGCGGTGGAGAGACAAGACTTCCTCAGACTATTGTACATCCTTGGCTACTTGAAAACTGACACCTTCAACTGCAAGCATTTATGATAGCTCCTTGAGTTTTAATGAGATATGGTGACTGCCATTTCAGGCTAACCTACACCATTCTTAAATAATAGCTTATCATCCATGTATTCTAAGATCAAGTGTCAGGTGTGTCAGATGTCCTTCTGATTCTTCATCCAAAATGTCTAAGTCAACTACAATAGATCTAACTTTTTTGGGCTTTGTCAGTTCATCCCATACAATTACTTCTTCATCTGATGGCCAATCAAAGTCCTAGACAAGTTTTAATTTCTTTTTGTCTCTCCCACCTGGCATCCATAATTGCTTTGACATATGTTACAAATTTGGTGAGATATGCCTCTACCTTAATAGCTTTATCTAGGGTTTTGTTGAATCTTTCTAAATCAACATCATTATCTTCACCTAAAAATGCCTCTTTCGTAGGCAACAAAAATCAGCATCCAATCTCCACTGATCAAGGATCTTTATGACTCTATCTGTACTCAAAATTGGGGGGATGAATTTGTTGGAATAGGAGCTAAGCATGGCTAACTTAGCCTCAATCAGATTTGCCTTACCCTTGAAAAGTGGTAATATGGCTTTAATTATGTCAATCTCCTCACCAACTCTTACAATTGTCTCCGGTATGTCACTCCCCAAAGATTGAGCAAAAATCAATCTTTCAAAAAGTGGTGCCTTAACGGACCACACTGTATGAAATCCACTCAAAATTTTCACATAATTATTGACCTCCTTTTGCAATTTAGGCAATTTTCCATAAGCATTAAAGACTAAATCAAACTTATCCTTAATTATATTAATTATGTGCTACAGAATATTCAATAGAGCCTGTAATATAGCCTCATTCTTTTAATCATTTATCTTCTTTAACTCTACAGCCACCTCCTCTTCTATCATTCCTTGTGCCTCAATCAATGTAGGCTACTCAGGAGGTGTAGGAGCTACTACAAGAGTATTGATAATTTGTAGTTGTAGCTCCTCTACTTGCTTTTCTAATGCTATTACTTTTATAATCTACAAATCCCTATCCTTCACAAGGGCACTGTAATCACTTAAAAGAGCACCATACCTATCAGACAACTACTTTGTCTTATCTTCATTCAATTTAGCAAATTGGGTCAAGACCTGAGATATCTCAAGGTCCCCAGTATTGTGGATAGACCACACAATCTTGTCTCCTTCCATCTGCTCGTTTACATTCAAAATTTGTGGCTTCTTGTCTTTAGGGTAAAGACTCCACATGGCTAACACCTAATTCTTTGGGCTATACCCAAATCCCTTGATTATATCCCCTACTTGGGTCTCTGAAGACAGAGTGACATCCTCCTATCTCTTTATTTGACCTATTATAAAATTAGAATACAAACTCCATCCAAGCACAAGTAGCATGTTGCTCTATCTAACTAATTTCCTAGCCTCATCAGGAGTGAAGCTTTCAGCCTTTGGGTCATATTCTTATAATTGTTGTACTGCCTCATTTGGCACTTGACCCTCTTCATCTATTTTCACATTAGATGCAACCTGTTGTTGCTTGTGCTAGATCAAAAAGCTTTTGAATTCATCTGAATTGACAAAATTGTCATCATTCAGGAATGCATCCTACTCATTTATTCTTTCATCTTGGCCTAAAGCCAAAGGCAACTCTACATCTTTAGTCTCATACCTCTGTTGTCTTTTGGCCTCTTTGAATACTTTCCTTATTTCATGATGATGAAAGCTAGTTCCTATGTAGAGGGCACTTACTCTATCTTTCTTCTTCTTCTTTGATGGCTCTCATGCCATTAACCTTCTCTTCTTCTGTAGGGGCTTAGTGGTGTCATTAGAGCTGGGTAACTTAGTGAGATCAATGGCCTCATTTCCCTCTTGAGTCCCTACAATGATTGGTAACCCCATAGGGGGTGGGCTATATATTGGGTAGCCACCATCACTATCTTCTTCACATTCAGAATTAGAGTAGGCTTTTTTACCCTTATTAGTATCATCAATTTGATCCCTCATAGATTCTA
Organism: Chamaecyparis obtusa; assembly: GCA_027943335.1. Classification (NCBI taxonomy): domain Eukaryota; kingdom Viridiplantae; phylum Streptophyta; class Pinopsida; order Cupressales; family Cupressaceae; genus Chamaecyparis; species Chamaecyparis obtusa. Next base: position 112,818 of record BSBK01009462.1, on the reverse strand, counting down.
CTAATGTGTCAAATTGATCCATCATCTTCTCAAGTCTCTAGAGGTAAGGAAAAGTGGGAAAGAAACCCCCAAATACCAACCCATTTCCTTTTAACTCCCTTCCAATTTTAAATAATCGATCCAATTATTGAACTCTTTTCTCTACCTCATCATCTTTAATGATGTTTCTGATCACATCTTCCTCTAGATATTCCTCATGTTGCTTATTAAAAGGAATAGTAGGAATGTAATATCTCCTAGCAGGAACTATGAAACCTTCTTTATCAACATATCTGTATGGTGCTACAAACATCCTGTATTTCTCTAACGAATCATTTACCTTACTAAAAGCACCCTTCCCAATTGTAAGATAGTGCACTTTGAAGTGCCGAGGTGTGAAAGTCCCTTTCCTATGGTGAGCCAAATATTCTTTATCTATCATCATAAGTTTCTAGATAAAATCTAAAAATGCAATCCTTGGTGGGACAAAATCTGGAAGCAGATGGGAAGGTTGAGGGCACCCATAAACCCTAATCATTGTATAATCCTTATCATAAAAAATGTCTCCCCAATTGTGACCCTTGGTCCACTAATCAATAAATTGTTGGGGTGTAACCAAATGGAGGACCTTGGTGGATAACCTTGTGCAATTGACTCCCAAACTCTTGAGAATAGGTTACACAATCCAATTTTCAAAAGCACCAAAATCCCTCCTAGGACATGAAGGGCTCCAAATTGCCAACCAAAACTGCATTGGGTTGGGCTATCCATTCCACATCATTTTTGGCTTGAGATCTTCCACATTTATAAGATTATAATTATAATAAACAATAAGGTGCATCAGTAAAGAATAGTCTAAGAACTTGGGTGTAGAACTAGGTGTGAAATTTTTCAAGGATAATAAACCCTCATGCATTCTGTTTATCACATATCCAATGTAATCATATCCCCAACTCACCAGACAACTTTGTGAATCCATAACCAGCATCAAAATATCAGAGGTGATCCTCTCTGAGCCTACATTGACTCCCAAGACATGGGATATCCCATATGCAATGTACTTCATGTAAAATCAGAGGTCTTTGTAAGAATATGGAGTCGACCCAGCCATCGGTGCAATGTAGTTCTTGTTTTCCCTAGACATATGGCTCTTAATCTTCCTAGAGACCAATGCAGTCTCTCTGACATATCTATTTTCTTGGGCTTGCAAATATATTTAAGTGGCCATAGGGATTTTAATTTCAAAAGAATTCATGAATGAACTCCGGTCTAGGGTTACCAGGGGAGAGCCATCTTCCTTTCTAATAGTTCTAAACAAGGGATCATACCGCTGAGACAACATAAGAAATGTGTCTACATCTAAAAAGACCTCAGGAACAATTAATTTAGCCAACCCTAATTTCCAAGGGTTAGAGATTGGTATTGCACTATCACGGTTCTTATAAAAATATCCAAACATACACATGCCCGTTACATCAGGAGTCCTGGCATCTCTATAGTAAGCTAATTCATCCATGAAATAATCATCACTAACCTTTTTATTTTGAGATAACCTAGGCAAGAGGATTAGGAACTGGTCTAAAAAAATCTCCTTTACTTTTTCCTTAGACGCTCGGCTAGTAGAAGCTCCACCTGCTGTTGCATGACTCATTCTGACTGAAATTCTAAAAATTCTCTGCAAGATCACTGGTCACACTCTAATTCTAGAAAGCTCTAAAAACCTAGCAATGTGTACTCTTTGATATGGTCGGTAACATTTAAATGAGTGATGTCTAACTCTTTTATTTTGTGGAATTGAATGCACCACCATGTCTGACACCAAAAGATGTCACTTCTACCATTACTCAGCATGAGCAAGGCTTCAATTCACTAGTCGTAGCTCTAAAATTTTAAATTCAAATATTCAGAGACCTAGCGACTGAAGAAAAGGTCTCGCGATCACTTAACAATATTGGCACCTTTAAAATGATTGTGAGACCTGGTGACTAAGAGGACTTCTCATAGTCATGAAAAGATTTCTCAATTTATGAATCCATTACGAGATTAAGCTATCACTACATTTTGATATAGAGACTCTACGACTATAGTCGATCTCTTTAGTCCATTTTTAATTTTCACATTTAGAGATTACCTGACTATAGTCCATTTCTTAGTCACGGGTGAAATATTTCTCATTATGAGATCACATGACTAAGACCAACTTCCACTTTTATTATGAGATCCAATGACTAAAGAAAATTCTTAATCACAGAAAGCTTTTCATATTTTGAATTTGATACTGAGACTTCACGACCACCACAGGGTTGAGTCAAAATCAATGGCTGAGATGAAGCAACCTATTAATCCTTACTTTTAACTTAGCACTATTTGGAGATCATGTGAATGCACACATCTCGCAGTTGTGATATACTTTATCTAACCTTAGTTACATCTAGAGACTTGGGTGAAAGCCTTTATTCTCAGAGTCGCTGAAAGATTTCTCAAACCACAGTTTAACTCTGAGATTACATGCTGTCTATTGATCAAATCTACATCTTACAGTTATCACTGAGTCTTAGAATCCTTTATCACTTAACTGCCGCATATAGAGATCTGGAGATAATCGTGTCCCTGAATCGCTAACTGTGTAAGAGATAACTGCCATCTTTGGGAGATAACGCGACCAAAGGAAATCCAAATCATTGAATGAAATGAATAACCACATGAAGACCTAGAGACTTGGAGAAAACCATGAAAGAAGACCGTACCTCTATTTCAAGACTCAATGACCAAAGAGAAAATCATAATCAGAGAGTAAAACATCACTTTAATAAATCATTCAGAGATTACCTGACCAAAGGTAATTTCCATTTAGAGACCACGCAACTATAGTTCCTTTCTTACAAAATTTGTTATAGAAGTCGCTAGATCTTGAGAAAACTTACAGAGACTTGGAGACTAAAGGGGTAATCGTTAAGTCATTTGATGGTAAAGAATATTCCAAAGTGCTTGTGAGATTGGGTGACAAAGGCTTCGGGCAACCGCTAAATATAAGGGAATATTCTTATTTCTTTGGGAGACTAAATGACTAAAGAGAAGAACAAAGTGCACATGCTTATTACAAAGCTTAAGTGACCCAATAAAGTAATGGAGAAATAGAAGGCTGATGATTCAAACTAGGGGTTTTTTAATTTTTAGGATATTTAGACCTGGAAAACCCTAAAGACTATAATTTTTTTTGAAAACATTCTATCCTTTGGGGCAAAAAACAAAAATAGAGATTTTTAACCAATAGATGGGTCAACAGGTGGCCTAGCCACCACTACAGTAGTAGGTGGCCTAGTCACCACCACATTAGTAGGTGGCCCAACCACCACCTCAACAATAGCAGGTAGCTCAGTGGTAGATACCATGATAGAGGGTGGCACAGGTAGCCATTCCTGTGTAACAAATGAGGATATATCATGGGGTAGGAAGTAGCAGATCCCAGGATAGATCATTGAGATAGTGGACCGAGGAGACATCATAGTAGCCTCCTAAAAAGGAGGCATAGGTTGAGGATGTTGTTATGTAGGATCAAGCTACACAAGGTCCCCCTCTAGGAGACGAGGCCGCACAACTAAAATATTTACTATGGAGGACCCGAGATAGGTTGTGGCAAGCACAGTGAGAGATGAGTGATCTCCATTGACAGGTTGTCATTTGAGATAATCAATTAGCTAAGAGACATCAAGAGATTAGAGAGCTATAGGAGGATTTGGTGAGGTCTTGGATAGAGACTCGATATGAGGTCGCACAGTCTATGTATTACTATGTTGCTTATATTAGTGTTGTTCCAAAGCTAGCAGACCAGGTTCTGCAATTTTTAGAGTATGCTGAAGTATAAGGGATTCTACAGGGACCTCCTCCATAGGCACCACCATAGGAAAACATGCCACCCCCTCCACCTCCTCCAAGTGGTGATGGCTAGGGCTAAATTAGAATATTGATATATCATGATGTATTGTAGCCCCATTTTTGATAGACTGTGCTCAAGTAGAACCATTTTTGTATATTTGACACGCTGATTTATATAGATATGAGCTCATCTTTTAGTACCATTTTATGCATTGTATATTGCTTTGGATTTTTATGATTTATGAGATGTATCCTAAATGATTAGATGAGTAGGTATGAGATGTGTGGCATGTATGATATGGAAATGAATACGCAGATGTTTTATTGTTATGTATGTATGCAATGTGAAATACAATGATGGATAAATACAATGTATGATTTGATTTGTGCTTATAATGGATGCTCATGTATATGAATATGTAGATGTAGAGTGTATGCATATGAGTTATGGTAATGCACTTTGTGAATGCAAATGGAAATGCAATGTATATGGTACTAATCATCTCATGCAGGATATTGCAATACATGACATGTACTAACCAAAAGAATGTTTTTGAAGATCAAGAGTGAGGATCGAACACTTGTGCAATCATGGTGAACCTAGGATGTGGAATGAGAATCTCATACAAATCTGGGAGGATACAACAAAAAGAACCATAAAGTACTATTGCAATGCAAGTCTAGAATGAAAATGCAAATCTAAGCTAGATGCAATCCTTAGGATTTGGTTGTTGGACCTATTAGATAGTTATCATCATAGGGCATTTGGTATTGGACAATCATGAGATGTCATACAACTCTCATTGATATGACAATCATGAGAATATGAATATGACACCAATCTTTAGATTTGTCAAAATGAGGTGTAAGCATTAAGGCACAAGAAGCCAGAATGACCTGAACACCTATTCCTTTTGATTTAGCAAGTTAACATAAGCATCAAAGCAAAATTGCTAGGATGACCTGAATTTTACTTGCGTACAAACACACCGGACATGTGAGAGTGTCTTATTTTTCTATGTGATTGAAAAGTATACTAAGAATGCTAGCAATGACCCTTACATTCACTTCACAGGATGAGTGTTTGAAAGTTCACTTGTAGAAAAAGAAGTCACTCAAATAGACAAGGAGAAGAACCAACCTCACCAAAGTTTCCATATAAAAGGATTCAAGGTACACATGGTCATCTAACATGATATAGAGGCTCTCATAGTGGACACCCATTTTGTATGGATTCCATGGATCATTGGAACTAAACCAGAAAATAGAAAGAAAAGAAAAGATCACGCCCCTAGTCTTTACATCTCTCAGTTAGGATAGACATATTAAAGTTTCTCGAGGAGGAATGATGAATCAAAAAGACAAGTAAACAAAAATAAAATCTCATCATGTCTCAGAGAGTCACAAGTTCAGTTTTAGTTTTAGAAGATTGATGTCGGATTGGAAGTATACAATGTTCATGAGGAATCTCATTAGGATGGTGATAGTAGACAAGCACACTGAGAACCATTGGTGATTGATGCAAGAGAGAACCTCAAGGAGAGATTGTAGTATGAACTAAGTATTAGTAGGAAGACAAAGTGAGAATCACTGGTGAATGATACAAGGAAGATCTATAGCTAAGCATCAGTAGGTAGACACAGTGAGAACCACTGGTGACTGATGTGAGGAAGATCCTATAGCTAAGCATCATTAGGCAGACACAGTGAGAACCACTAGTGACTAATGCGAGGAAGATCCTCCAAAAAGATAGGACAATGCCCCCTAGACCAGGAAGGTTGCCCCCAAGTGTGACTAGTTTCAATCCATGTGGAGTTGAGCATAGTCTCTAAGATAACTAAGAGCAAGTGCATGAGATAGAAAACTAAAGTAGGAAAATAGGAAAGAAACTATACAGGGCCAAGCGGTGCTATGATAGGTATAGCATTGTGGAACAAGGGGTGCCTATTTACCTAGTTTTCATGGTCTTGGTAGGGATTTATTGCTTTTTCTACCATGATGCCTATTTACCAAGTTTTCATTAATGGAACATTTTTTTGTATTTTATCTTTTTGATTTTTTTTTGGTATTTTTGAATTTTTTATTGTTTTTGGTTGATGCATCAAAGCGGCTGTTTACCAAGTTTTCACTAAGATGATCATTTTTTTAGGACTTTTTGCAATTTTTAGGATTTTCTCAAAGTATATGTATGTGCATAGAGCATTCTGATGATGTCTCAGCTATAAAATCACTTTAGATGCAGAGCGTTGATCAGCTCATTGAGTTGTTCTCCTTTAGTAATAGAGAGTTGATATGCACCAGACCCAAACACTGCAATAACAACATATGAACCAAGCCAATTTGGTTCAAACTTTCCCTTCTAGATCTGTTGTTGTTGATTCTTAGGGTTCTCTCTCATAAAAGGATCACCCACTTGGAAGTCCCTTGGTTTGACTTTCTTATTGTAGCTCTCAGACATCTGTTTCTAATATGGTTAGAGATGATCGAATGCCACTTACTGATGTTCATCCGGTAGTTCTAATACTTGTAGCTAGGATATTCTAATGTCTTCATCAGTGATGAGGCCTTTCAGAGAGACTCAGAGAGTAGGAATGTCGACCTCAATTGGTATAGTAGTAATCAACTTGAGAAATTTTAGGAGCAAGACAAGATGTTTTAGTAGTGATTAGGAGATCCGACCAGTAGTGTCCAACTATTGAGATCTCCATAGTCAATGAAAGATCACTTAAGTGAGACCCACAAATATCCTCATGGATGCAACTTAACTCTTTGTTAGATTTCCCACACTCTACATGTTTAGGGAGAACACATTCTAGATTTCTCTTAGTCATGTCATTAGAAATGAGGAGATATCGATATGCACTTTGGGATAGTGATGCAGCAGTGGTCAACGAAAGCCTTCAAACAATGGTAATGGTGAGTTTTTCAATCCTTCAACACCCAAAGTGACAGGGTCAAGTGCTCAATACTTATCACAAGTATCCAAAAAGGACTAGGGAAAGGTTATCACAACCTCAAATATCCAATGTGACCTAATCACTAGGTTCACCAAAGTCCTAAGCACCAAAAATCAAGGATTGACTAAGAGGTCTCTTTAGCCCAATAGACAATCAAACCCCATGAAATGGAAAATAAGACTAGGGGTGGCCTACAAACACTTTAGTGGCATATTTAGGTCTTATTCTTATAGTTCCAATGGTTCTTTCATTCAAAAGAAACCCATAATGCTAAGTTGTTGCACAAACCTAGGATTTGGCTTGTAGCCCTTCCTAGAAGGAAATTTGAACATAAGATAAAATGCTCCCAAATGAGATGATGGTTTGGTTAGGGATTTTGAAACCCTTTTGGGGTTTACAAAACATGTCTTAACACCAAGGAGTGGAAGTGAATACAAGTCACTACTGTTACAATATTAGACTGGACTAATAGGCCTAATTAGGGCTCCAAATGCACTACAAGTTCTCTTTCTCCTATGCCAAAACACAACCTAAGCATGGAGGCATGTGTGGACATGTAAAAAAACTTAGAATCCAAGTTTTTAGGCCTTGGTGAATCCCCAACCAAAATCTAGGATGACTATCCTAGCTACTTGACTGGTGCACACATAGAGATGTACACCTAGGGTCTAGTGGCAAATCCACTCCTCTGAAAATCCACACTCCTAACCTACAAAAGATGAAAGTAAATTGGAAAATATTTTATTCCATCAAGGGGCTTCAATTTCCCATTATGGAATGTGCCTAAACAATCAGGCCCTATTAGAAACCTACTGCAAACCCTACAAACCAGGGTAGCGGTAAAGAAAATACAATAAATTCTAATGTATGAAAGATCAAGACATGAAACAAAAAAGAAAAGGGAGATGTTTTAGTAGCACTCATCTGTACCAGTAGCCTGTACTAGAAAATTTGTAGAGAAATGATGGTTTTTTTATTGATTATTGCCAAAATTACATTGTATATCCTATCACCCACCTATAAGGGCTTATATATGATACTCTCAATGGTTACATGACCAGTTTGAACTAATTGGCCATTTGGGAGTGGTGTTTACAAGTTTGACAACTCTTAAGAAAGTTGCTTGACAACTTTTAGAGCAACTTTGACAATTTTGCAATTTATCAAATCTAATGACCAAAATTGGTCCTAACCTTAGTTTGATGATCCCTAATGGATCCAAACATAGAAAAAAAAGAATTACCTATGACTATGGTGTTGGATCATTAATGAACACTAGTTAATCTTGGAACTATGGCCTTACAAAGAGATCCAATACTTAACCCCTATTCTAAGCATGAGTAGAGGCCTGTAAGGACCTTAGTGTGAAATCCTAGGTTCCATAGGAGTGCTTGTTGAATGTAGAGTAGGTGCTCCTACACCATACTCCCCTTGATTTTTAAAACTCAAGTCCCTACTTGAGGATAACTGCTCCACTAAAGTCCCATGTTGCTTGACTTGATCTTTGGTCAGCCATGTAGCATCAATGTTGGGAAGGCCCCACCATTTAACTAAGTACTGCATGTACTTCTTAGATCTGGTCTATTTTAATAGCTTGGAGTCCAAAATTGCTTCAATCTCCATTGGTTTTCTTTGTGGAAGATCAGTAACATAGTCTTCATCCTCAATGTTTGTGTCCTCACCCTACTCATTCATTGGACCTGTTGGAGCTTTATATGATGTGAGGTCTACAATATTGAAGATTCGAGAGATCTACAAAGTTGGAGGAAGGGATATCTCATAGGCATTCTCACCTATTCTATTAAGTATGCTATAGGGGCCTACTTTCTTCATTTGTAGTTTGGAGTATCTACCCTTAGGTAGTCTCTCCTTCCTTATGAATGCCCAAACCCTATGTCCTACTTTGAAGTGGACTTCTCTCCTTCTCTTTTCAACATTTTCTTTGTACTTCAAACTAGACTTTTGCAATGTTTGTTTTACTTGCTGATGTACCTTTGATATGAGCTCTACCAGTTCTTGGCCTTGAGCACTGATTCTAAAATCAGAGGGGAGTTCCATCAGATCCAATGGTCCCTTGGGGTGTAATCCATACACTGCTTGGAAAGGAGTTGTACCGGTTGACCTATTTATAGAGTCATTGAAGGAAAACTCTGCTTGGGGCAGGATTTTATCCCAACTTTTTGATTATTGCTTGGTTAGACATCTTAAAAGATTTCCTAGGGACCTATTTACTACCTCATTCTACCCATCTACTTGTGGGTGATAGGTAGAGCTATAGGTGATATTTGTACCCAACTTCTTGAAGAGTGTCCTCCAAAAGTGCCCTTGAAACTTTACATCTTTGTCTGATATAATTGTTTGAGGTAAGCCATAAATTCTAACCACTTCCTTGAAGAAGAGATTGGCTATATGGGATGCATCATTTGTGCTCTTGCATGGCACAAAGTGAGCCATTTTTCTGAACCTATCCACTATGACAAACACACTATCAAATCCTTACTTGGTTTTAGGTAGTCCCATGACAAAATCCATTGAGATGGATTCCCAAGGCCTTGAAGGGATTGGTAAGGGTTGGTAGAGCCCTTGATTTGTTGTCATCCCTTTAGCTTGTTGGAAAATAGTACAAGACTCAATAAAATTCTTAACTTCATTGTTCAACTTGGGCCAAAAATAGCTCCTCTTCACCATGTCTATTGTCTTGTCAATGCCAAAGTGACCTCCTAGGCCACCAAAATGCTTTTCTCTAATTATGTTTGCTCTCATTGAGCACTTTGGTATGCATAATTGTGCTCCCTTGAATAGAAGCCCATTCTGAATTAGATATTCAGAAAAATCAGTGTGATATCTATCCTCCATTTTTATACAAATCTGATATATCTCTAAAAAATCAAGGTCATCTGGGTACAAGTGTTTGAGGGACTCAATTCTGACACTTTATAGTTGAACTTCTTCAACCAGACCAATCCTCCTACTAAGTGCATCAGCAAATTTGTTTGCTACACCCTTTTTATGCATAATGTTGAAGGTATAGGCCTGTAATTGCTCTACCCATTTGACATGCCTGACTGAGAGTTTTTCTTGTGAATTGAGGAAGCTTAATGCATGGTTGTCAGTGTAGACTACAAAATCTTTTGGGATCAAGTAGTGCCTCCATTTCTTGAGGGTTTGGACCATGGCATAGAGCTCTAGGTCATAAGTAGAGTACTTCCTTTTGGCCTCATTCAATGTCTCTAAAAAGAAAGCAACTTCCTTGCCTTCTTGGCTTAGGACAACACCTATAGCCAAATTGCTTGCATCTGTTTCCATAGTGAAGAATTTGTTAAAATCAGGGAGGACCAAGATAGGGTATTGGGAGACTCTATTCTTCAAGTATTGGAATGCATCATTGGCTTTCTTTGTCCATGCAAACTTAGTCGTCTTTCCACCTTTGATTGTTTCAAGCATTGGTGCACACACATGACTAAAATTTTTGATGAATTTCTTATAGAATGTTGCAAGCCCATGGAAACTCCTTACATCACCTTGATTCTTTGGTGGAGGCCAATTAATGATTGCATCTACCTTCTCAGGATGCATCTTGAGGGTACCTTGTGAGATCACAAAACCTAGGAATACAAGTTCCTTTCTCATAAACATGCATTTTTCCAAGTTGATTACCAACTTGTGCTGAGGGAGTCTTCTTAGTACCTATTCCACATGATCAAGATGGTCTTCCTTGCTATGATTGAATATTAGTATGTCATCAAGGTAAACAACAACAAATTTGCCAATAAAATCTATGAATATCTCATTCATAAGCCTCATAAAATTGCTAGGGGAATTGCTTAAACCAAAGGGCATTACTAACCATTCAAACAAACCTTCAGTAGTCTTGAATGCTATTTTCCATTCATCTCCAAGCTTGATTCTGATTTGATAGTAACTAGACTTTAAATCTATCTTGGTGAAGTAGCAAGCACCTCCTAGTTGATCCAATAAGTCCTCAATTATTGGCATGGGAAATATGTACCTTATTGTGATTTTTTTTAGGGCCCTACTATCAATGCATAACCTCCATTTTCCATCCTTTTTAGGGGCCAACACTGAGGGTACAGCACAAGGACTGAGACTCTTTTGAATGAGCCCTCTTTCCAATAATTCAGTGACTTGTTTTGCAATCTCTGCATGCCACAATGGTGTCATTTTGTATGGTGCCTTATTAGGTAGGGATGAGCCTTGTATGAGGTCTATTTGATGACTAATGTCCCTAATGGGAGGGAGGCTAGTGGGCAAGTCACTAACAGTGACATCTTTATACTTTTGCAGTAGTTTTATGACTTCATTGGGTATGGGCTCCCTTTGATTAGACCTAATGTTATCTTTAGGTTTTGAGATCAAGACAAATGGTTCAATATCAAACTCCTTCAAGGTTTTCAAAATCTCCTTTTCTCCCATGAAAATCACAGTGGGTTCTTTTTTAGTTTTGCTATTCGGTAGGGGCTTCATAGTGAAGGTCTTCCCATCTTTGGTGATGGAGTAGGTGTTTTTCCTACAGTGGTGTATGGCATCAACATCAAATTTCCAAGGCCTGCCTAGAAGAATATGTGAGTCATCCATCTCAACTACATCACAAAGAACCTTGTCTTTAAAATCTACAATTGAAAACTCTATCCATGCTTGTTTTGTTACTAGAGTTTGTTGGCCTTTGGTTAGCCATGAAACATGATAGGGGCAAGGGTGTGGCTTCTTAGGAAGTTTTAATTTCTGAACCATTTCACAAGATACAAGATTTTCTATTGAACCAGAATCAATAAGAAGATTTCATACCATTCCATGACATTTGATCTTTGTCCTGAAGAGATTCTTTCTTTGTGGAGGCTCTTGGGTTTGTGGTACTTGAAGGAAGACCTGCCTCATCATTAGACACACTCCTTCCTCTAGTTCTAAGTCTCTAGCATTAGCATTGTCTTCTTGTTTATCTTCTTGGACAAGTTGTGCTCTCCTCTCACCTTGGTTATTTTTATTTCTCTTCTCAAGGCATCTACCTACATGATGTCCCATTTGGTTGCAATAGAAAAATTTTAATGGTCCATTACATCTTCCTAAATTTGTCCTTCCCCTATTGAAAGGTCTTCTTCCTATATAGTTTCCTCTTGAATTAGAGTCACTATTTTCCTTATCTCCTTGGTTAGGGGTCTTGTTGTTGTTGCCACTACTTTGTCCCTTGTTCCAAGAGTTGTTTTTGCCTCTAAAATTCTTCCCACTATCATTACTCTTTCCTTTTCCAAAATCCTGCTTCCTCTTCCATTTTTCCTCTACCTTAAGTTCCATTTGATAGCACCTATTGACTGTGGTAGGGCAGTGTAGACTTAAATCTTCTTGAATAGATACTTTCAAGCCATTCATGTACCTTGCTAGCTTCTCTTCCTCATCCTCAGCCATATTGGTTTTCATGCACAATTTTAAGAACTCCTCAGTGTATGAACCTACATCCATGTTCTTTTGTTTTAGACTTTGCTTCCTACTATGGAGTTGTACCCCATAGTCCTCAGGTACATATGTCTCTTTGATCAATGCTATCATTCTATTCCATGAATTGATCATATTATTCCCATTCTTCACCCTCTTAGTTTGGATGAAGTTCCACCAAGTCAAGGCTGCTCCCTTTAACTTGGATCTTGCCACCTTTACCCTTTTCTTTTCAGGGATGTCTTCACACTCAAAGAACATTGTCAAAGCCTCTATCCAATCCAGGGCTAAATCAGCATTCATCTTGCCATTAAAGACTGGAAAATATATCTTCTCCTCCATGGTTCTTCTTCCCATGGATTTCAAAGCATCTATGAAAGGTCTTTGGTCTACAAGGATATGTTGAGTAGCATCATCCTCCTCTTCTTCACTCCCTTCTTCATTTTCAGACTCATCTTTGTCCTTGTCATGAAGCTTCTTCTCAAGCTCTTGAAGCCTCTTAGTTAAGGCTTTATTTGCAACCTTTTTCTCTATTACCATCTTTTCCAATTCACTATTTGTAACCCTTTTAGGGATATCCTCATTCTCAGGATTAGACATAGCTCTGATACCACTTGATGTAGCAATGGTCAACGGAAGCCTTCAAACAGTGGTAATGGTGAGTTTTTCAATCCTTCAACACCCGAAGTGATAGGGTCAAGTGATAAATACTTATCACAAGTATCCAAAAAGGACTAGGGAAAGGTTATCACAACCTTAAATATCCAATGTGACCTAATCACTAGGTTCACCAAAGTCCTAAGCACCAAAACCCAAGGATTGACTAAGAGGTCTCTTTAGCCCAATAGACAATCAAACCCCATGAAATGGAAAATAAGACTAGGGGTGGCCTAAAAACACTTCAATGGCCTATTTAGGTCTTATTCTTATAGTTCCAATGGTTCTTTCATTCAAAAGAAACCCATAATGCTAAGTTGCTACACAAACCTAGGATTTGGCTTGTAGCCCTTCCTAGAAGGAAATCTGAACATAAGATAAAATTCTCCCAAATGAGATGATGGTTTGGTCAAGGATTTTGACACCCTTTTGGGGTTTACAAAACATGTCTTAACACCAAGGAGTGGAAGTGAATATAATTCACTATTGTTGCAATATTAGACCGGGCTAATAGGCCTAATTAGGGCTCCAAATGCACTACAAGTGCTCTTTCTCCTATGCCAAAAAAAAACCTAAGCATGGAGGAATGTGTGGAAATGTAAAAAAACTTAGAATCCAAGTTTTCAAGCCTTAGTGAATCCCCAACCAAAATCTAGGATGACTGTCCTAGCTACTTGACTGGAGCACACATAGAGATGTACACCTAGGGTCTGGTGGAAAATCCACTCCTCTGCAAATCGACACTCCTAACCTAAAAAATATGAAAGCACATTGGAAAATATTGTATTTCACCAAGCGGCTTGAATTTCCCATGATGGATTGTGCCTAAACAATCAGGCCCTATTAGAAACTTGTTGCAAACCCTACAAACCAGGGTAGCAGTAAAGAAAATACAATAACTTCTAATGTATGAAAGATCAGGACATGAAAAAAAAAGGAAAAGGGAGATGTTTTATAGGACTAAAAAATCCTATCAAGGTTTCATTCCAAACTCAAGCACTCATCTGTACCAGCAGCCTGTACCATGAAATCTATAAAGAAATGATTTTTTTTTTATTGATTATTGCAAAAATTACATTGTATATCCTATCACCCACTTGTAAGGGCTTATATAGGATACTCTCAATGGTTACATGACCAGTTTGAAATAATTGTCCATTTGGGAGTGGTGTTTACAAGTTTGACAACTCTTAAGAAAGTTGCTCGAAAGTTGCTTGACAACTTTTAGAGCAACTTTGACAATTTTGCAATTTATCAAAGCTAATGACCAAAATTGGTCCTAAACTTATTTTGATGATCCCTAATGGATCTAAACATAGAAAAAAAAGGATTACCTATGACTATGGTGTTGGATCATTAATGACCACTAGTTAATCTTGGAACTATGGTCTTACAAAGAGATCCAATACTTAACCCCTGTTCTAAGCATGAGTAGAGGCCTCTAAGGACCTTAGTGTGAAATCCTAGGTTCCATAGGAGTGCTTGTTGAATGTAGAGTAGGTGCTCCTGCACTAGATAGGAAAGAAAAAATGAAGAGTATAAAGTATGAAAGGCAAGGATGGTGAAATGGAGGGAGGTGTGAGAATTTGGAAGCTTGAATAGCAACTTTTATTTTCTTTTGATATCCAATTCTTTTAGCTTGGGAATCAACATAACCTTTGATTGTTTTTCTTTTGCTTGAAGATGTTTTTGATTGGAATTATTGTAAGATGGATTTTGAGATCCATTTTTAGCATTGATTATCTATCTTTTTTTTTTAAGATCCTTGTGATCTTTGAATATTGCCTTCTTTCTTTGTAGTCACATGTCGATTAGATTGGAAATAGTGACTTTGAGATATAAGTGGATTTTGATTTTTGTTGGGTTAAAAATCCAAGTTACTTCCAAAGACTCAGGAATTATGGATGAATGAGGCTGATATGACTGGTTTATGTGGAAATATGGAGTGGGAAGTGGGAAAGCCACTTATATTAGAGAGGAAGGTGGGAGAGAAGTCGATGGGATAGGCTCAAGTGCAAAGATGTTAGCATCATCATCATTGTTCATGAATTAATTAGATAGATCAAGAAATTTATCTTCCATAAAACTTTTTTGATTACGAGTTGTCCTAGAAGAGTCAAATAAGTTTAGAGGAATATTATGTGAGCCTAACCAAGATTGGTGATTCTAAGAGCTAGGTCCCTCTTCAGGTGGAAATAGTGCATGAATGGGAACCATTTAAATTCTAGATTTGCCAATGTTCCATGAAGCTATAATAGGATGGGGTCTTATCTACCCATGATTTTCTAGAGCAACTGAAGTGTAGCTTGAAGTAGATGGCCTAGGAGCCATAGGGATGATTTCCATAGAAGGATGGAAAGGATAATCATCAATTTATTGATCTTGAGATTTAGATATTTCTTCTCTTTCAAAGCTGGTAGGAGGAGCATATTTTTGTATAACATCAACTTGTATTATAATAGTAGCATCAGATAATGAATCCTATTCATTTTCTTTTGAGTCTATCTTGATGTTGTGATACTGCTTGATGTATTCAAATAGAGACATTGTAGGAGGTAGATCTTCTTCATCACTATCATCTGTTATAGGAGGAAGATCCTTAGTAGTGGGAGCTTGTTTAGTAGTAGCAATACTAGAGTAGGTGAGAATGGGTATGCCCCAAGGCATATTTAGGATGTGGGAGATATCAGCTAATGGCCCCCAATCAAGATTAGTAGAATGTCTAGTAGCTTGGATGGGAGTAACCTGGGTAAGAATCGAGTCTTCCATTTGGCTAGCAAACAAGTGTGCAAGATGTATAGTCATGATCAAAGGTTGTGAGGTCTACCTCTATCTCATCTAGCAATGTGTATGGGGAATACGTGGCTACTTCGAGTCCCAACAATCATAGACAAGGATTAAGTAACAAGAGAGAACCTGGATTATTCTCAGAACTCTATCTCTAGAATAGAAAAGAGTGATATGAGTGAAATGCACCCAACATGAATCATCGAGAGTAAGGCTAGAACCGCCAAGATGTGGCTATTGCATTGCAAGGTAAAAAAGCATAGAAAAAGTGACAAATAATAGAGAGACAATGCGAGTTTAGCAGTAATCGCTTGGTTCTCAGCCTGAGACATCTAGTTTTAGGTAGTGGACAATAGGAGAATAGACAGATGAACCCCAGACAAAAACTAGATCAAATAGAAAATCAACCAACTGATGGGAATAAGCTCATTGTTTTGAAAATAAGGGGACAATCTCACACAAGGAAGTGCAGTCAGGCACGAGGAAATGCTAGTTTGAGCACAAAGATATGTTGTCTCCCATGAGGAAATGCATAGAAAATTAAAATATCACACGAAAAAAGAACAAAGTTTGACAGTTTGACATGGTTTTTGAGATAGGAACAGATTTTGAGACATAGCACTGGCTATTCTTTGATAGAATATCTAGGTTTCAGACATATTTCAGATAGTTTAGATAATAAAACTCAACTCCTATTCATTTCTAAATGACCAACTACATGCACCAACATATTTCTATCATGATTAGGCCCATAAGACAACAATCAGGGAGTGCAAGCAAACAACATCTTCAAATAATGAGCAAGGTACAAAGCAACCTTGTGCATGAACAAGAATATGTGACATAGTATTCTATTCCCTAAGAATGCTACTTGTGTATGTTCTCAAAATGTTTTGCACTCACACACATAGTCCTAGAAAAATAAAAAGTTGGTTGCACTATGGTTTGTAGTAATGGTCAACTCTAAAACTTTTGCAATCTCAAGAGGGAAAAATCCAATCCAGGCACACTACGGTTTTGACACATTATGAGAATTTAATCAATCAAAGATGCTGAGGAGATCTAATAGCCCAACAAGAAACTACACCTATGGACATTTCTTCCATGAGGACATTTATATAGTGGTTGTTGCTACCATGGAAGAAATGGCTATTACCGCTTGAGGTTCCTTCCATGTGGTTTACCCAATAAAGGGAATGTCCACTATGGTTAACCCTCTCTAATAAGGAGACTCACAAGAAAGGACCACATGGGGACTTAGTTTGGATTCAAGGATCTAAGTTTTTGATGTGCCCAAAAGGGAACAAAGCATAATCATCTAGCCTCTTCACCTCAACCAAACATAGCAGATAGATTAATTGACCTACTAAATTGAAACCACCTCACCAAGGTTTGTATGTCAACAATAATGGCTACCGATCTCTCTAAGTGGGACCAAGAGAGAATGTACCACCAAAGACTGAAGACAAAAACCAAGTAAGACCATGAGGTAATGTCAAATCCTTCCCTACCTACAAGGGGATCTATCTTTGAGAAGAGCTTCACATGTAAAACAAGTGAATGAAGCCCACTCTCTCAAGAACTCTACAAATAGTGTTCATAGGGCCTATTTACTATGTGAAATAGATATGCTAAAAGTAAATCTAGATTCTTTTTAGAGCACAAAATCAAAGTTGATTTATCAAAGCAAGAAACACTCAAGCCAAACACATAAGAGATTCATTTTAATGTCCAAAAATCAAAGTGTTATAGAGATTATAGAAAATCACCTCAAGTCCAAAGCTCAGCAATCCAGTATTATGATGTTTTTGAAAAGAAGAATTAAGAAAATCCACAGCAAATAGTAAGTGTCAAAAAACAAAAGTTGAAAGTACAAATCTACCAGTTTTAAGTCTCTAGATGCAAAATTTCACGTAAGATTGTGCACAGTCCCGCATGAGAAAACAACTTTTTCGCATGAGGAAGTGCTAAGACCAACACAACTTCACATGATATAGTGAGAATCTTCATGCGAGAATTCATACAAAGGTGTACGGACATAATGAAAAAATTTGACAGAAACTTTAAAATATGATGAAATACGATGAGGCCAGAAATTAGTTTTCTGCCCCATAGTGGGTGCCAGAAATGTATGAACTAAATATGGGCCTCTGATTTAGCTCCACAATTCAACATAGTCATTGTTCACTAGTTACAGCCAAGAATGAATATGAGATTATTCATCTCACCCATCTGGATGATTCGACCTGTTACCTCCTATGTAGGTAGGGTTCGTAATTTCTCTTAGAATTGAGAGTCCTGCAACCATAGACTAACACTAGAATGGAGGATTTAACTGAAAGTACAATGCAGATTATTCTAGAATGAATATTCAAGATTAATCTAGAGATAAAACATGAGTATTGATCTAATAACAATGAAATCAAACTAGATTAAGAAATGAAGTGCATATTTAATCTAACATGATATATTAATCTAGAAATGAATATTATGCTAAGAAAATAAAACTTGAATGAAAATGAGTTCTAATAACAATGCGACAACACTTCATTGCTCGAAAAGTTGGATCCTTTGAATGAGAAATGAGGGTTCTTTTATAGAATCCCAGGTTCAATCAACGGTCGAGATAGAATCAGATGAATGGTGAAGATTGAATGAGAGTTCAATTCAGAATAGAAAGTTTCCAGCAGAGAGGCAGTCAGCTTTTGTTTTTTCTCGTGTGGAGCTTTAACTATTTTATTTCCTTTTTTGAATTCTTAATTAACTCAAAGTTTCCTTTTCTAAACTGTAGAGAAGATTTGAAGAGAATATTTAATTTAAATAAATACAATATTGCCTCATAAGTGGATTTTCTCAATTATTTGAATAATTAAATTCATTATTGAGATGAGGATATTTATTTAAAACTAAATATTTATTTAATTCCTTTTTATGTGTTTTAGCTAAAGAGGGTGGATTTAATTTAATTAAAGTGCTAGGACTTTTATAATTAAATTAATCAATCATTAGGTTTATTTATTTAATTATAGTGGATATTTATGAATTAAATATGATATATGATTGATGCAGATTTAAGGTTTTTTGCATTTGACTCTAGGTCAAGTAAAGTCAATCAAAAGATAAAATTTCCTAGTACAATAGGACTTTGATGATTCCGAATTGATAGAATGAGACTAAATGCAACAAAATTGGTTAATATAGCAAGATGCCAATTTTGGGGTATTAAAAGTACAAATTTTTGTGGGCATTTTTCTCACACCGTGGTTTTCACCCTAATTGGGTTTAAATGAGGTAAATCCTTATGTTATTTTTGCATGGATAATTTTATATGTTGCATGAATTCTTAATGTTAAGTTAACCAATAGGGATGGTATAGGTCAAAACATATCTTAATCGGTAAATCTATTAAAGAAGTATTGAGACTATGAAATTAAGTTAAAGTTGGTGATTACTAATTCTCTCTCCCCCCCTAGTAATCAATCATATACCTATAACTAGTATTAGAGATACATTCCTTGATTCAGAAAGCTTGAATGCTTAGAGAAAAGATCTAAAGATGTATCGGAAGGAAGCATCCAAGTATACCAAGAATAATTTCAATACATGGGAAACCAGAATGAAGTTACATTTTTTAGGATTGTCAGAAATAATAGTTATCTATCTTACCTCACAATACAAAGCACCTATTGAAATTCCTATTGCTGATGAGAAAAAGGAAATGTTGATACACAACTCAATAATGTTAGAGATTGCAAGTGCCCTAACTGATGTTGAATATGTTGATATACAACACATAGATAATAAAAAAGATATGTGGGATAAGTTGAAGAGTGTCTATGGAGGTGATGCACATGTTCTAAAGCCTAAAGTTGATATTCTAAAAGGCAAGTATGATGAAATAAAGATGAAAGCTAAAGAAAACATCACACAGTATAGTATAAGGAAAATAGATTGTTGCTTCTATCAAAGGAGTTGGTGGAAATCTTGAAGATGATGATGTTGTAAGTAAAGTTCTTAGAGCACTTATGCCCAAGTATGCAGTTAGAGTTTCTTCTCTTCAAGAGTTAAGATCTAGTAATCTAGATAAAGTCACATTGGATTCATTAATAGGCAAGTTGACTACATTTGAATTGAGTAATTTTGATAATAGTCAACCTACTAATACTGAAGTTTCTTTTCAAGCGTCAAAAAATATTGGATCATCTAGAAAAGGAGAAGTTATTTATGATTCAGATGACTATAAAGGTTTAGTTGTTAAAGAACAAGAGTTGGAGGAACTCAAATCTTTAATAAAAAAGATATTTCCAAAAGGAAAATGAATATATAAAGGGAAAAAACCTATTGCATGCTGGAATTGCAGACATATTGGTTAGTTTGCACACACATTTCCCAACAAACTAAAAAAGGAATATGATAGTGAAAAGAAGGATAAGTACAAGAAATACAAAGACTATAATCAGAAGAACAAGAATATGTTTTATGTAGCTAAAGATGAAGATCATGGTACTGATGATAATGATGATGAAATAATATTTGTTGTTGTAAAGGAAGATCTGTCTACCAAAAATTCTCAATTGGTGAATAACACACTTTGATCTTAAGCATGAACTGTAACAACGATTACATAATTAACAGTGGTTGTACACATCAAATGATTGGAAATAAGAACAAAGTCATAACATTGGAACATTGCGATGGAGGTTTAGTCAAATTTTGAAATAGTTCTCTCTATGTAATGAGAGATAAAGGTTGTATTTCTTTAACTGATGATATAACATGTGAAAATATATATTGGGCTAACAGATTAAAGTAAAATCTTCTAAGTGTATCTCAATTGAATAATAAAGGATTCATATTTGAGTTTAGTAATTGAAAATGCAAGATATCAGAAAAGACTGGTGGACTAATTTATATTGGGGAACAAATAAAAGGTAATCTTTTCAAGATGAATACTACATTTGGTCATTGCTTAATTGTTAAAATAGAAGAAAGATGGTTATGACATAAAAGACTTTTTCATGTGAACTTTGATAATTTGGTAAAATTTAGCAAAAACAAAAGTGTTAGAGAAACACTTATACTTAGAAAACCAGAGAATGTTGTATGTAAAGAATGTCAACTAGGGAAGATGACTAGTTCAAGTTTCTCAAGAAAGGTCTATTCTACTAAACATATTCTAGACTTAGTACACACAGATTTATGTGGTCCTATAAGTACAAAAAGTTATCATGGTGATAAGTACTTACTATTTGTTGATTACTACTCAAGAATGATGTGTGTCATGTTTTTAAAAGTAAAATCAGAAGCTTTTCATATGTTTAAAATGTACAAAGAAAGAGTTGAGAAGGAAAATGGAAAATATTTGAAATATCTTAGATTAGATAGAGGAGGTGAATTTAAGTCAAATGAATTTAATAAGTTTTATGATGAACATGGAATCAGAATAAAATTTACTGCATTGAGAACACCTCAATGAAATGGAATTGTTGAAAGAAGAAACGAATCTATTGTTGAATGTGCTAGAACTTTGTTGGATCAGAAAGGAGTTTCACAGAAACTTGGAGATAAGTTGTTAGCATTGTGGTATACACATTGAACTGAGTACAACTCAAGAAAGGAAAAAACAAGACACCATATGAACTCTAGTATGGATGAACACCTAATGTAAGCTTTTTCAAGATATTTAGAAGAAAATGTTATATCAAGAAAGATGAAATGAAAGGAAAATTTGACACCAAAAGTGATGAAGGAATATTTCTAGGATATTCTACCAAAAGAAAGTCCTAAAAATGTCTAAAAAAAAGGATTAAAAAAATGATAGAAAGTGCTAATGTAAAGATTGATGAATTCGTAGAACAGAATGAAAAAGACAATGGAAAGAAATCAGAAGGATATAGTGAATTGATCTATTTTAAGTCTGAAATAGAAACAAAGAAAGAAAGGATAGGAACTGATAATGCTCAACTGACAACACAACAACTTATAATGGTACAACAAAGGTGAAACTAGTAAAAGAAATGAATGGATTCGGAATGGGGAGCCTCTAAAACTAAGAATCATAAGTGGAAACCATATCTTGTTAGATATAATTGGAGATAGGAATGAAGGAGTATTAACAAGAAGTCAATTAAGATCTAGAGATAATACATGTTTCCTATCAGAGAGAAAGCCGAGAATGGTAAATAATGCACTAAAAGATGATGATTGGCTGCAAGCAATGAAGGAAGAAATTGAACAGATTGAGAAGAACAAAACATAATCATTAGTACCAAGGCCAAAAGAAAAAAATGTTATAGGTGTTAGGAATGGGAACACTAAGAGGGGGGGGTGTGAATCAATGTTCACTATATTTTAACTTTTCACTTTAATCTGAATACTGAATTATAAATGCTTAAGTACTAAATTAAACATTCACATAAACATGAGACATGAAATGAACACATGACACCAATATGGTTATGGGGAAACCCAAATAGGTAAAAACCCAAGTGGGACTTGATACCCACTAATAATCTATAGTAGTGTTTTGTGATCCTAGTTAGAAGATCCTTTACCCTGTTAGGAGTCACTTTACAATTCTTTTAGTATAGTAGACCTTGTTAAGGGTCAGACCCTATTAGGAGTCTTTTATAATGATCCATGTTAGGGAGTGGACTCATTGTCCTAGAGGTCACTACTCAAATGATGAAGGCTACAACCTTCTGAATTAGATACACACTATATCTGTAGGTGAACTGGTACTGTGACACTGCTTGTCAGATCAGTTCCTTTTGTGCGCTAATACTTTGACCTCTAACAAAGCTCTAATACATCTTATGCTTACTTCACATACCTCTTCTCTACTTATCAGAACTCTCTTATCATTTCCATACCGATTACAATGGGTGCACCTTATATTTATGTGATCATACCAAATATACAATTAGGTTGGCCCTATAACTAATTACAAATAATGCTTCCAAATGAATTTTCTTAAGCATGCTTACAATTATACATAGAAATATGTTGGCAACCTAAATAAAATGGGTGCATAGCCTCTACAACATTAATTTATAATTGCATACCAAAATAGTCATTGTCTGCTCCATGCTCTGTTCACTGCTGGCACATACTCATTGTGCAACTTCAACTGACTGTAACTTTCACATATTTGTATATCTACTTATGCGCTCTTAGAATAAGCATAAGTATAGTCTAACAACCTTAACTTCTAGGGTGCATACCTTAATTCATCTGTACACACGTGCACTGATGCTCTGAGTCTCTGGTGCTCTATGTTCTATCCAGTCTTCAACACTTAATTGAATTTTGATCTTTATACTTAGTGCGTTGACTCCAAACTACTATATGACTTTGTTTGCATAATGAAAACACTATATCCAGTCATATACCTCAATATAGACAAATTTCCAACAATATCCCCCTTCTTCATTGATGGAAACAAAGGAATATGGCTAAGTCTCTAACTGTCCCTTAGTACAAAAACTTTTTGTCTTCTATACATCTTTATACATACTCTTATAGCTTCCTATACATATATATACTCCATATTATATACAACTCCCCATTTGACATTAATGACAAAGGTGCATCAAAAACTCTATCTACGTAAACTTACTAAGAGAAAACATCTGGATATGCAATCTTGAGTTTCTGGATCTCCTTCTTCCAAAAGGTTATCATAGAATTGACTATCTATAGATGGGCACATAATGCATATTGTATCTTCTCCATATTCTCCAATTCTATGCTCAGACCTTGATCATAGGTTATCATGGTCACATCAATCTCCATGTTTTGACTAAGAATATCTAGAGAGGGTGCAAGAGCGTTCCTCAACTAAGTTTGTCTAGATCTTATCTTCTCTCTTTCTTTTTCTGCCTTCCCAATTATATCCAACTATCCTTGATAGACATTGTTATACATGTTTACATCAGTGGATGTGTCTTGCACTAAAATATTCACCTTCTCAATCATTTCCTCTGCATCTTTGATCTTCTTCAAATGGGCATTAGTGACCTTATCCTGATCCATGGATTCTGCAATGACTTTCCTTCCTTGCTCTGAAAATTCCTTCAATGATGCTTGACCAGACTTAAGAGAGGTCAAGTCTAGTGAAAAATTACATATTAGTTCATTGAGTCTCTTCTTTAAGTACTTTTCCTCTACCATTATGGCCCCAGATTCTTCTAAGCTAGAAAAATTAACTTTGAACTGAGAGATGATTGTGCTCACATCATCAACTGAATGTACATTTTCCATCTTCTTATCCTCTGGTAGAAAATTGTTCAAAATATTTATTGATTCTACTAGGAGAGGATTCCTCATTACTTTCTTCTCCTTGGCCTTCTCCATAGCTAGGAAACTAAACTTAACCAGGTCTTCTTCCTTCTATGAGTCCAAACTACTAGTTTCAGGTGTGAAACTTGACAACAATGCTGAGGAGGGAGTGATGGGAGTGCTATCCATCATCTCTAGCTTCACCTTGAACAAATCAACAGAAGATTCATCTTTCTTTTCTACCTCTACTCCTTTCTTTTCTTAATTAGATATATCTTCTATGATTACTTCTTCTTGCTAAGTTTGAGGGATATTACTGCATAGGATTTCTGCTTCCTCAGTGCTGACAAATGCTTCTTCAAACTTGTCTAACTCCTTATCATTAGCCACCATGGCTATTTCCACATTGTCTATGATAATTGTGCTATATTTGGGTGATTCATTCATGGGCACAGACTGATTTTCTTCTATTTGAGTTTCTACTATGGGTGCTGAGTCCTGAGGACCTGTCATTGGTACATTAGTGGGCTCTACCATTTTATCTTCCCTGATGGGTGTATGAGTGATGGGTGGAGTCGGTGGTTTGATCTATTGTTCTAACAACACTTTCTCAAATGCTTTTTCTATTTCCTTTGTAATCAACTCATAATATTTGTTCATGATATGAAGAGTTCTCATTTTTTTCTAAGGTGCGGCTTCACCAAATTCAATATCAGTTCCACTTCTTCTTTAGAACATACTAGTAGAGTATCCTCTAATACTTTTTCTCTTATTCTTTGATCTTCCTCATTAGCTTGTCTCTTCAGATTTTCCAAAATATACCATACTTTATCTAGAATTTCTGTTTTCAGCTCAAGAACTATTTTCTTGAGTTTGATCATATGTTTGAAAATCATATTATAAATCTCTGATTTGTCAATCTCACTGTAACATTCATAGAATTTTTCTACATGATCAATCCTTCTGTCATCAACAATTCTTGTATTTAGAGGTTTAAGGCTAGGTCTGAATCCTACCTGAGGAGGTGCTTGAGTGTTCTTCTTGCTCCTTAATGCTTGCAAGGATGGATGACTAGTGCTAGCTTCTTTCTTCCTTCTGAATAGAGGCTTATACTCTGGAGGAGTATCTTTGGGTGCAGAAGGAGTACTATCTTCTTTATCCTTTTGACTGTCATCTTTTTCAATTTTTATCTTTTTCAACTTGGGATCTTCTTGTTCTTCTATTGCATTCTTCAATTCTATGAAATCTTCTCATCCCTTGCTTTATCAAGGTCTACTTATGATACACCATGAATTCTTAGGATCTCTGATGTGACCTTTGCAATTCTCCTTTTTTTGGCAGCACTGTTCATCTTAGCATCAACTTCTCTAGTCTTCTCTTCATAGGTTCCCCACCTAGGTTCATTGTCATCCTTAGGGGCTTATAGTAGTACTTGTGCATAAGCTTCAAGAACTTGTTCTTCAACCTCATACCCAAGTGGATGAATCCACTTAGTTCTAGGTTCCACAACTTCCATACATGTAGTATTAATCTCCACCATGAAGCATATTGTATCCTTATACTTCTCTACAATAGTTTTAGGAATCCTATACCTCATTTGCATTCTTTCTCTAAAAGTCTTCAATTCTAGGGTAATGTAATCTCTAAGTGTGCTTTCTGTGGATGCCTTGTTTGATATCTATGGCATGGTAGGAATGGATTTTTCTAGATACAAGTCTGACACTTTACCGACTATATGAAGGTACATATAGATGATTAGGGCCCCAAACCTAAATACCTTGGTCTTATCATGTTTGATAGCTTTGATATTGTCTATCAACTATGCACGCAAGATTTCACACAAGTTGAACTCTCCATCTTCTTGCACAAGATAGATGGATGCTAGAATAGTGCCTACAGACACACTATTCACCTTACTGGTGTGATGAAACCTATAACCAAGTATCATTGACATCAACTTAATGTTTGGTTGCTCTATAGGCTCAATGGTCATGCCCCGCTTATCACTCCTTGATTTACACACTTGCTCCACCATTTTCCTAACATCCTTACCAACTGGAAGGATGAAACCTATCTTAGAGAGGCCTATTAACTCATGAATCAAGTCTCTTGTGATTCTTACTGGTACATCTCCAATCCAAAACAAAACATCATGGATTTTTCTCAACAATATCTTTATCCATTCTTCCTCATAGAATTCATATGTCATGGCATATTCAATAATGGGGTCATTATTCCATTTAGTGTATGTTAGCACCTGAAATATTTTTTTCATGGCTTCATCATCTTTCCTCTAGTCTCTGTAGTGTTTTTCCTTGCCCCTGGCCTCAAACCCTAGTTCAAAATTTCAAATTTCTAGCCATTGGAAATAAAACCCTAGTCTGTCTTAGCCCTATTATAATTGTGTGTTACCTTTTTTAGTCACTAAGTCCTCAATAATGCATGTGCTTTTAAAAGGTTCACTTTATATGTTTCATGGTTGGGTTTTAGTATCGGGACCCCTTTAATATTTTCTATCTAAGCCTAGGTCTCCCGTTAATATTTCCTATAGTTTCGCCTTTTATTTTTGTGGTTGTCGTTAATCCGTTAGACTGCCGGTTGTCAAAGTTTTTGACAAGTAGTATAGCGATGAAGTGCCACTTGTCTCAGTGTGCCCGTCCTCAAGTTTGTTGTCAAATTGATGTTGAGTTGTCTGATGATTATTGGTTGCAGAGCGATGAGTTGGAAGTGTTGTCAAGCGGGCCAAGTATCTCAGTCTTAGATTCAAGATCTACGGTGGGCGTATGATCTCATGGAATCTTTCCAAGCCATCAGATTATGTGATGACCATCCGATCTTCCATAGGGTAAAGGCTTGACAGTGGGTCCAGTGCTAGGTCACGCCACTATGTTTGATTCTTATTGGTTGACGTGGATTGTGAGGTGGAAGTATGTCAGATGGACCTATGTGTGATGAAAAAGTTTTTTTTTTGCCTGCCAGATTTTGTGATGTGGTGTTTTCTTATTGGTCAGTGGGTTTGCTGATGATTGGGTAGGTGTTAGTGGGACCTAGTTGCTAGCATGTCCTTGAGGGTCCTAACATCTATAGAAGATCTACAGTTGGCATAAGTTCTCATGGGTTTTGTCAGAGCTACGAGATCTTACACCAACCGTCGATTTTACTTTTCTCAGGTGGCAAAGGGACGGGTGGGTCCTCTGATAGTTGGAGCTAACATGCATATTTTTCATTGGCAGAAAGGATAAAGATGCATTGGGACTATGTTGCTAGGTGTGCTGACATGCGTTGTTTTGATTGGCTAAGTGGGAAGGTGATGAGCATGTTTCAGTGGGCCTAAATATTTTAAGAGGATGGTAGATTCAAGATCTATAGTTGTCTTAAGTTCGTATGGAATCTTTCTGGGCCATGCGATATTAAGATGGCCATCTAATTAAAGGTTTATTTTCAGTGGGTTCAATGTGCTATGTATCGCTAATGTGCTCACTCTTCATTGGTTGTTGACTGCTAGAGTGGCCAATGACTTTTCAAAGGGTTCATGATTGCTATGGAGATTAATGCGGACCACCCAATTTGCCGATAAGGTGTTAGGATTGATGGCTGCATTTTAAACTTTTTCTAGATAACTGTTGTAATTCAAATTCAAATTTTTAGAGCATTTTCCAACAATAGAAGGACAGATTCTTAATGTTTTAGCAGCTGGGATTGGTAGGATTTGATTTCATCAACTCTTGTAGAGTGGCCCAAGGTGTCTGATGACTGATTGTAGGGGTTTTTGTAATGTATTGTTTCTAAAATTTTTAATGAGAATACACTTGAATTCTTGTCTTAAATTTATGATTGTCTTCTTGTCTTGATTTTGGATTTATATATGTTAAAGTCACAAAGTAAGTTAGCATATGGTAAACAAAGAGTATTGTGAGATTATCTTTGAGTTCCTAACAAAGTTAGGATTGAAGTCTTTAGGGTGATTTTAGTGAGTCCATGGTTGGATAAGGATTTTGATGATTAGGTTTGGGAGTGAGAGGGATAATAGGCAAAGAAATTATCCTAAGTTCAAGGGTGTTTGAGTTAGGGTTCTCAGTTGTTTTATGTTATTGGGTGACTCTTTGCCCTGGGTTAAGGCACTAATTCATTCTCTGGAAGTGGTCCATCATCATCCACCACAAATACAAATGATAAAATCTTTAAATCAGTTAGTAAGGGATATAAATGTATAATATTTAGTGATTCCTTTCAAAAAGTGAATCAAAGGTACACCCGCCTGAGCATTTAAGCTCAAAGTGTAGGAGGATCTCTTTAATCCTTGTTAATTGGGCCTTTTCCTTGCAGAATTTTGAGTGGTGATAGAGTCAGTGACATTAAGTTGTCAATCATAGTGTAAACCTACACGTAGAAAGAAAAAAAAAACCAACAAAATGGTGACTCCATGTATCCCATATACTAAATCAAATGGCGTGCAACCAATTGCCTTCTTCATAGTTACCCTATCAACCCATACATCTAGTGGCAATTTTAAACTCCATGCTCTTTTATTCTTATCAAGGATCCTCATAACAACTTATTGGAAATGTATAAATTTGTTCAGTTATATGATGATGATATAGATGATGAAATACAGTTGAGAATTGAAGATCTCATTAGGCTAGATGAAACTAGGATAGAATCAATTGCAAAAAATGCCAAGTTGCAATTACAGGTCAAGAATTTGTATGACAAAAGGACTGTTGACAGGAAGTTTGAGCCTCGTGATTTGGTGTTGATTTGGAATGCTAGATTGGAGGATAAAGGGAAACATGGAAATTTTGACCCAATCTAGCTAGGGCCATATCTAATTCATGAAAAATGGGGCCAAGATTCATACATTGTAAAAGAATTAAATGGTGATATTCAAGAATTGCCAGTTCATGGACAATTCTTGAAGAAATACTTCAATTGAAGGTATCATTCTTTCCATGAACAACAGTTAGGTCTATATATTTTGTAAATTTTGTAAAGTTGCCTGCCCCCTATCTTGTTTTGTCTTGGTTTGTAGGGTTTTGTCCTTTTCTCTCTATTGTTTAGGGCTTTTGTCCAGTTGGGGGTCTGCTTTAACCAGTGATTCTAGATCCTTGCTATGCCTGCAGGAGGCATACATCCCCAGAAAGAGCTACTGTTAGCACTTGAAATATTTTTTTCATGGCTTCATCATCTTTCTTCTGGTCTCTGTAGTGTTTTTCCTTGCCCCTGGCCTCAAACCCTAGTTCAAAATTTCAAATTTGTAGCTATTGTAAATAAAACCCTAGTCTGTCTTAGCCCTGTTCTAATTGTGCGTTACCTTTTTCAATCACTAAGTCCTCAATAATGCATGTGATTTTAAAAGGTTCACTTTATTTGTTTCATGGTCAAGTTTTATTATCGAGGCTCCTTTAATATTTTCTATCTAAGCCTAGGTCTCCCGTTAACATTTCCAATAGTTTTTCCTTTTATTTTTGTGGCTATCGTTAATCCATTAGACTACAGGTTGTTAGAGTTTCTGACAAGTGATATAGCAACGAAGTGCCACTTGTCCCGGTGGGTCCATCCTCAAGTTTGTTGTTAGATTAATGTTGAGTTATCTGATGATTATTGGTTGCAAAGACATGAGTTGGAAGTGTTGTCAGGCGAGCCCAGTATCTCAATCTTAGATTCAAGATCTACGGTGGGCGTATGATCTCATGGAATCTTTCCTTGCCATGAGATCATGCGAGGGTCATTCGATCTTCTGCAGGGTAAAGGCTTGATAGTGGGTCCAGTGCCAGGTCATGCCACCATGTTTGATTCTTATTGGTCAACATGGATTGTGAGGTGGAAGTATGTCAAATGGAACTATGTGTGATGAAAAAGTTTTTTCTCCGCCTGCCAAATTTTGTGATGTGGCATTTTCTTATTGGTCAGGAGGTTCGCTGATGATTTGGTAGGTGTTAGTGGGACCTAGTTACTGGAGTGTCCTTGAGGGTCCTGACATCCATAGAAGATCTATGGTTGGCATAAGTTCTCATGGGTTTTGTCAGAGCTACAAGATCTTATGCCAGCCATTGATTCTACTTTTCTCAGGTGGCAAAGGGTCGGGTGGGTCCTCTGACAGTTGGAGTTGACATGCACATTTTTCATTGGTGGAAAGGATAAAGATGTAGTGGGACCATGTTGCCAGGTTTCCTGACATGCATTATTTTGATTAGCTGAGTGGGAAGGTGATGAGGATGTTTCAGTGGGTCTGAATCTTTTAAGAGGATGGTAGATTCAAGGTCTACAATTGTCTTAAGTTTGCATCGAATCTCTTTGGGCCATGCGATCTTAAGATGACCATCCAATTAAAGGTTTATTTTTAGTGGGTCCGATGTGCTATGTATCATTAATGTGCTCACTCTTCATTGGTTGTTGACTGCTAGTGTGGCCGATGACTTTTCAAAGGGTTCATGACTGCTATGGAGATTAATATGGACCGCCTGATTTGCCAAGAAGGTGCTAGGAATGACGGCCACATTTTAACTTTGTCTACATAACCAGTCTAATTCAAATTCAAATTTTTAGAGGGTTTTCTAGTGATAGGACTGATTTTTAATGTTTTAGCGGCTGGGTTTGGTAGGATTTGATTTCATCAACTGTTGTAGACTGGCCCAGGGTGTCTGATGACTGATTGTAGGGGTTTTTGTACCATGATGGAGTTTCTCAAGGTGTGTTGCAGGAGGATAATCTTCCTGTTCAGCATGGTAAAATTCATGAATTTATGGTTTTCAGTACTTTCTTAGGGAATTACCATGATTATAGATCATTCTTGGATCTACTTTTTCTCTACGTTGCTTGGTTTTCCCCCAATGAATTTAATTGTGATTGAATTTGTAGTTGGTTTGGTGGTTGAAACACTTGCCCTAGTCATCTGTAGCTTGTTGCATCTTGTTTTTAGGATTCCAAGATGACTAGAGGGTACATATGGTTGAGCTTTTTATTTTGCAAAGGTCGGCTGATGTTTTGTTGAAAATCAACAGAAAGACTGAACAAGGAGAGCCTGGATTTTGGGTCTTGTTCCTAGCAGTTGTCATCTTGGTAATGTATTGTTTCTGAAAGTTTTAATGAGAATACACTTGAATTCCTATCTCAAATTTATGATTGTCTTCTTGTCTTGATTTTGGATTTATATATGTTAAAGTCACAAAGTAAGTTAGCATATGGTAAACAAAGAGTATTGTTAGATTATCTTGAGTTCCTCACAAAGTTAGGATTAAAGTCTTTTGGGTGATTTCAGTGAGTCCATGGTTGGATAAGGATCTTGATGATCAGGTTTAGGAGTGAGAGGGATAATAGGAAACACACTTATCCTAATTTCAAGGGTGTTTGAGTTAGGGTTCTCAGTTGTTTTATGTTATTGGGTGACTATTTTCCCTGGGTTAAGGCACTGATCCATTCTCTGGAAGTGGTCCATCATCATCCACCACAAATACAAATGATAAAATCTTTAAATCAGTTAGTAAGGGGTATAAATGTATAATATTTAGTTATTCCTTTTAAGAAGTGAATCAAAGGTACACCCACCTGAGAATTTAAGCTCAAAGTGTAGGAGGATCTCTTTGATCCTTGTTAATTGGCCCTTTTCCTTGCAGAATTTGGAGTGGTGATAGAGTTAATGACATTAAATTATCAATCATAGTGTAAACCTGCAAGTAGAAAGAAAAGACAACCAACAAAATGGTGACTCCATGTATCCCATATACTAAGTCAAATGGTGCACAACCAATTTCCTTCTTCACAGTTACCCTATCAGCCCATACAGTTAGTGGCAATTTTAAACTCCATGCTCTTTTATTCTTATCAAGGATCCTCAGAACAACTTATTGGAAATGTATAAATTTGTTTAGTTATATGATGATGATATAGATGATGAAATGTAGTTGAGAATTGAAGATCTCATTAGGCTAGATGAAACTAGGAGAGAATCAGTTACAAAAAATGCCAAGTTGCAATTACAGGTCAAGAATTTGTATGACAAAAGGACTGTTGATAGGAAGTTTTAGCCTGGTGATTTTGTGTTGATTTGGAATGCTAGATTTGAGGATAAATGGAAACATGGAAAATTTGACCCAATTTGGCTAGGACCATATCTAATTCATGAAAAATGGGGCCAAGATTCATACATTGTAAAAGAATTAAATGGTGATATTCAAGAATTGCCAGTTCATGGACAATTCTTGAAGAAATACTTCAATTGAAGGTATCATTCTTTCCATGAACAGTAGTTAGGTCTGTATATTTTGTAGAGTTACCTGCCCCTTGTCTTGTTTTGTCTTGATTTGTAGGGTTTTGTCCTTTGCTCTTTGTTGTTTAGGGCTTTTGTCCAGTTGGGGGTCTGCTTTAACCAGTGATTCTAGATCCTTGCTATGCCTGCAGGAGGCATACATCCCCAGACAGAGCCACTATTAGCACCTGAAATATTTTTTTCATGGCTTCATCATCTTTCCTTTGGTCTCTGCAGTGTTTTTCCTTGCCCCTTACCTCAAACCCTAGTTCAAAATTTCAAATTTCTAGCCATTGGAAATAAAACCCTTGTCTGTCTTAGCCCTGTTCTAATTGTGCATTACATTTTTCAGTCACTAAGTCCTCAATAATGCATGTTCTTTTAAAAGGTTCACTTTATGTGTTTTACAGTTAGGTTTTATTATCACGGCCCCTTTAATATTTTCTATCTAATCCTAGGTATCCCATTAATATTTCCAATAGTTTCACCTTTTATTTTTGTGGCTATCGTTAATCCATTAGATTGCAGGTTGTCAAAGTTTTTGACAAGCAGTATAGCGATGAAGTGCCACTTGTCCCGGCGGGCCCATCCTTAAGTTTGCTATCAGATTGATGTTGAGTGTTCCAATGATTATTGGTTGCAGAGTGATGAGTTGGAAGTTTTGTCAGGTGGGCCCAGTATCTCATTCTTAGATTCAAGATCTATGATGGGTGTATGATCTCATGGAATCTTTCCAAGCCATGAGATCATGCAATGGCCATTCGATCCTCCATAGGGTAAAGGCTTGATAGTGGGTCCAGTGCCAGGTCATGCCACCATGTTTGATTCTTATTGGTCGACATGGATTGTGAGGTGGAAGTATGTCAGATGGACCTATGTGCGATGAAAAATTTGTTTGTTCGCCTCCCGAATTTTATGATATGGCATTTTCTTATTGGTCAGTGGGTTTTCTGATGATTTGGTAGGTGTTAGTGGGACCTAGTTGCTGGCATGTCCTTGAGGGTCCTGACATCTATAGAAGATATACTATTGGTGTAATTTCTCATGGGTTTTGTCAGAGCTATGAGATCTTACGCCAGCTGTCAATTTTACTTTTCTCAGACGGCAATGGGACGGGTTGGTCCTCTGATAGTTGGAGCTGACATGCACTTTTTTCATTGGTGAAAAGGATAAAGATGTAGTGGGACCATGTTGCCAGGTGTGCTGACATGTGTTGTTTTGATTGGTTGAGTGGGAAGGTGATGAGGATGTTTTAGTGGGCCTGAATCTTTTAAGAGGATGGCAGATTCAAGATCTACGGTTGTCTTAAGTTCGCATGGAATCTTTCTAGGCCATACGATCTTAAGACAACCGTTTGATTAAAGGTTTATTTTCAATGGGTCCAATGTGCTACGTATCACTGATGTGCTTGCTCTTCATTGGTTGTTGACTACTAGTGTGGCTGATGACTTTTCAAAGGGTTTGTGATTGCTAAGAAGATTAATGTGGACTGCCCAATTTGCCGGGAAGGAGCTAGGATCGACGGCCGCATTTTAAACTTTGCTAGATAACCATGGTAATTCAAATTCAAATTTTTAGAGGGTTTTCTAGTGACAGAAGGATTGATTTTTAATTTTTTAGTGGCTGGGTTTGGTAGGATTTGATTTCATCGACTATTCCAGAGTGGCCCAAGGTGTCTGATGACCAATTGCAGGGGTTTTTTTACCGTGATGGAGTTGCTCGAGGTGTGTTGCAGGTGGATAATCTACTTGTTTAGCATGGTAAAATTCATGAATTTATGGTTATCAGTACTTTCTTAGGGAATTACCCTGATTACAGATCATTCTTGGATCTATTTTTTCTCCAGGTTGCTTGGTTTTCCCCCAATGAGTTTAATTGTGATTGAATTTCTAGTTGGTTTGGTGGTTGAAACCCTTGCCCTAGTCATCTGTAGCTTGTTGCATCCTATTTCTGGGATTCCAAGATTACTAGGGGGTATATATGGTTGAGTTTTTTATTTTGCAAAGGTCGATTGATGCTTTGTTGAAAATCAATAGAAAGAGTGAGCAAGGAGAGCCTAGATTTTTGGTCTTGTTCCTAGTAGTTGTCATCTTGGTAGTGTATTATTTCTAAAATTTTTAATAAGAATACACTTGAATTCCTGTCTCAAATTTATGATTGTCTTCTTGTCTTGATTTTGGATTCATATATGTTAAAGTCACAAAGTGAGTTAGCATATGGTAAATAAAGAGTATTGTTAGATTACCTTGGAGTTCCTAACAAAGTTAGGATTAAAGTCTTTAGGGTGATTTCAGTGAGTCCATGGTTGGATAAGGATCTGGATGATCAATTTTGGGAGTGAGAGGGATAATAGGAAAAGCACTTATCCTAAGTTCAAGGGTGTTTGAGTTAGGGTTCTCAGTTGTTTTATGTTATTGGGTGACTCTTTGCCCTAGGTTAAGGCACCGATCCATTCTCTAGAAGTGGTCCATCATCATCCACCACAAATACAAATGATAAAATCTTTAAATTAGTTAGTAAGGGGTATAAATGTATAATATTTAGTGATTCCTTTCAAGAAGTGAATCAAAGGTACACTTGCCTGAGAATTTAAGCTCAAAGTGTAGGAGGATCCCTTTGATCCTTGTTAATTGGCCCTTTTCCTTGCAAACTTTGGAGTGGTGATAGAGTCAGTGACATTAAGTTGTCAATCATAGTGTAAACCTACAAGTAGAAAGAAAAGAAAACCAACAAAATGGCGACTCCATGTATCCCATATACTAAATCAAGTGGTGCACAACTAATTACCTTCTTCAAAGTTACCCTATCAGCCCATATAGCTAGTGGCAATTTTGAACTCCATGCTCTTTTATTCTTATCAAGGATCCTCATAACAACTTATTGGAAATTTATAAATTTGTTCAGTTATATGATGATGATATAGATGATGAATGGCAGTTGAGAATTGAAGATCTCATCAAGCTGGATGAAACTAGGAGAGAATCAGTTGCAAAAAATGCCAAGTTGCAATTACAGGTCAAGAATTTGTATGACAAAAGGACTGTTGACAGGAAGTTTTAGCCTAGTGATTTAGTTTTGATTTGGAATGCTAGATTGGAGGATAAAGGGAAACATGGAAAATTTCACCCAATCTGGCTAGGGCCATATCTAATTCATGAAAAATGGGGCCAAGATTCATACATTGTAAAAGAATTAAATGGTGATATTCAAGAATTGCCAGTTCATGGACAATTCTTGAAGAAATACTTCAATTGAAGGTATCATTCTTTCCATGAATAGTGGTTAGGTCTGTATATTTTGTAAATTTTGTAAAGTTGTCTGCCCCTTATCTTGTTTTGTCTTGGTTTGTAGGGTTTTTTCCTTTGCTCTCTATTGTTCAGGGCTTTTGTCCAGTTGGGGGTCTGCTTTAACCAGTGATTCTAGATCCTTGCTATGCCTGCAGGAGGCATACATCCCCAGACAGAGCCACTATTAGCACCTAAAATATTTTTTTCATGGCCTTGTTCTAATTGTGCATTACCTTTTTCAGTCACTAAGTCCTCAATAACGCATGTTCTTTTAAAAGGTTCACTTTATGTGTTTCACGGTTAGGTTTTATGATCACGGCCCCTTTAATATTTTCTATCTGAGCCTAGGTCTCCCATTAATATTTCCTATAGTTTCACCTTTTATTTTTGTGGCTATCATTAATCCGTTAGATTGTAGGTTGTTAGAGTTTCTAACAAGCAGTATAGCGATGAAGTGCCACTTGTCCCGGCTGGCCCATCCTCAAGTTTGCTTTCAGATTGATGTTGAGTTATTCAATGATTATTGGTTGTAGAGCGATGAGTTGGAAGTGTTGTCAAGCGGGCCCAGTATCTCAGTCTTAGATTCAAGATCTACGATGGGCGTATGATCTCATGGAATCTTTCCAGGCCATGAGAACATGCAACGACCGTCTGATCTTCCATAGGGTAAAGGCTTGATAGTGGGTCCAGTGCTAGGTCATGCCATCATGTTCCATTCTTATTAGTTGATGTGGATTGTGAGGTGGAAGTATGTCAAATGGACCTATGTGCGATGAAAAAGTTGTTTGTCTACCTGCCAGATTTTGTGATGTGGCATTTCCTTATTGGTTGGCGGGTTTGCTAATGATTTGGCAGGTGTTAGTGGGACCTAGTTGCTAGAATGTCCTTGAGGGTCCTAACATCTACAGAAGATCTACAGTTGGCATAAGTTCTCATGGGTTTTGTCAGTGCTACGAGATCTTACGCTAGCCATCGATTTTACTTTTCTCAGGTGGCAAAGGGACAAGTTAGTCCTCTGACAGTTGGAGCTGACATGCACATTTTTCATTGGCAGAAAGGATAAAGATGTAGTGGGACCATGTTGCTAGGTGTGCTAACATGTGTTTTTTTGATTGGCTGAGTGGGAAGGTGATGAGGACATTTCAGTGGGCCAGAATCTTTTAAGAGGATGGCAGATTTAAGATCTACGATTGTCTTAAGTTCGCATGGAATCTTTCTAGGCCATGTAATCTTAAGACGACTGTCTAATTAAAGGTTTATTTTTAGTGGGTCCGACATGCTACATATCATTGATGTGCTCGCTCTTCATTGGTTGTTGACTGCTAGCGTGGCCGATGACTTTTCAAAGGGTTCGTGACTACTATGAAGATTAATGTGGACCACCCAATTTGTTGGGAAGGTGCTAGGATCAACGGCCGCATTTTAAACTTTGTCTGGATAACCATTGTAATTCAAATTCAAACTTTTAGAGGGTTTTCCAGTGATAGAAGGACTAATTTTTAATGTTTTAGCGGTTGGGTTTGGTAGGATTTGATTTTGTTGACTATTGCAGAGTGGCCCAAGGTGTCTGATGACCGATTGTAGGGGTTTTTGTATGGTGATGAGTTGCTCAAGGCATGTTGCAAGTGGATAATTTGCCTATTCAGCATGGTAAAATTCATGAATTTATGGTTTTCAGTACTTTATCAAGGAATTACCCTGATTACAGATCATTCTTGGATCTATTTTTTCTCCAGGTTGTTTGGTTTTCCCCCAATGAGTTTAATTGTGATTGAATTTCTGGTTGGTTTGGTGTTTGAAACCCTTGCCCTAGTCATCCGTAGCTTGTTGCATCCTATTTCTGGGATTCCAAGATGACTAGGGGGTATATATGGTTGATTTTTTTATTTTGCAAAGGTCGGTTGATGTTTTGTTGAAAATCAATAGAAAGACTGAACAAGGAGAGCCTGGATTTTGGGTCTTGTTCCTAGTAGTTGTCATCTTGGTAATGTATTGTTTCTAAAAGTTTTAATGAGAATACACTTGAATTCCTATCTCAAATTTATGATTGTCTTCTTGTCTTGATTTTGGATTCATATATATTAAAGTCACAAAGTGAGTTAGCATATGGTAAACAAAGAGTATTGTTAGATTATCTTGGAGTTCCTAACAAAGTTAGGATTAAAGTCTTTTGGGTGATTTCAGTGAGTCCATGGTTGGATAAGGATCTTGATGATCAGGTTTGGGAGTGAGAGGGATAATAGGCAAAGCACTTATCCTGAGTTCAAGGGTGTTTGAGTTAGGGTTCTCATTTGTTTTATGTTATTGGGTGACTCTTTGCCCTGGGTTAAGGCACTGATCCATTCTCTAGAAGTGGTCCATCATCATCCACCACAAATACAAATGATAAAATCTTTAAATTGGTTAGTAAGGGGTATAAATGTATAATATTTAGTGATTCCTTTCAAGAAGTGAATCAAAGGTACACCCGCCTAAGCATTTAAGCTCAAAGTGTAGGAGGATCTCTTTGATCCTTGTTAATTGGCCCTTTTCCTTGTAGACTTTGGAGTGGTGATAGAGTCAGTGACATTAAGTTGTCAATCATAGTGTAAAATTGCAAGTAGAAAGAAAAGACAACCAATAGTGTATTTATCCATGAATGTTTTATCTTGTTTTAACATTGTGTCGATGTGTGCCCTTAACCTATCTAGTCCAATAGGTTCCTTCTTACAATAGATGTAAGCCCTTGTGTCTTCTACATGCATGAAACCCATCGGTGTGTGGGAAAATGCTCCCTCTAAATCAACTAGGGTTGATTTGAATGGGTGCCTCTTGAAAACATGCCTCTTCTTCTTAGCAACATCAAAAACAATAGGAGTGGCCATGACTTACTTGATATTCACTTTCCAAATGATCTCTAAGATGTTCTGACAGCTTCTGAAATGATGCAACGAGCTAGGGTTTCTTGCAACCGATCAAATGCACTGCAATTACTAATAGCTCAATCTCCAAATCTTCACAACAACTTCCAAGGCTCAATCTTCTCTTCAATCATTATGAGTATGAATGCAATGAGTGAACAAACAAATTTTTGTGTACTTAAAGTAAGAAATTCACCATTAATGTAACTCGTGTAAACTAGGCTGTCACTTCAAATTTTCAAACTCAAGTTCCGCTAACAATCAGCATGTGCAATCTCGCACAAAGGTTCCTATACACTCCAATAGCTTAAGTCCAAAGGTGCATACTCTGATGATGAGTATACTAGCCACGCAAGGGTCTAGAGCTAAATTAGCTCCCACTATGACCCTGAGGGCTATTTATGCAAATGTAGAGGATGTGTCCACTTGGGATGCATCCAATACATTCTCAACAACATTGTCCTTGTTTTCTTCTGACTAAATCAAGCTCGCATCCTCTGAGGCTTTTACAAACTTGACTTCTGCTTTAGGATCCAAAACTAGTTCTTTGGTCCTTTTAGGGCTTTCCTGACCTTACGTCCTTGATCTACAAAACTTTGAGATATCTCCAGCCTTGTTACAGGTTTGAAAAATCACTGGAGGTCTATTGTTCCTCGGTGCATTTACATGAGTCACCATTCTACATGTTCTAGCTATGTGACCATTATTGTTACATATTTGACATGTAACATTCTAAGAAATTTGTGCATTGGTTTGATTTTGATTTCTTTGATCATGTTGAATCCTGCTCTTCTTACTAGTCTTGCAATTTATTTTTCTATGACCAAATCTATTACATGTATAATAGTAACCATTGAAAGGTTTTACCTCAGTACAGTTCCTTGCAATATGTCCATGCTTGTTACATGCAAAATAGGTGTGTTATATAGGCTTGTGCTCATTCTTAGGAGGATCACTATTGTGTTTGGTTTGATCTTCAATTTTCTCAATATTGGTAGATTCCTTTTGTGAATCATTTCTTGCTCGCATACTATAAATCTGATTCTATGCTTCACTGTATCCAATACAGCTAGTGTCTCCTTTGATTCTTCCTGCATACAACTATGATTCTATCAATTCAGCACTGGTGTGTAATTTGTCAATATGATCCTTTGACTTCTTTAATTCAGATTCCAAGCTCTCTTTGATATTCTTTAGCTCCAAGATTTATAAGTTAGCTTCCCTTAGTTCTTCATTCAGTTGAAGGTTCTTTTTGACTTGTTCATTGTAGACATCTTGATTGTTCATCAGTTTGTCATCTAATTCTTCAAGCTAACTTAACAAGGATGCATTTTCTTCACTCAACTTCTTGAATTTTTCTTCAAGTTCACTATTAGAGTGTCCTTTCAAATCTTTTCTTAGTCTTTTGATAACTAATTCAGCATCACTGACTTTTTCCTTCAGTTCTTCAATTTCTCTTTCTGAATTGTCTAGGTCTTCAAGAGCTGCTTCAAGATTTTTCTTCAAATGTTTCATATCTTCTTTGTCCATGATCTCCTCATGTGGTTAAACTTCTTTTCTGAGGACTAGAGCTTTGATATCAATTGTTAGGAATGGGAACACTAAGAGGGGGGGGGGGGGGGGGGTTGAATCAGTGTTCACTGTATTTTAACTTTTCACTTTAATCTGAATATTGAATTATAAATGCTTAAGTATTGAATTAAAAATTCACATAAACATGAAACATGAAATCAACACATGACACCAATATGGTTACGGGAAAACCCAAATAGTTAAAAACCCCACTGGGACTTGATACCCACTAATAATCCGCACTAGTGTTTTGTGATCCTTGTTAGAAGATCCTTTACCCTATTAGGAGTAGCTTTACAATGCTTTTAGTACAGTAGACCTTGTTAAGGGTCAGACCCTGTTAGGAGTCTTTTACAATGATCCCTATTAGGAGAGTGGACTCACTATCCTAGAGCTCACTGCTCAAATGATGAAGGCTACAACCTTCTGAATCAAATACACACTATATCTATAGGTGAACTGGTACTATGACACTGCTTGTCAAATTAGTTCCTTTGGTGAGCTGATACTTTGACCTCTAACAAAGCTCTAATACATCTTATGCTCACTTCACATACCTCTTCTCTACTTATCAGAACTCTCTTACCACTTCCATATTGATTACAATGGGTGCACCTTATATTTATGCGCTCATACCAAATATACAATTAGGTTGGCCCTATAGCTAATTACAAATAATGCTTCCAAATTAATTGGCTTAAGCGTGCTTACAATTATACATATACATATGTTGGAAACCTAAATACAATGGGTGCATAGCCTCTACAACATTAATTTATAATCACATACCAAAATAGTCACTGTCAGCTCCATGCTCTATTTGCTGCTGGCACATACTAGCTGTGCAACTTCAACTCACTGTAACTTTCACATCTTTGTATATCTACTTATGCACTCTTAGAATAAGCATAAGTATAGTCTAACAACCTTAACTTCTAGGGTGCATACCTTAATTCATCCATATAGACATGCGCTGATGCTCTAAGTCTTTGGTGCTCTGTATGCTATCCAGTCTTCAAAACTTAACTGAATTCTAATCTTCATACTTAGTGCACTGACTCCAAACTACTATATGACTTTGTTTCCATAATGACAACACTATATCTAGTCATATACCTTAGTATAGACAACTTGCCAACAATAGGTACTTAGAAATGGGTTTTCATAAATAAACCAAATGAGAATGGTGAAGTGATTAGAAATAAAGCAAGACTGGTATGTAAAGGTTATGCACAAGGACTAGATTATGGAGAAATCTTTGCACTTGTTGCTAGATTAGAATGAGTCTGAATATTTTTTTCTTATGCTACCTACAAAGGATTTAAAGTTTATCAAATGGATGTGAAATATTCATTTCTAAATGGAATACTAGAAGAAGTCTAAATTGAACAAATTGAAGGATTTGTTGTAGAAGAAGGTATAGATTTAGTTTGCAAGCTGCACAAAGCATTATATGGTCTAAAGAAAGCACCAAGAGAATAGTATGAAAGACTACACTCATCTTATTAAGATTGGATTTGAAAGAACAAATGATAATAGTAATGATTTTTTGAAAGCTAAAAGTAAGGATAAAGTGTTGATTGGTGAAATATTTGTTGATGAGATAATTTTTGGAGGAAATGATTCAATGAGTAAACCTTTTGCTGAAGAAATGAGGAAGGAATTTGAAATGTCTATGATAAGTGAAATAGAATTCTTTATTGGATTACAAGTACAACATATGAAGAAAAGAATATACAACATTTGGAATGGAAGATTCAAAACTTGTCATTACACCCATGGTTAACAGATGTAAAATGTCAAAAGAAGATGATTCTAAGGAAGTCAATGAAACATTATATAGATCCATGATAGGAAAATTATAGTATGTTGTTCACAGCAGACCTGATATTGCACATGTTGTTGGCATGGTTTCTATATTTTCATCCAATCCTAAAGATTCATACATGAATGGAATAAAAAGGATATTCATATATTTAAAAGGAACTGAAGATTATGGATTAAGGCTATTGTAATAAACTAGCAACAAGTTCTATGGATTAAGAAAATACTAGATGGTATATAAGAAAAAGTAAATGAACCTATTGTTATGCATTGTGATAATACTAGTACCATCAATATATCAAAGAACCTCATAATGCACTCAAAGAACAAGCACATAGCTATCAAATATCATTTTCTAAGAGAGAAGGTACAAGATAAAGAAGCGAGTTTGGAAAATATATCTACAAAAGAGAAAGTTGCAGATTTATTCACTAAACCACTATCTAAAGAGAGCTTCAAATATCTAAGAGGTGTTAATCTCTATTGAGCATTTAAGGTTGTCATCAGTATCAAAGGATAGTAAATAGGTCAGTTGGTTACTTATATTGAGTTGGTTGGTAACCAAAAGTAAGACAGAGCAGTCGGGAAAGTCTTTACACCGAGCATCACATAGTTCACTGAGCACTAGCGACACCAACACCGATGGTCAGTAAACACTGAGCATCACAGTATACACTGAGTAGATTATATAGTGTTTACCAATGATCACAAAAAATGGCATAGTAATCTGAAATGTCACATTCTTCTATGCAAACAGTTACAATAGATCGTAAAATGGTTTACCAAGATCGAGGAGCATTTATTGTAAAAGATACTCATTAAATGTAATGTTTATCTTATTGTAATAGTTGATCTAGGTTAATTTTGCACAATAGATCTTAGGGTTATGATTATTATTTTGTATGTTTGCACCATTTTATGAGGTTGGTGAACTAATATATATGAATCACAGAGCACTTGAAGACATTGCCTAACTTCAAGACAATTATTTTATCGAGCATAAAAGAATACAGAGGATATCAGATTGAGCAGAATCAGAGAAGGCTACCGAGCAGAATAGAGTAGAGAACCATCGCAGATAAGGTGATATTTTGATGAGCACTTATAGATCTATTTTAGATAATTGAGTTGTCAACTAGTAGATAATTGCCTATTACTTTCTGACAATTGTGATAGAGTTTTTGATAAATCTCTTAACAGAGTAGACTTAACAGTCTTATGTAAATATCTTAACTGAGTACACACTTCATTAGTGTTCTCTAAATCATATAACTAGGTAGATCTAGCTGATCTAATATGTTACTCCTAATAGGGTAAGATCACCAAAAGTGATCAAAACTTGCATCCTTAACAAGCAAACCTTTTCTATCTGCAGTAGTGAAGAATTTGTGGGTGTCATCCCCACCGCAGTTTTTACCTTCTTACAAGGGTTTTTGCATTATAAAAATACTTGTGTTATGTGATTGTCATATTGATTTCATGTTGTTTACTTTCTCAAGTTAACTAGATGATTGATTTATACAATTAGATTCAAGTTATTTTGATCGGTTATCACAGTATATAGTTATAGATCAGAAAAGTTTTTATAAGTAAAGTTTTAAGGCACTGATTCACCCCTTCCCTCTTAGTACCTATCTCTCCTAATTCCAACAATTAGTATCAGAGCACAGTTATCTTTTTGAATAGTCTAACCACTGAAGGGTAAAGATCTAATTCACAGAGAGATACAAGCTTGACAAGACTATTGAGAATCAGAAGATACAAATACAAATGTTTGTGGAACAGTATAAACAAGCGAAGGAAGAACTGAAGAAATTACTAGTTGAAAGAAAGAACCTTGCAATTCAACTAAATGAAATCAGTTATCATGAAGAACCTATTGATGAAATATTTGATCATATTGGATAAAGCTCCGGAAGCATCTTTGATGAATCTGAAAGCATAATCTCTAACTTGTCTGAAAAGAATCAACATGTATCTGAGCAAGTGAAAGCACTTCAAATCGGTCATGAATCTCATGTTAGAAAGTAAAGTCCACCAAGATAACTGAGAGGGGGAGGGGGGGGGGGGTGAATCCATTATCATATAATTATAACTTTTAACATCTTCAACAACATTTAACCATGTAAGAAATGCAATTACTAACCATACAAAGATATTCATACACAATGACACAATAACACAAGAT
Source organism: Chamaecyparis obtusa (assembly GCA_027943335.1). Lineage (NCBI taxonomy): Eukaryota > Viridiplantae > Streptophyta > Pinopsida > Cupressales > Cupressaceae > Chamaecyparis > Chamaecyparis obtusa. The sequence continues at coordinate 68,818 of BSBK01009462.1, read as the reverse complement.
ATGTTGACTAGGGAACCTCTTGATCAAAGAGTAAACCTCGGTAGGAATGATGCCCACAAAAGATGCACTAACATGAATATTCTTTGTGAGAGGATGGACTCTGTTAAGAGTCTTATGAAATACATTCAGTACATATAAATCTCTGTTAGGAGATTTTAAATCCCTGTTAAAAGATTCTAACCATGTTAAGAGTTATGGAAGATAGAAGGACTCACTGCCCAAATAGCTCCAGGGTAAGATCATTGAACACACTGTCCAAATAACCTTGATATTATTCAATAGAATAATATGAAATATTTTACCTCCTTACTATGCCAAACTGCACTCATTGCTACACTAGATCTCAATTCTAGATCTATGTACTTCGCATGTCTTCCTTCACAATTTTGCTTTCACAACCTCTTAGGCTCTTTTCTTCACTTCATGCTTACATTTGCATGCAACCAAAACCATGCTCACACTTCTTTCATATTTTTACTACATAAAATAAGGAAACACATTCATTCCTTTATACCACACTCAAATAATTACAAATGAGTTGGCACATAATTACAAAATAAAAGTTTCCATACGCTACATCAAAATTACACAAAACTGTCAGCTTCCAAATGCAATATCTCTTCACTCGTGTGACCTCAAAGTTTTTATTGTGAACCATGTCACCATTAATGTGTCTAAAACTTCCCTTTAACTATGCAAAACTACATTCCATCCCGATTAGAAGATATCATCTGATTTCCACAAACCACTACTCAGGAACACTGCTTGAATACTACTTTTACCAAAATGCTCATAACTTTCATGAATCAATGAATTGCCATCTGCACTCTTAAACATAGAAAAATAACATATCAAAGAATATAACCTCAACATTTCATAGCTCCATCTACAATATCCCATGTGCGCTAATCAAAACACTGTCTGCTTCTCTGCTAGTCTCCAGAAGATCACTGTGTTGACATCAATGACAATCATAGTCATGCATGCAACAAAAACTGCTACAAAATGACTACCAACATCCAACATTCATTCCTAACAATCTCCCCCATTGGAATTGATGGCAACATAGATGAAAAACATCCAATGTTCCAAAAATCCAATACTACTGCACTGCTGCATTGATACTCTGAAAGTTCTTCAAATCTTGCTTCATTATCCTATTAAGTTCTCTCCAACATATGTTCTATATTTTTTTTCATGTATACTTCTCCTCCATTGACATCAATGATAGAAATTTCATCACTATGTCAACAACAACTCAATGTCCAAAGACACTATTTCAGAAAATACATTCACAAGAGTCCTCACGACTCAGCTCAAATACACATACTCCCCCATAGAGGAAGTACCAACATCCAATCTAGAAAAATATAGGGCTCATATACAACTAGATGGATGCAATCAACTACATCATTACTCAAAAGTAGGCTAGGGCATAACCTTAAGCATACCTCTCAGATACTCAAATGTATCCTTAGGAAAAGGCTTTGTAAATATGTCTGCTATCTATTCCTTTGTACTTATGTACTCTAGTCTGACTTCTTTCTTAGCAAATTTCTCTCTTACAACATGATACTTGATCTTTATATGCTTAGTTTTAGAATGAAATATAGGATTCTTAGACATGCTGACTGTGCTGGTGTTGTCACAATGTATGACAATAGGTTCAACAAATTTAATTCCAATATCCTTCAGCATTTGCTTCATCCAAATTATCTAGTTACAATTGTTTGTTGCTGCTACATATTTTGCTTCTGCTGTACTCTGTGAAATACAATTTTGCTTCTTGCTCAACCAGGAAACCAATCTTCCTCCAAGAAAAAAGGCTCCACCACTGGTGCTTTTCTTATCATCAACACTACCTCCCCAATCAACATCTGTATATGCACATACGGTGAAATCATCAGATTTTTCATACCACAATCCATAGTCCATGTGCCTTTTAAATATCTCAATATCCTCTTTACTGCTACATAATGTGACTCTCTAGGTTTAGCTTGAAATCTTGCTACCATGGCAACTGAATGTTGTATATCCGGTCTAGTGTGTGTTAAGTACTGCAATCCTCCAATCATGGATATGTATTTCTTTTTCTCAACTACTAGTATTTCATCTTTGCTTAATAGTTTTTGTCCTATAACCATAGGTGTTCCAACTGGTTTACAGTTCTCCATTCCAAATCTTTTCAGCAAATCATTCAAGTACTTTGTCTGGATAACAAAGATACCATCATTGTTCTATGTTATCTGTAATCCTAAAAATTATTTCATCTCACCAATCATTCTCATTTCAAATTCTATCTTCATTTCATCAGCAAATTTGTCACTAGCTTCATCTTCAAAAATAACTATAACTAATAATCCATTTTCAATTTCTTTTATGTACAGATTACTATCTGATGTTCCTTTAGTAAATCCCAATTTCAACAAATATTTATCCAATCTAGCATACCAAGTTCTAGGTTCTTGCTTTAGTTTACATACCATATCTCCTTCTTGAGTCAAAGGAAAACCTTCAGGCTTCTCAATGTAGACTTCTTCTTCCAATTCACCATTCAGAAATGCAGACTTCACATCCATTTGATACACTTTGAATTTCTTAAAATCTGCATAAGCCAAAAACATTTTTACTACTTCAAGTCTTGCTAATGGTGCAAAGGTTTCTTCATAGTCAATTCCTTCTTGCTATGAGTATCCCTTACATACTAATCTTGCTTTGTTTCTTACTAGTTCTCCTTGTTCATTCATCTTGTTCCTAAATACCCATTTAGTTCCAATCACATTCTTGTCTTTAGGTCTAGGAACCAATTCCCATGTCTTGTTCCTTTCAATTTGATCTAGTTCTTCTTTCATAGCATTAATCCAATGTTCATATTCACAAGCTTCATTAGTAGATCTAGGTTTAATTTGAGAAATCAAACATAAATGTACCTTATTTCTAGTCATAACTCCTCTGTCCAAACTTCCAATAACTTGTTCAACAAGATGATGTCTAGATAGATACCTTTTCGGTGTCATAGTCACAGATCTTGTTTTAACTATAGATTCTTCTTTAGATTCTTCTCTAGTTTCTTCTTTGGTTTCTTCTACAGTATGATTCTCATTCAACAACTCACTTTTAGTCTCATAGAATAATTCAGTAGTTTCAATGTTAGGCTAAGAATTAGCTTCTTCATCAGATTCATAATCAAGCATTCTTTCCTATATTTTAAACTTATCATCAACTTAAAAATTTTCACTCTCAACAATAGTTTTAGTTCTCTTAGTGTAACCTCTATATGCTTTGCTCTTCAAAGAATATCCAAGAAAAATACCTTCATCACTTTTAGGATCAAACTTTCCAATATCATCATCTCTCTTTATATAACATTTGCTTCCAAAAATTCTAAAATACTTAACTGAGGGTGCATGTCCAAATCATAATTCATAAGGTGTCTTATCTGTGTCTACCCTGATTTGTACTCTGTTTATTGTATATACTACTGTATTCACTGCTTCTCTCCATAATGTCTTTGCCAAGTTATTCTAAAATAACATAGCTCTTGCTGCTTCAGTTACTGACTTGTTTCTTCTTTTTGCAATACCATTTTGTTCAGGTGTTCTAGGGGCTGAAAACCATCTCTTAATACCATTCATTTCACAAAAGGTGTTAAACTCTCTAGAAGTAAATTCTCCACCTCTATCAGATCTCAAACATTTAATCTTCATTCCAGATTCATTCTCAACTTTATTCTTAATGATCTTAAACTTATCAAATGCTTCAAATTTTTCTTTCAGAAATGCAATCCACATCATTCTTGTAAAATCATCAACAAGAATCATAAAATACTTTTCTCCATAGAATCCTCTAGTCCTGGTAGGACCGCTCAAGTCTGTATGAACAATCTCCAACTTCTCTACCAATGTGAACTTCTTACTAGGAAATGAACTTCTCTTCTGCTTAGCCATCACACATTCTTTGCAAATCATGTTAGTAGGCTTCATAATTTTAGGCAAATCCCTTACTACAAGTGTAGTACTCACTTTCAAAATGTTATCAAAGTTTATATGACAAAACCTTCTATGCCATAACCAATTGTCATCAATTTCAGTAATCAAGCATGTCATTTCAGTAGGATTCAACTGAAATACATGACCTCTGGTTCTACATCCAGTTCCAATTAGATTTCCATCTTTATCCTTTATCACACAAGTTTTCTCCGTAAACCAAACTTGATATCCCTTATCCACTAATTGTCCAACACTCAAAAGATTATGTTTCAATCCATCAACAAAGTAAACATCATCAGTATTAGTCTTTCCATCAAGAGTAATAGATCCTATACCTTTAATCAAACAAGGTGCTTTGTTACCAACTCTAACAATTCCTCCATCATAATTGTTAAACTTTATGAACTTCTTCATATCTCCAATCATATGATGTGAACAACCACTATCTATAATCCAATTAGCTTTCTTTTCAACTTGGGAAACTAATGCTTTTTCTTCTTTAACATCAGATTCAAAATTTTATTCTTTAATTGCTACAAATCCTATTTCATCATTATTCTCAGTATCACTTTCACTCAAAGTTCTTTCTATACTAGCTTCAAGATCTTCATCATTAGCATAATAACATTCCTTAGATCTTCTAGGCTTGAAATTATTTCTGTACTTCTTAACTTTCTTAGGACATTTAGATGCAAAATGACCATATTCTTGACAAGTCCAACATTAAAAATTTTTCTTACTGTCTAGTTCTCTTTTCACAAGAAAGGCAATACCTTCTTTAATCTTCTTATCTTCTTCAATCCTAGATCTGCTGCTACTGGCATAATATCCACTCACACTGCTACTTCTTGACAAAGTAGGATGAATACTAAGAACACTAAATGCTATCTCCATTCTAGGTAAGTCTCCTGATAACCTCAGGTTCATCTCTGTTGCTTCCAATCTAACAAGAAGAGTCTCTCTTGTAAAGTTTGTAGTACAAGGTATAACTTGTTTAATCATTTGTGTTGTCTGCTTAAATACAGGAGTCAATGTCCTTAGAATTTTCCATATCACTTCATTCTCTATCTTTGATCCTCCACAAGATTTTATCCCTGCAAAAATTTTTGACATTCTACCAATATAGCTTCTAACAGATTCATCTTCCATCATTCAAATATCTTCAAATGCACATATCCAATTATGTAATCTAGCTCTTTTTGCATGTTCATCACCTTCAAAAGTAGAGTGTAAAGCTTTCCAAATTTTATTAGATTTCTTAAAATATTTTACCTGATTGTATTCATTTTCTGGAAGTGTTGTCAAGAGTGCTTCTCTTGCAAGTATGTTACACATGAATAGATCTACCTCATCTTTAGAACTTGTTTCAAGACTGTCTTCTTCAATTATAGTTCTTTCATTCTTTGTAATCAACCAATAGCCTAGTCCTAAACACAATAGATGTGTTTTCATCTTTTCCTTCCAGCTATCAAAATTTACTCCATCAAACTTAGGGCTTTCTTTCTTGAAATTCACCATGGATTTCCTTAAGCTGTTAAACTTTCCTTTCAAGGACCTATCGCTCTAATACCAATTGTTAGAAAGTAAAGTCCACCAAGATAACTGAGAGGGGAGGCAGGGGGGTGAATCAGTTATCAGATAATTATAACTTTTAACATCTTCAACAAAATTTAACCATGTAAGCAATGCAATTACTAACCATACAAAGATATTTGTACACAATGACACAATAACACAAGATATGTTGACTAGGGAACCTCTTGATCAAAGAGTAAACCCCAGTGGGAATGATGCCCACAAAAGATGCACTAATATGAATATTCCTTGTGAGGGGATGGACTCTATTAGGAGTCTTATGAAATACATTCAGTGCATATAAATCCCTGTTAGGAGATTTTGAATCCCTGTTGAAAGATTCTAGCCTTGTTAAGAGTTATGGAAGACAGAAGGACCCACTGCCCAAAAAGCTTCAGGGTAAGATCATTGAACACACTGTCCAAATATCCTTGATATTATTCAGTAGAATAATATGAAATATCTTACCTCCTTACTATTCCAAACTGCACTCACTACTATACCAGATCTCAATTCCAGATCTCTAAACTTCGCATGTCTTCCGTCACAATTTCACTTTCACAACCTCTTAGGCTCTTTTCTTCACTTCATGCTTACATTCGCATGCAACCAAAACCATGCTCACACTTATTTCATATTTTTACTACATATAATAAAGAAAAACATTCCTTCCTTTATACCACACTCAAATAATTACAAATGAGTCAACACATAATTACAAAATAAAAGTTTCCATACGCTACATCAAAATTACAAAAAACTGTCGGCTTCCAAATGCAATATCTCTTCACTCATGTGACCTCAAAGTTTGCACTATGAATCACATCACCATCAATGTGTCTCAAACTTCCCTTTATCTATGCAAAACCATATTCCATCCTGATTAGGAGATATCATCCGATTTCCACAAATCGCTACTCAGGAACACTGCCTGAATACTACTTTTACCAAAATGCTCATAACTTTCATGAATCAATGAATTACTATTTGCACTCTTAACCATAGACAAATAATATATCAAAGAATATAACCTCAACATTGCATAGCTCCATCTGCAATATCCCATGTGCGCTAATCAAAACACTATCTGCTTCTCTGGTAGTCTCCAGAAGATCACTGTGTTGACATCAATGACAATCATATTCATGAATGCAATAACAACTGCTATAGAATGACTACCAACATCTAGCATTCATTCCTAACATCTCAAATGGTGAGAATGGTGGAAATCATGAACAATGCTAGACAAGCTGAACAAGATCAGAATCTGGCTATTGAAGACCGAAGACTGATGACTGAACAACTCCAAGAAAAAGAAAGTGAAATACAAAGACTCACTGATCGTCACTTCCAAGTATCAAATCAGATGATAATAGTTAATCAAGAAATGAATCAAGTAAATGGAGAATTATCAAAAGGACTTTAAGATGTTGCAATACTTAGAGAAGATAATGAAAAACTGAGAAATGAAATAAAGATACAAAAGCAACATAATGAAATGATGAAGATAGCAGAGGACAGTTCTAAAGAGACTGATGATTTCCTGACTAACCAGAGAAGATTTGGAAGAAGAGTCAGTATAGGCTACACTAGTGAAGGAGAATCATCACAACAAGCTAAAAAAGTCAACAATAATCAAAGTCAGAAACCTAAAGTGTTGACATGTTATCACTATGGAAAACTAGGACATACATCTAATGTGTGCAGAAGCAAAGCACAAGGTAAGCCTCCTATCATTTATAAATTCAATGGATATTGTTATTACTATGATAAGTTTGGACATCCAGCTTATGAATGCAGAGCTAAGATGAATGACACTGCTAATAATACTACTGAGGAGAAAATATGCTATACTTGTAATAAGCATGGTCACACTGTAAGGGACTGTAAAGCAAAAATGAAACAAGTCTGGACACCTAAAGAGAAACTACAATGAAAGCCATATCAACCAAAGAGACAAGGTAACTCATATGTTTGGGATTATAATACATGGACTAATTGTGTTGTATGTGGTCGGTATGGACATATTGCTGCAAACTAGTACATAAAGAGTCGGATTGGACAATCAAGAAACTAGACAAATGCAGGAATGGCATGTATGCACTATCACAAGGTCAGTCATTTAAGTAAGAACTATAGAGACCGAGCACCCAATGAAAACCATATATTTGAGAATGGATATAACATTATAGAAATTACAAAGTTAAGGAACACAATGTGGAAGAAGGCATCTAATGAGAATGCTGAGTCAAGTAGCACTGTCGGTGAAACCTCATCCACTGGATTGGGTGACATAGGTACCTCCGCTTAAGATGACAAAGTTATGTATGGAACTGACATTTTAGATGATCACATTTTACATACAGTTCCTTATATATGATGTACAAATACTAAATCTGCATGAATAAAGATGCACTATGGTTTATGTGTTATAAGTTTGCAAATGTCACATAGTCAATAAAAGAAGAAACGTGAGTTGATTACCCGTCGGTAATCACTATACAAGGTTAACCAACAACAGTACAAACTGATGAAGAAATTCTATGTTAACTGAGAAAAGGAAATTGTAGACATTACCAAGCTGACAGATGTTTCATACCAAAATTTAGGTCACGCATTTAATGCACCAAAGTTTGAGTGGGTATATCAAAAAGTCTATATATACGCATGAAATAGAGTTCATTGTTACATTGCGATTTCAAAGAAAAGAGATTTTATAGAGAAGAGTTTGAGCTAAAGATTTTTAGAAAAGATTCAAAGCTATTGTAGATCGAACTGACAACAATTCTTCGATGATATCAAGTAAGTTCATCTACCTACTGAACACTGGTTATCTATTGCTTACTGAAACCCTAGAAATAATTTATGGCATCAACATTGACTACAAGAAAATCATAAAACATTAAGGAGGAAGTAGAATTAATTGTAAGGGCACATTTTGTCGAGGATAAATTCAAACCACATCCCAAGGTCACAGCACAAATAGATGATATGGGTGCATTTTCGAGTATTCCAGATAGGGTTTTGTTAATAGAAGATGTTAGGGCCTATATTCATTGCAAAATCAGTGAAGTATGTGATTTTGAAACCATTGTTGCTTATCAACAAGTCTGTGGACCGGATGGAAAGATTAAATTCGAATACAAGAAGATTGGGGAGTCAGGGTTGTTGTGTTTTACATACTTCCTGAAATCCTTCCAAAATGATTGGATAAGAATCATGCTAAGAAGATTTCATGATGGCAAATTTTTGTTAGATAAACCTATTGAGGTCACAAAGAAGATTATCAGTAGGGTTACTGGGTACCCTACAACTGACAAAGCCAAAGCCTTTTGAAGTTCATCTCGTCCCAACATTGAAAAGAACACTGGAGCTCAATGGGACAGTAGGGCACTAAAAATATCAACCATCAAAGACCCAGTAGTAAAATTTGTAGCACATGTCATCAAGTACAAGATATTTCAATCTAGCAGACCAAATAGTGTACCCTGTAGTGCCGTGGACATGGCATATAAAATTGTGAAGAAAGATCACTAGGTAGATCTTGCCAAACTGCTACTACACCAACTGCATGATAATATGAAGACAATAAAATCAAAGAAGTCAAATACATGTAAGTATGGATCACTACTTGTCTGTACATTTTTCTATCTACAAAAATATGTATTTGGTATCGGTAAAGTAAACAGGAAATCTGACAAACTGATAACTGCACAAATTGGTGAAATGATGAAAAGTCTAGGAGATAATTTGAATAAGGAATTTAATGCATATTTCAATGAATTTCAGACCAAAAATGCAACAAAGGAGTAGAATTCCAAGGGAATTAGTGAGTAAATTTGAAGATGACATATGTTTTGTAGTCAGCACAGACCACTCTATGATAAAGGTAGTAGAACTGAGAACAAAATGGTTAGCACTAATGGGATATGAAATGAACCATGATTTCACTTTGAAATCTATTAATGCATTGCTGGCATTACCGATAGACATCACTGCCAGTAGGTTTGGTGTATATGAGGAAGCTAAGTCACAAATCACTACAGACATAGAGATCGAAAAAATGTCTAGAAGGGCGAAGAAAATGAGAAAAGATCTCACAGAAAAATATGGAAATGCATCTAACTCATCTAAGGAGTCACCGGTTAAAGAAACAACCAAAGGTTAGCTACAGTTGGATAACAAGCCCTATGATAGTGAGGAGAGTGAGTTAGACAAAGAAAAGGATAACACACCGGTTCCTCCCACCAAAGTTGAACAGGGAATGCAGCTACCAGAACCTGAAGGAATGAAGACATGTTCATCAACTACAACACAATCTACATAGAAAGAAGAAGTAGTAAAAGTAGCAAAAAGAAGAGCAGCTACACTGAAGAAGAAATACATAAAGAGAAAGAACAAGAAAGTAGCTGAGACACCGGAGAAAAAGAGATAATACATAAGAAGTGAAGAAGATCTAGAGGAGACTGACACTGAAAATGACCCTAATTAATTCAAGTTAGTTCGTAATAGAGAAAGTACAATAGAAGAAATAATTGAAGATATAATTGAGAATGGAAATCTTATAGATCTAGGCATAGGAAAATTTGACAAAATATCAATTGAGGACAAGAAAAAGCTAGAACATGCTATCATCAAGATGATGATTAAATTCAAGAGAGTACCAATGGAATTCACATGTCAATTAATGAAGGAACTTGATGACAAAATAACTGAGAGATGGGCTATTGCACTAGATACAAAGAAAAGGAAAAGAGAACGATCATTAAGTCATGTAGCCTCACACTTTAGCTATGTTGTTGTAAGTGAATACATGACAAAGCATCAGACTATATTTCTAGTCAAGAATAGAGCTATGTAGATAATGGATGAGAATGTGGGTGATATGGATGTCACATGTGATTCTCTATGGACATCAATTTTGAAAGCAGAAGAGAAAGTTGAATAGGAAGCATTCCTGAAACTGTCTAAGAAGAGACACAGTTCAAAAGGTAAAGGTATTTTCATTGATGATAACAAAGGGAAGAAAATAGAGGACACTGGTATATCAGTTATCGAGGTAATTGACATTATCGAGAAAAAGGAAGAAATAAGAATCTCACAAGATGCACCAGATCAAGTAAAGATCCACTTACAGAAGAAAACCGATGACGATGCACTCATTGAGGACATCACTAACAATGATCCTGATGATGAGGATGATGAAGATGTGACAATTGCACCAAACAAAGATGAAGCATTAGACACTGATAGTGTGTTCACATCTCTACCGGGTGAGCTACCTGTACTTGCAGAGATAGTTGAAATACTTTCACAAGTACAACCTGATGCTTCTCATCCCAAGAAAAATAAAGATACAACTAGGATACAAGCACCTGAGCAACTTGTAGATACAAATAAGCCTAACACAACAAAGGCACAGTTTATAGAAACAAAGGAACTAGAAGAAACAAAGTCGACTGAGGTGAACCCACCTGACACTACAACCGAGACTCCCACACCATCTACCGAGGAGCAGAAGAAGGATGATACAGTGTCAACTAGGAAAGATAATCTGAAAAGTGGAGACAAAGCTATTGTTATAAGTGAGAAGAAGTCACCTCTTGCACAAAAGAAGAAGAAGAAAGCTAAAGGGCCGGTCACCATTGATGAAGTTATCATTATACCAAAATGTGACTTGAGAATCTAAGCCCCGAGGAACTAAGTAGATATGGGGAGCTATGTTCAAGGAAAGTGGCACAAGAGAAGTTAAGGTAAGAACACAAACGTAAAGAAGTGTTAAATGATGTGAGGGATATTCTACAATAGATAGTACCAGAGATAAATATTGATGAAAACACTCCCATCTTAGATCAACTTGCTACACTCACCAACAAAATTAATGCCCCTGATACAGATGCAGACAAAAAGATAGAAGAAAGGGTAGAATCAAAGATTCAAAACAAATTGGTAGAAAGGATTAGCATAGAAGTGGCACTGAATAAGGTAAAATTATCTGAGGTCATTACTGAGGTAAAATCTATTACCCAGATAATCTGTCAATTTCTCATCAAGCTTTATACTTCAAACACCTTCATTGTAGAAGTCAGTGAAAAGATAAAAGGTTTAAAAGTAGAGATAAAGTTGAATACACAAGTAGCTATCGCTAAGCCAACTAATTTCTTAAAGCATATTCACCGAGTTCAGGAACTCCAACGGCTGATAGCAGAATTAAGAAAACAAGAAGCACACATCACTGATCAAGTCACAGAGTTACAAAAAGAACTCACTCCTTACCTAAATTTTTTTGAAGCACATATTGTCAAAGCTGAACAACTTGTAGCAACACTAGAGATTTTGGTGTTGGATAATATCTTTGACATGCATGCACAAGTCAGTCTTGAGCATATTACTCTTACCAACTTGAAAGAGGAATGGGACAACCTCTTGGAGTCTGTAAAGAAAACCCATCAAAACATTTTTGATAAGATGTAAGTATACATTATATATCTTTTTTGCATTTGGCATTATTATCAAAAAGGGGGAAACCATGTATATGCCAAATAAGTATAGTTTTTCTATGTATATTACATACTAGCGGGAGCATGCACCAAGGGGGAGTACTTTGTACTTAGAAACATTTTTGTTGTGGATATGTATATGGCAGAGACATAAGGAATATATAGAAATATTTTGTCTATATACATTCAAAGTTTTGATACTAATGCCAAAGGGGGAGATTGTTAATCTCTATTGAGAATTTAAGGTTGTCATTAGTATCAAAGGATAGTAAACAGGACGGTCGGTTACTTATATTGAGTTGGTTGGTAACCAGAAGTAAGACAGAGTAGTCAGGAAAGTCTTTACACCGAGCATCACATAGTTCATCGAGCACTAGTGACACCGACATCGACGGTCAATAAACACCGAGCATCGTAGTATACACCAAATAGATTATACAGTGTTTACCGATGATCACAGAAAATGGCATAGTAATCTGAAATGGCACATTCTTCTATGAAAATGGTTACAATAGATTGTAAAATGGTTTACCAAGATCAAGGAGCATTTATTGTAAAAGATACTCATTAAATGTAATGTTTATCTTATTATAATAGTTGATCTAAGTTAATTTTGCACCATAGATCTTAGGGTTATGATTATTCTTTGTAACCTAATTTTTGCTAAGGTGGAAGAACACTATATATTTTGTATGTTCGCACCATTTTATGAGGCTGGTGAACTAATATATATGAATCATGGAGCACTTGAAGACATTGCCTTGTTGGTCCATTTTCCAGTCAATGCAAAAATCCAATGAAAATGGCCTTTTCCTTGCAAATTTTGAAGTTATCCCACCTTGTTGCATAGTTTCATCTTGCATTGAAAATCCATAGTGTTTCATGGTGTGTGCCCTTAGCCCTTGGTAGTTTATTGTGTCACCTTGCACCAGTCCAAAACACACGTGCTAAATCACAAAATTCAGAAAGTTATTCAAGTTCTAACATCTATAGGAAATAATTTTAGAATCTGCCACAGTGTCGAAAACCCAAAGTATTTTTGAAAATCTATGATGTTTTCGATCTGTGTGAAAACCCTCATTGTTTTCAACCTTGTGCCTTCTAGATTTTGTGCGCTTATCTTTTGGCATCAGAAACCTTGTGTGTTTTCAATCTTTTCCATCGAAAACCCTGTGTGTTTTTGACCTCATAGTTTTCTATTTGCTAGCGTTCCCTAATTGTGCAAGTGCGATGGATGGTGGGCTCAGGTCTTCAAAGGTTTCAAAATGATTGGTTGTCACATGATTGCATGTTAGATTTTTCTAATATGTGACCATGCGACTAGTTACTTATTGCCCATGGGGCCGGTTGGTGGAAAGGGTGTGGTCCTGTTGGCAATCATGTGGCGGCCTTTGGTTGGCTGTCGCATGATCGCATAGCCCAGTTTTTGGTTGTGTGATCATGCGACTAGTTGACACATGTCTACAATGGTGAGGTGGTAGTTCATCAGTGGGACCCAGTTCTTCATGCTTCCAACATGGTTAAAGCTCAGACAAAATTGATGGTTGTCGTAGGTTTGCATGGTGACGATGCACGATGTTTATCCTTCATGCTTTTGCGACAGCCATTTGATTTTCTTGTTTGGGTATGAAGTGGGTCCAGGTCTGCAGGCTCTTCTTGATTGATTGTCACATGGCCACATGTCAAAATTTTTTGACATGCGATCATGCGACCACTTGCCACCTGTCCGTGTGGGTCCCAGTTCTTAGTGATGTTCAGCTACCTGGCGGTTAAGTTTTTCTTTTTGCGATCTGGTGACTCACAGTTATCTCTTGGTCATTGATTCTTGGTGGTTAGGCCCTTAACATCTGGTGACCTGGCTGGCAGTTTACTTTGCCTTAGTTGTGTAATCACGTAATGGTGGGCCTGGGTCTTCATGCTTTTAAAGGTAAGGCCTCTTCGGTGATGGTCCCGCTGGTGGTTATGTGGCGGCCTATGGTTGGCTGTCGCATGAGCACATGTCAAAGTTTTTTGACACACGATCATGTGACTGGTTGACATGTGTGCTATGGTCCTGATGGTGGGTGGTGAAGTGGCATCCTCTGGATGCTGAGGTGACAGGGTTCTAGTGGCTGTGAGGTGGTGATTCAAATTTTGTCAATGGGGCTGGTGTTTTCGGTGACATGGGCATTCGTGATTGGCTAGTAGGTGACAGGGTGGTATTAATGTGGAGGCTTGTCGCATGTTCGCATAGCCCAATTTTTGGCTATGCGATCATGTGACCACTGCTGGCATCACGGTTGTAGAGTTGGGTGGGTCAACAGTGTCTGTGTTGCTGACGTGCTAGTTTTTGATTGGCTGTTGACTTTTTGAGGGGCCCTCGACTGTTGTGAACTTAAACATAGGTCGCTCGATGTGCTAGGAAAAGGATGAGATCTACGGCCATGTTTTAAACTTTTGGGGGTGACCATTGGATTTTAATTTCAAATATGTAGAGGGTTTTCTAGCGATAAGAGGTACCAAAATTCAATGCTTTCATGGCCAGATTTGATTGGTTTGGTGGTGCTTGTTGTTGCAGTGTGGTCCAGGGGCTCTATGGTTGATTGCAGAGGTTGTTCTGTACCTGATGGAGTGTGGTTTTGTGCTCGAGGTGTGTTTGTAGGTGGTTGATTAGACTGATTTTTATGGCAATTCCTAGTTTTCTATCCTGGCTCGTAGAAATTCATAATTGCAGATCTGTTTGAGATTTTCTCTCTCTAATTTCCTAGATTTCTTTTCCCTACATTGAATTTTGATGTGTTCCAGTTGGTTAGGTGGGTGAAACTTTGACCCCAGTCATCCGTGTATACACCTAAAAATGGTCACCTAGACTATTAGCCCCCATTTGCTAAATCATAAATTGCTTATTCTTGATCAAATCCTAGTTCTATCATTTATTCGATTATTTTCTATGGGCTAACCATCTTATCCTAAGTCTTTATTTATTAAAAGGAATATTTCCTCCCCTTTTAATAAATAAAAAGCCCCCACTTTTCCTCTTATCCTAAGTTGCACAAATAAAGCATTATTCTTATTTTATAAAAAGGGAAAAAGCACTTTTTGTCTCATATGGACACAAAAGTCAACTCTTATTTTCCTATTGGAGGATACTTGTGCACATGGATTGCTCCTCTTTTAAGCTCCACCGTTGATTAAATCTTTTTCCTCTTAATCTCCATGGTCCATTCGTTCTCATTTCCTATAAAAGAAGAGCTCTCTTCTTCATTCTAGACACACTTTTTATGCTAATATTATGCTGCAGGTTTTCTAGGTCATCTTGGAGCTTTTGGAGATATGCTTGCATCTAGGGTTTGAAGATTTGGAGCATTGTTGGCATTCATCTTGGATCTTCATCAACACTCTATCTTCTTGTCTTCATTCTTGCATCATGGCTTTCTTGTTTCATAGTTAGATTTCATTTCTTGCATAGTAGCTTCATTTTCATGGCATTCTTAGCTTAGATTTCCTTTATGCTTTAGATTAATTCATCTAGTTTAACTAGGAGGTTTTGTAATACTTGCATCTTTCATTTTCATAGTTTAGCTTGCATTTCCATTCTTAAACTAGCTTGCATTGCATTGCATTTCATTTGATTCTTGGAGATATTGGCATTCTTGCCCTTGTCTTCATTGAATCTCCCATTGCATGGTTTACTAGCAAGGTTATTGGCTAAATAGCTCTAGCTGAGAGCATTCTTAAAAACCCTTGCACTCCATGCCTAGGGAGCTATGGATCGATTTGTGAGGGCTCATTCTTGAGTTTCCTTGCATGTAATGATCCATAGAAGTGTGACACATTTATAGCACACATTTTTGGCGCCCACTCGGACAGGCAGCGTGACAAGACCTTTGGAAGATCTTTCCACTTCATCATAAGCTTTTATGGATGTTGATGTGGTTCATACCTCTTGTAACCCACCTGACTTAGTTGATGAGTCTCGTGTAGGGTCTGATGAGTTTGTTCCCCATATTGCCTTAGTCGACTATGTTGGTCCTTCTATGACAAGTCTAGATCTAGCTACTTTTGGAGCTTACCCTATAGGCTCAACCTCTCTTGTCACCAGAGATGACACCCCTCGCATAAATGCTATTGAACCAGTCACTTCATTTCATCTTGCATCAACACCTGTTACTTCTTCCACCAGTGAATTAGCAACAAAAAAGATTGAATCAGAAATCAAGCATCACAGTCATCAAGTCAAAAGAAAAGAGCAATGGTCGGATGGCAAAAACCACATTGTGGCGGTATCCAAACCTAAGAAAAGTAAAGATAAAAATTTGCTCAAAAATAATGACTCCAAAATAAAAGATGAGAAGTTGATTCTCTACAAACAAATGGTGCATTACTTCAAGCATGATCTCATAACTGTTATACTTCAGCCCATTCCTAAAGCTGAGAAAAGAGTTGCTAATGCCTTGGTTACTTTGACATCCCTTTTACAAATGAAAAAGCATAAGTTTTTCTTCAAGTTCCTGGTGGATGAATTATGCTATCCTGCTCACAAATCTTACAATCCTACCATCTTTCCATGTCTTCCACCTCATACTCCTCCATGCCATTCTTTCCGCCATCCCTTACACTTTTCCTTTGTCTCTGGTGGCTTGTATAGGAAGGGTCTCGATGGAACTCTCCTTATGTGTCTAGAAATAGAGGAGTCAGAAAAAGTACTAGCTGAAATCCACGATGGCATATGTGGATCACATTCTAATGATCCTCCACTAACTCAGACATTGCTTAGGGCTGGTTATTATTGGTCGAACTGGTTGAGACCTCCTATCATCATAGTTGTAGCATTTGGGCCTGGGGCCTATCAGTTCTCTACATCAAAGGAAGCAGATCTTTAATGCCCGTTCCTGTCTGGGGCATTCCTTGTATATACTTTATGATCCTGAAAAAATTCCAAAAAAAATCATATATGATGCTGAAAAAATCTTAAAAAGCATATAAAGTCCTGAAAAAAATCTATCAAGTGGTGAAAACCTAGAAACAGGCGCTACTTGAGACCCTCTACACCTATGTCTATCAGTCTTGCGTGGCACTCATTCGCTCCACTTCTCGCTTTGCCTCTCCTAGCCTGGAATTGATTCTTGTCTTAGTCTAGGGGGCATATGTTGCTTTAAGCTTATCTTGGGTCTCTTTGTGCGTCTGGGTTTCTTGGGCAACTTGGTTCCAATGGTGTTTTTCAACACCACCTCAACTGTGTTTTTCAACACTACCCTTGCGTCGAGTGTTTCTTAACACTTATCAGATGTCCTACTTGCAGTCTAGATGATGCAATATTTCTCATTTGCAGATGCAATACTCAAAGTTTGACTCTATGACCTACACACACGCACTTGACTTGTTGAGATTTGTTTGAATTTATTTCTTTGTGTGCTGTCTATGATGATTTCTTTGCTGCGTGGTCTCTCCCTGAGAAGTTTTCGATGATGCATAGCTAGAAGACTGAGGGTATGAGAACATGTTTTATTGCTTTTTCTGCTTGTGGGTATATTTTGTTGATCCTAACTGTCATGAGCATTTATGCTGGTCTTACTTGACACTATGGATTGACAGGGTATTATCCTTGACTATTTTTGTGCAAGTGCATACTTGTAGCCATCTTGACTTTCCTTGTGTCTCGATGCGAGTATAATCTTGCTATATTAAACTTAGGTGATCTCACTGCATTAGTCATCTGGACCTACATGTCTTTGATGCCTAGGTGAGATTTCCACATTTCTATCTGATATAGATCATATTCAGATCCACATAGTTATGCTAGTGTGTATTGTATGATCTTGCGATGCTACCAATAACGCTCGATGATGAATATTAGATGTCTATTGGCTTTGTGACCTTGCAAGTAAACCACTTTTCATGTAGCTTGCATTTCTTAGGTTCATGTTAGTTTAGTTTTGCATCTTGCATATGGAGAGAGCTCTCCTTTCATTTTTCATGGACTTGTTAATCAACTGCGCTCACCTTTTGCTTCTTCCTGATCATGTCTTTCGCTCCTTGTCTTTCATATCACATCATTTTCTATTCATTTCAGGATCGAAACCGAAATCCGAGTTCACCTTGATCATCCAAATCACCTTTTCCCCCTCTTTCACGCAGTTGGCTAACCTTTTGAGGCCTGATCCTTCCATCTTCGCTGGGGCATTCTTCACCTCTTCATCCCCATCTCTTTCAAACTTCTAGTCTTTCATTCACTTTCAAATCCCAAGTTCAAATTCTTCCCCCTTCGTGGTGTTTTCGGGTTGAGGGACCGCTTGGTTCGTGCCCCGTGTCCCATGTGTGGGGCATATCTTCACTGCTTGATGGTTATTCTGTTCTCTTTCTTCGATTATGATTTCTAGTGATTTGATCATGCTACTCTTGCTTCTGCTTTCAGTCTACTTGGATTTCACTTTCGATCCCGAGGGGGCAGACACATCATATCTTATTAGCTATCTCTTTCCTAAGTGTTCAGTACTGTCGCTACCAGGCTGACCATGCAGGATTTTCTATCTCTCTGCACTTCATTCTTTGGAGTCAGATTGCTATTTGCTTGCCTTCTTGGCTATCTCTTGCTTTCTTGGCTGATCTGAGTTGCTTTGTGATCCCAAATCGATCTCACATTTCAACTTCATTCTTTGACTACATGTGTTCCCAGATCGATCACACATTAGTCAAAGAGGGGCAAATGTATACACCTAAAAATGGTCACCTAGACTATTAGCCCCCATTTGCTAAATCATAAATTGCTTATTCTTGATCAAATCCTAGTTCTATCATTTATTCGATTATTTTCTATGGGCTAACCATCTTATCCTAAGTCTTTATTTATTAAAAGGAATATTTCCTCCCCTTTTAATAAATAAAAAGCCCCCACTTTTCCTCTTATCCTAAGTTGCACAAATAAAGCATTATTCTTATTTTATAAAAAGGGAAAAAGCACTTTTTGTCTCATATGGACACAAAAGTCAACTCTTATTTTCCTATTGGAGGATACTTGTGCACATGGATTGCTCCTCTTTTAAGCTCCACCGTTGATTAAATCTTTTGCCTCTTAATCTCCATGGTCCATTCGTTCTCATTTCCTATAAAAGAAGAGCTCTCTTCTTCATTCTAGACACACTTTTTATGCTAATATTATGCTGCAGGTTTTCTAGGTCATCTTGGAGCTTTTGGAGATATCCTTGCATCTAGGGTTTGAAGATTTGGAGCATTGTTGGCATTCATCTTGGATCTTCATCAACACTCTATCTTCTTGTCTTCATTCTTGCATCATGGCTTTCTTGTTTCATAGTTAGATTTCATTTCTTGCATAGTAGCTTCATTTTCATGGCATTCTTAGCTTAGATTTCCTTTATGCTTTAGATTAATTCATCTAGTTTAACTAGGAGGTTTTGTAATACTTGCATCTTTCATTTTCATAGTTTAGCTTGCATTTCCATTCTTAAACTAGCTTGCATTGCATTGCATTTCATTTGATTCTTGGAGATATTGGCATTCTTGCCCTTGTCTTCATTGAATCTCTCATTGCATGGTTTACTAGCAAGGTTATTGGCTAAATAGCTCTAGCTGAGAGCATTCTTAAAAACCCTTGCACTCCATGCCTAGGGAGCTATGGATCGATTTGTGAGGGCTCATTCTTGAGTTTCCTTGCATGTAATGATCCATAGAAGTGTGACACATTTATAGCACACAATCCGTAGCTTGTTGCAACCTATTTTGGGTTTCCAAGATGACTGGTGGTATATATTGTAAGTTTTTGATAGAACAGGTGTTCTAAATTTTGTCAGTTCTAGGGAAATAGAAAACTCTATCGCATTGTAGGAAGCTGACTTGAACTTCTTTGCATCTTTTGTAGTTTATTGAAGTGGTAGTCTCATTTCTGGTATAGACATGTACATGCCTCATCATACTTAATATAACTATTCTCATGCTTTCAAGTCTCTCCTTGGTGTCAGTCTTATGAGTTTTGGATTTTTTGGTCCATTACATTGGGTTGCCTCTATATATGATCTAGTCTTTATTTCTTGATCTAGGATCAAGTGAAAGATACTTTGGCTAGGGCATAGATTCATTAGATTCATCTACAGAAGGATCTTATAAGTAGTGGTTGGGCTGGAATAGTTGTATTTATAGCTTTGAGTCTTTGACAGTAGTTGGTTCATGTTCCATATTTTTTTTTGAGTGCTACCCAATGGATAATGGCACTGATCAAGGACTAGTACATTTAGTTGAGTCCAATGCTTGATGGTCTTTGGCTATTTCCTACATCTTTGAATATCAATCACTAGTAATACCCTTCACAAGACCATTTTACCCTGCATAGTGGAGTTGATTCAACGAATACCTGGTTAGTATTTAGCAATCCTTTACTATGATCTGCTATATAAATCCAGAAGCATAAGGTGTGTAGTGAGTTTGAATTTTGTCTGGATTAGGTTCACCCGCCTTGGTTTTGCAGAGCTAGAAGCAGAAGAGGGCATATTAAGACCCTATAGTTGGTCCAGTTGTCTTGCAGAGCTCTCATACTTGGAACTAAGCACTCCTAACATCAGTCTCAAGGCATATTGGCAGCCCTAAGTGGCATAAGCATTTTCAAACACCAACATGCCTAACTTCAAGACAATCAGTTTACTGAGCAGAATAGAATACAGAGGATATCAAATTGAGTAGAATCAGAGAAGGCTACCGAGCAGAATAGAGTAGAGAACCATCATAATTAAGGTGATATTTTGATGAGCACTTATAGATCTATTTTAGACAATTGAGTTGTCAACTAGCAGATAATTGCCTATTACTTTCTGACAATTGTGATAGAGTTTTTGATAAATTTCTTAACAGAGTAAACTTAACAGTCTTATGTAAATCTCTTAATTGAGTACACACTTCATTAGTGTTGTCTAAATCCTATAACTAGGTAGATCTAGCTGATCTAATATGTTACTCCTAATAGGGTAAGATCACCAGAAGTGATCAAAACTTGTAGCCTTAACAAGCAAACCTTTTCTATCTGCAGTAGTGAAGAATTTGTGGGTGTCATCCCCACCGTAGTTTTAACCTTCTTACAAGGGTTTCTGCATTACCAAAATACTTGTGTTATGTGATTGTCATATTGATTTCATGTTGTTTAATTTCTCAAGTTAACTAGATGATTGATTTATACAATTAGAGTCTAGTTATTTTGATCAGTTATCAAAGTATACAGTTATAGATCTGAAAGGTTTTTACAAGTAAAGTTTTGAAGGCATTGATTCACCCCTCCTCTCTCGGTACCTATCTCTCCTAATTCCAACAAGAGGTAGAATAGGGGTCCTACCCCTATCAAATATAAATTAAGAAGAGATACAATATGCATTAGTTCATAGAACTTAATCAGAATATTATGAACATGGATTGATGTATTGGAGGACTATTCTATGAGGGAGTAGTCCAAACTTGTCAAAGAGGAAGTGTATGCACCCTAAAATGGTCACCTAGACTTTGGGCCCACATTCAACAATTTATCAAATCCCTGAATCAATATTTTCAAATATCAACAATATTAATTATATCAATTTCCTTGATCAAATCATAATCAATTCAATATTGCCTAAGGTTTGAGCCTTATTTAATTTAAAAGAGAAAAAAATAAAAATAAAAATCTTATTTAATTAAGAGAACATGCTCTCTTTTAATTAATTAAAAATCTCTTTTAATTAAATAATAAAATTATTTTATCCTAAGTCTTTATTTAATTAAAAGGAATATGTCCTCCCTTTTTATTTAAATAAAAAATCCTCACTTTTCCTCTTATCCTAAGTTGCACAAATAAAGTATTATTTTTATTCTATAAAAAAGAAAAAAGCACTTTTTGTCTCATATGGACACAAAAGTCAACTCTTATTTTCTCATTGGAGGATATTTGTGCACAAGGATCAAGCTTCTATTTTTCTCCATCGTTGATTAAGTCTTTTGCCTCTTAATCTCGATCGTCCATTGATTTTTCATTTCCTATAAAAGAAGAGCTCTCTTCTTTATTTTTATCCGTTCTCTTTTATGCTAATGTTATGTTGCAGGTTTTCTAGGTCATTTGGAGCTCTTTGAAGACATTCTTGCATCCAAGCTTTGAAGACATTATTGTTGCACCACATTTACATTCTTTCATAGCTTCCTTTCTTGCATTTTCATAGCATTCATGGCTTCATTCGTAGCTTAGATTTCCTTTTATGCAATAGATTATCTTCACATAGCCTAATTAGAAAGGTTGTAATCCTTTGTACTTTCCTTCATAGCCTAATTTGCATACTTGCATGCCCATCTTACATTAATTTTGCATTCATATTGATTTCATTGGGGATATTGGCATTGTTTCCCTTGTCTTTAATTTGAAATCTCTCATTGTGTGGTTGACTAGCAAGGTCATGAGTTTATAGCTCTACTTGAGAGCAATTTTACAAATTTTGCAACTTCATGCATAGAGAGCTATGGATCAATTTGTGAGGGCTCATTCTTGAGTTTTCTTGCATGTAAGGATTCATAGAAGTGTGGTCAAATTTTCACCATACATTTTTTGGTGCCCACCATGGGGCAACCCACCTCTTGCATGCTGGTTTTGATTATTTTTGGAGCTAACCCTTGTGCAGATTTGTTTGGAGATGAAAAACCCTAGATTTGAAAGATTTGATCATATCTCTCAAATGGCTTGGTTTTTTAGTCTAAAAATATTTTTTCAAGTTGGTGACATATCAGAGAAGCTCCAAAAAAAAATTTAGAATTTTTGGAGGTAATTTGTATTTTTTATGATTTTTTCTTTATTTTTGATAAAAAATCAATTTTTAATGAAAATCAGCATATTTTTTGGAAATTTTTATATTTCTGGAAAGGTCTTAAAATTATATTGGGGGTCCATTCATTATTTTTTTAATTTAGAGGTCATATCATAGCTCATTTGGTCAATTTATAAAGACTGGTCTATTTTGAGAAAATGACTCGAGGGCACAAATGAAAAGATCTTGTTAAAATTTTGACATTTTTGAAAATCTCTCTATTTTTTGATAGAGGTCTCTTTTTTGCATTTTGGGTTTAGGGTCTGAATTCATATGGTATAAGTCCAATCTTGTTGACAAGGTCAAAAATTAAAATTAAAAAAAGGGTATTTGATGATTAGTATGCATTTATTTTTCACATGGTTCAATGCATGATGTGAGTTGTCATTTGAATTATTTTCTGGTTATTATTGCTCCTAAAAATTGATTTTCAAATCTAACCACCTTAGGGTTTGCATAAGTTGAATATACATTGCATATCTTGTTTGTTTGTTTGCTTGTCTTGTTCATTTGAAGGTGCATGGCTTGCTTTCATGGAAAATGCTTAAAACAAACCAAAAAAAAGGTGAAATCTACTAAGCGTGTTGCATTGGACTTGAGGTATTTTGTTACATCTCTACAACATTTGGATCTTGGGATTAAAATTGAACCTCTCATGTGTTTTGCTTGAGTGTTTACATGCTTTCATAAGAACACATTTCAATCGATGCTCTTAATGGAAAATGAAAGATACAAATTTTTTTTTACAAGTTTGTGTAAGTGAATGCTTGTGTTTAAACCTTAAGTAATTCTTGGTTCCAATATCAAATATCTCATTCAGTGATTGAGGGCATGGATTCATTCCTTGTTTACATGGAGAGTTAAATGCACCACTTTGTGGACTCACTCTATGTTTGCTTGGAAAGTTAAATATTGCATTGATTCAACCCTTTTTCATTTGTGAGTAGTATTGATAAGCAACTTTAGAATACTTTTGATTGATCTTGTTGGCTAAATTGGGTTGTTAGACTTGCTTATTTCTAATCACCCCTCGTTTCCACCCTTTGGATGCAATATCAGCATTCATACATAGGGGAGGGGTCTACTTGAAAAGAGCATTAAGTGTTCCACAAATTTTCTCCCTTTTTATGCTTTCTTGATCTCATTAGTTTTCTAAAGTGTGGACTTACTTTGAGTTTGTGTGAAGAGTTAAATGTTCTACTTTTGGACTCACTTTGAATTTGTGTAAGGAGTTAAATGTTCCACTTTTGGACTGACTTTGAGTTTGTGTGAGGAGTTAAATGTTCCACCTTGTGGACTCACTTCACATTCACTTGAAGGGTTAAATGTTCCAGTTTTGGACTCACTTCACATTCACTTGAAGAGTTAAATGTTCCACTTTTGGAATCACTTCACTTTTACTTAAAGAGTTAAGTGTTCCACCTTTAGTGCTTTAAATGTTTTTGATAGTGAATTACTTACTTTTTATTTCTAGAATGCCTGCTTGGGGACACACCAGCTCAAGGGATGACCTTAACTCCTGTGTTCCAGTAGAGTATAAATAGTAGGAGGTGAATCGAAAGACACCTCTCTTGGGAATTGAGTTTGATATCACTCTTGGCTAAGCCTCAAAGAACTTTATGCCTTTGAGAAGTGAAGGAGGAGATTTGGGTTACCATCTCCCCCCGGCTGTGTGATTTTGGATTCTTCTCATCTACAAATTTGGGCCTCATGTACCTTGTGTATATCAAGGACTCCTTAAAAAAAGCCATGTATATCCTTGTAGACAGCTTGATAAGTTGTTGTTGTGTTCTAAGTGTTTGCTAAAACATCTTCAAGAACATACACAAGTAGAACCTTTAAGGAGTAGGACTACTAAGTCACTATCTTCGTTCATGCGCAAGCTTGCTTTGACCCTTGGCCATTGTTTGAAGACTATTTTCTTGAACTCCTTGATTGTTGTCTTATGTGCCTCTTCAATGATGAAAATCTATTGATGTACTTGATTTTTTAAAACAAACTGAGTTCCTGAGTTGAAACACCAACTTTTCACAACTTGCTTGATTTCCTACCTTGTTATTAGAGACTTGTCTTGACTACAAATTTCTAATTTTAGCCTTCTAGGGATCATCTCAATTGATTTATAAGGTTACCTTGAAAATAATTTGTCAAGTTAGAGAGATATTCCTAGTGAACAGTTTGTCTTTAGAATTGTTGATTACACCCTTGGAGAATTCTGATCCTACTATTGTCCAAATCATTTTCATATATCTCAATTTTGATTTGAGTTTTGGCTAAGTCCAACTTCTTGATTCAAAAGTGCAAGGGTATTCACCGTTTGATTTGAAGCACCTCTTTGACAGTTTTGGTGATGCCTTTTATTTTCTATCTTTTCATTTTCTCTTTGGACAATAGAGAATCTCAATTATCCTAGGTTGGAATTAACACTTTGAAAGATTGACCCATCACTTAGAGTCTTTTTCTTTCATGTCAGTTACTACAAGATATCAAGTGAATCAAGGGAAAAGACCCCCAGTTATCTTTAATCAGTTACCACCAATTAGAACATGTCAACAACGTAAGGAAAAGGAACCACTCTTTGATTAGTCCCCTAGGAGTCAACTAGAGGTTGAGGCTAATCCTTGTGAGGAAGGTACACCTAAGACACACTACTCATCAGGCACAAACATGAGTTTTTCAAACATCAAGAATTCTAGAGAAGATATCAACCACAATCTTAAAAACATGTTTTCAAGTTTCAGACATAATGATGATGATGACCTCAGATATATTCCACCAAGGTCACCTCATGATAAATCAAGATATTGGGATCCTCAACAAAGAGCAGAAAGAAACCATAGGCATAGTTCTTCAGAGTCAAGGTCCCCACAACATATTGATCAAAACAATAATTTAGAATACCATGTCAATGTGGCCAACTTATTCAATGCATCAGGACCTTCATCTCTAACTAAGGAAAATCCTTGGCATGTTAATGCTAGATTAAGGGCTATTGAAAGAGCTAAGAAAGCTTATAGAGATGAACAAGTTGTGAAACAGGAGAAACTTAGGAGATTGGAAGAAGAAGAGAAAGTCTTGTTAGAAATGAAGAAAAGAGCATTGCAAGAAGAAGAGGATAGGTTGTATGCATGACAACTTCAAAGACAATTTGATGGAAGACGGACTAATAGTGGAACCAATTCTCCACCATCAACACCCTCTCAAAGTCCTAAGACTAGAAGGAGGTCTAGTACACCCTCAAGATCACCAAGTCCAAGAGGAAGAAGAGTTTCAAGAGTTGATCACAATAGGATAAATTCACCTCCTAGACTTTCTAGACAACCTTCCCAAAGAGCGCATCATACTTCACAACATGGGGGGAGGTATGTTAATTTGGACAGCTTAGACTTCATGGCTATTCAACAAGAACCTTCATTTCAAGCATACATTGAAAGGTATGTGGAATAGAATAAAGATCAATTCTTAGAAAGTCTAATTAATAAGGGTGCAAGAGTACCCTTTGATTTTGATGTGGATAGAAAGGTAAAGAAGCAAGACCCATCCACAAATGAAGTGATAAAATAATTGCAAAGAGATGTGGACAACATGAGGGCTCCTAAGAGTACTTTCAACTTGGATTCTATTTGTCCCAATCCTATTGACAAGAGTGTTGTAATTGTTGATTTTCCTAAGAAGGTGGAATTTCCTACCTATGACAAATATGATGGCATTGGTGACCCCCATGATCATGTAAGGCAATTTTACATCATGAGCTTCTCTTTCCACCATGAGGATTCATACTTAATGAGATTATTCCCTAGAAGCCTCAAGGGACAAGCAATGGAGTGGTTCACTAACCTTACTTCCCCAGTCAAGATGTTTAAGGAACTTGTGGAAAGATTTGTACAACATTTTTCCTATAATTTAACATGATCTATCACAATGCTTGATTTGTGTAAACTGAAACAAAATCAAGGAGAGTCATTTATTGCATTCTTGGAAAGGTGGAGATGTTTATGCACAAAGTACCCAAGGACAATTCCAGAGGAGGAGAGAATTGACATTATTGTGAGCAATTTGGTTCCAGAGCTAAGATATGAAGTCAGAAAGATTCCTTTCTACTCTTTTGACACCATGGTTGAAGTCCCTTGTCACATTGAAGATGTTTTAAAAGAACAAGGAATTTTGGCAAAATTAACAAGCAATAACACTGGCCAAAATAACAATAGTGGAAATAAGGACAAAAAGAACAATTATTGGAACAAGAATAAACAAGTGGTTAATGATGGTGTTGTTGATACACCTCAACCTAAAAGTGAAGTCCTTAATCTTTCCAAGGTGGTACAAGCCATGAAACTTCAAGTGTCTTCAGAGCAACAAGATGGCAAACCAAAGTATCAAGGAAAGCCTAAGACTGAGAAGAGGCAATTCACAAAGTTGGGTGATTCTTATGCTGAAATTTTCAAAACTCTTATTGCTCATAATTTAGTACAACCTCAAGACCCTTCAAAATTCTGCATTCCAAATCCAAAACCATATTGGTGGAATGAGAAGGCATATTGTGTGTATCACAATGGAATTGGGCATGATATAGAGAACTATTTCAAAATCAAACATCTTGTCCAAGACCTCATTGAGAATGGTAGACTAAAATTAGATGGTTTAAACTCAAACTCTGATCATAAGGCTTTTAAAGAACCCTTGCCAAAGTATGAAAAAGGAGAAGGTTCCAACAATAATAGTAAGAATGGCAAGGCAACAATCAACTAACCTACACTAAAGCTAATAATGTGATCAATATGCTTGAGGTGGTTGAAAAAAATGTCAACATGATGAGGAGAAAGGATTCTTATGATTATGATGATGATTCAAGGAAAATGCCTAATGAAGGACCCATAGTTGTGTTGAGAGGACCTAACTCAAGTAGGGAGTCTTAGTCTCTTCATGCTGTTACTAGGAGTCAAGTTAGTCAACCTCCTATTGTCATTAGAGGTCCTAATTCTAGCAAGCCTAGGCAGTCTTCATATAAGAAAACTCCCTCTAAATCTATTGTTGGTCCCGAGCTTACTTACAACCTTGTTGATCAACTTCAATGCATGCCAGCTCAAATTTCTATATTTGAACTTTTGGAATTGTCCCCAAGGCATAAGCATGTCCTTGAGGATGCTTTGCAAGTGGCTAGTGTCCCTAACAACTTAGATATTGATCAATTCCATAATATGGTCAACCATTTGGCTAGCCCTCATTACCTCACTTTCTCAGAAGAAGATGACAAATCCATCAGTCACCCACATAACTTGGCCTTACTCATAGAAGTCATGATTCATAAAACCCATGTCAGGTGTGTATTGATAGATGAGGGTGCGGGGCTAAATATTTGTACCATGGGTTTGTTGAAGGCTTTAGGATATTCTGAAGAAGTCATTGACATAAGGAAAAAGATCACAATCAAGGCATATGATGAAGCAGAAAGAAGTTCCAAGGGATTGGCCATTTTGCCTAGTCGCATTGGTCCAGTACAATATTTTGCTAGGTAGGCCATGGATTCATGAAATGCAAGCAGTCCCTTCAACATATCACCAGTGTGTTAAGTTTCCTCATAATGGTGTAGAAATTTGCATACCTGGAGATAGTACTTTGTTAGTTAATAACATTTATGCTAGATCACATATGCCTTTGAATAGGGAAGCTGACAGTTCTAGTATTTCACTTGAACAATGCAAAGAAAATTTTAAAACCATAGATCTTGGGATGGGAGATTATAAGATTGATTCTTTTACAAAGTTTCCAATATCTCCTAGGTCCTATGGGAAACCATCACCAAATATGAAACCTTCATCATCAGCTATGACATTGTTTGGAAAGTTTGTTGAGTCTTCAGTTCCTATTTATGAAGAGAAAGAGGAAGTTGCCGTAAGAGACTGGATCTATCATGAGGAAAAGTACCAACATAATGAAAATTTTTCTCCTTCACCTAAAGGTTATGGAAGAGGGTACATGTTAGTGAAGAATATGGCATATCTGGGACATGGTCCCCTTAGTCATAGATTGGATGCCAAATCTGAGCCATTGGATCATGCTTTACTTGCACGATGCCACAAATCCATAGTGGGTTTAGGTTTTGAAAGTGATAAACCAAAAGGTATTGTTGTCCTAGCTGCGATGAACAGTGATTCTAATTCTAAATACACACCTAATCTTTCTAACCAACAAGACATGATAGAAGATTGGGTACCTTCAACTGATCTCCTTTGGGGGACATTTCAAAATTTGACAATTGATAGTCCTCCTATCCCAGCTGCGATGGATAGCGACTATAGAAATGATAGATTAGCCATGGAAAGTGTCATCACCCCAGCTATGATAGGTGATAATGATTCAGATACTTTTGTGGTTTAGAAAATTCCTAGAGAAGGGGAGACTCTTCAAAATTGTGAGGCTTCTACATCACGAGGCCCAAATGTTGAAAATTCAGAAAGAGATTCACATGAGTTTGAATGGGATTCACTTTTAGATGCAACCATAGACTTGGATGATGATGTTATTCAAGCCTATAATGCCCAACCTGATGTAGTTAATGAGCCTCGTGTAGGACTAGAGGACTGGACTCCTTGAATCACCGTAGTGGATGATACTTTGTTATGAAGGATGAACCCTGATTTGGATGCTTTAGAAGGGAACTCGATAGATCCCAAATATATGGTCACCAAGAATGACATCCATCACATTCACAATGTTGAACCAATCATAGACCTTCCTATTGTCAATCACCATTTGATTGATTGATCTCAAATTTCACAAGAGCCATGACTATTGACTTTTTAGAATGACTATGAGATTGCATGTTACCTTAATTCCATTGAGCCAGTAGTGTCTTCCACTAGTGAACCAACTACTAGTATGACTGAGCCTGATATGAAGTACCTTAGTCACAAAATAAAAGAAAAAAAGAAAAAGAATAGGCGTTCTGATGGCAAAAACCACTTTGTGGCGGTGTCAGAACTGAAAATAGTAAAAAGAAATGACGTATCCAAGGGTGAAAACCTCTTTGAGGCACCCAAGGATGGGGTACTTAATAACTTGCCCAATTATTTTCAAGATAGGTCATCAGTGTTGATTGAGCCCACTAAACCAGTTAATTTGAACATAGAAGAAGCTCCTCAAATTGTTCATCTTGCTCAGTCTTTGTCAGAGGAAGAAACTAAGGCATATGTGCAATTCCTACAAGAGAAAAAAATCAATTTTGCATGGACATATTCAGACATGCTAGGGCTTGACACAAATCTTATAATGCATCACTTATCCATAGCTCCAGGAATCAAACCAGTGAAATAGAGACTCAAAAAAATGCATCCACATGTAGCTCTTGTTGTCAAAGCAAAATTAGAAAAACTTTTAAGAGCTGGATTTATCAGAGCCATAGATTATGCAAAATAGATCTCAAACATAGTACCAATTTCCAAACATGATGGGTCCATTCGTGTATGCAAAGATTTTAGAGATTTAAACAAAACATGCCCAAAGGATGATTTTCCACTTCCAAATATTGACATGATAGTGGAAATGACAGTAGGTTATGAAATATACTCTCTAATGGATGGATTTAGTGGATATAATCAGATTAAGATAGCACCCAAAGATCAAGAGAAAACAACATTCACTTGCGCATGGGGAACCTATTGTTGGAATGTCATGCCATTTGGATTAAAAAATGCGGGGGCTACCTATCAATGAACTATGACCACTATATTTCATGACATGATGCATAAGAACATGGAAGATTATGTGGATGATACCTTGGCAAAATCAAGAAAATGGGATACACACCTTAAAGATTTGGAAGTGATTCTAGATCGAATGGAATAGTTTCAACTCCAGCTAAATCTAAAGAAGTGCACATTTGGTGTCACCTCAGGCAAAATTTTAGGATTTATTATTTCAGAAAAAGGCATAGAGGTTGATCCTGAAAAGGTCCAAGCAATTCTAGATATGCCACCTCCTCAAAATATCAGTCAAATGAGAAGTCTTCAGGGACATCTTCAATCAATTAGGAGGTTTATTTCTTAGCTTGCAAATAGAGCACAACCCTTTAATAAGACATTGCATAAGGGTGCTTCTTGTTTTTGGAATGAGGATTGCCAAAAGAGCCTTGACCAAATAAAACAACACTTGGCTAATCCTCCAATTTTGATGCCTCCTATTCTAGGGAAACCTTTGATTCTATACATTTCAGCTACAAACACTTCCTTGGGGGCATTGTTGGCTCAGTTGGATGAACATGGAAAAGAGAGGGCCATATACTATATAAGTCATACTCTTGTGTCATATGAGGTCAATTACAATAACATTGATAAAGCTTGTCTTGTTGTGGTGTTTACTTCCCAAAAGTTGTGACATTACATGCTAGCTCATACTACACACTTGATTGCTAAGATTGATCCTCTAAAGTACTTACTTAGTAAGGCTGCTCTCATGGGTAGGCTCACTAAATGGATGATGGTATTGTCAAAATTTGATAGAGTACGTTGAAAGAAAGGCCATAAAAGGGTAGGCTATTGCAGATCAACTTGCTGATTTTCTAGTTAAGGATAGCATGCCTATACAAGTTGAATTCCCCGATGAACATATACTGCATATCACATCTTGCACCTGGAGAATGTTCTTTGATGGCTCTAATATGCAAAATGGGTTAGGTGTGGGAATATTGTTTATTTCTCCACATGGATACACTATACCGAAGTCATACAAACTACTTTTTCCATGTACAAACAATATAGCAGAGTATGAAGCATTAACTAATGGTTTGAAGATGGCTATAGAATGGAATATAACTGAGTTGCATGTTTTTTGGGATTCACAATTAATAATAAATCAAGTCAATGAAGAGTATCAAACCAAAGATGACAAGTTGATACCTTATAAGAAGATGGTTGATTCTTTGAGACGCTACTTCACTTTTGTGACATTTCAACAAATCCCTAGGACAGACAATAAAGCTGCAGATGCTATGGCTACATTAGCTTCACTCTTACAATTGGAACAACATGAGTCTTGGTTTGAGTTCCTGGTGGAAGAACTACGTCATCCCATATTTGACTCACCTGAAAGCCAAGTCATTTGCACACTTGTCACTCGTGACTCTTCCCGCTATGGTGCCATTTACTCATATCTTCATGATGGCATCATCCCTGAATCTTTTAATTGATCTAAATGCAGAAACCTCATTCAAAATGCCTCTCACCATACCCTCATTTCTGGTGATTTATATAGGAGGAGTTTTGATGGGACACTTCTTAGGTGCTTGGAAAAGGAGGAATCTGACCAAGTGTTAGTTGACATTCACGAGGGCATTTGTGGTGGACATTCTAATGGTCTTTCCATGGCCCGTCGGTTGCTTAGGGTGGGGTATTACTGGCCCACTATGCAAACAGATGCAGTAGCCTTTTCAAAGTCTTGTGAGAAATGTCAAAAGCATGGAAACCTATTACATGCTCCAGGTAGGGATCTCATTTCGTCTGTTTCTCATTGGCCATTTCAGCATTGGGCCTTTGACCTTGTGGGGCAAATTCACCCCAATTCATCAAGTGGACATAAATTTATCATCACAGCTACCGATTATTTCATGAAATGGGTAGAGGTAGTCCCTCTTTCTGTCACCTCAGGTAGGACAATTTCACTCTTTATCCTGAATCATATTATTTGCCAATTTGGGGTGCCTTCTAAGATCATCGCTGACAATTATTCAACACCACCCAAATTGTTATCCTATTATCATTTATCTTCGATTGTGATTTCATTATGATTTGATCAACTCTTTATCAGTTTGCTATTCCTCTCTACCTGATTTTGATTTCGATTCCGAGGGGGCAGTACCTATTGGATTTTAATCATTGATTCCTTGATTTTCTTGATTCAACTATCTTTTTGCGAGCTTTCGCTCAAGCTTGAGATTCTTATCTCTTATTTTGGATATGATCTCAAATCGACCTCGTGTCCAGAATCCTTTGTCTATGTTTATTCGGATGTGATCCCAAATCGACCTCATATCTGAGTTGTTTTGTGATCCTAGATTGATCTCACATTGCAACTTCATTCTTTAACCACATGTGATCCCAAATCGATCTCACATTAGTCAAAGAGGGGCAAATGTATGCACCCTAAAATGGTCACCTAGACTTTGGGCCCCATTTCTGCAATTTATCAAATCCCTAAATCAATATTTTCAAATATCAACAATATCAATTTCCTTGATCAAATCATAATCAATTCAATATTTCCTAAGGTTTGAGCCTTATTTAATTTAAAAGAGAAAAAGATAAAAATAAAAATCTTATTTAATTAAGAGAACATGCTCTCTTTTAATTAATTAAAAATCTCTTTTAATTAAATAATAAAATCACTTTATCCTAAGTCTTTATTTAATTAAAAGGAATATTTCCTCCCCTTTTTATTAAATAAAAGGCCCACCTTTTTCTCTTATCCTATGTTGCACAAATAAAGTATTATTTTTATTTTATAAAAATGAAAAAAGCACTTTTTGTCTCATATGGACACAAAAGTCAACTCCTATTTTCTCATTGGAGGATATTTGTGCACAAGGACAAGATTCTATTTTTCTCCATCGTTGATTAAGTCTTTTGCCTCTTAATCTTGATCGTCCATTGATTTTTCATTTCCTATAAAAGAAGAGCTCTCTTCTTCATTTTCATCCATTCTCTTTTATGCTATTGTTATGCTACAAGTTTTCTAAGTCATCTTGAAGCTTTTGGAGACATTCTTGCATCAAGTTTTGAAAATTTGGAGCATCATTGGCATTCATCTTGCATCTACATCACATCCTAGCTTGCATCATAGTTGAATCATCATGGTATCATTTCCTTTCATGTTTTAGATGAATCTCACATAGTTTAATTAGAGGGTGTGTAACTCTTTCATTTCCACTTTCATAGCATAATTTGTACTTGCACTTTCATAGAGTAATTTGCATACTCATATAGGTTGCATTGCATTGCATTCATATTGATTTCATTGGGGATATTGGCATTGTTGCCCTTGTCTTTAATTTGGAATCTCTCATTGTGTGGTTGACTAGCAAGGTCATGAGTTTATAGCTCTAGCTGAGAGCAATTTTACAAATCTTGCAACTCCATGCATAGAGAGCTATGGATCAATTTGTGAGGGCTCATTCTTGAGTTTTCTTGCATGTAAGGATTCATAGAAGTGGGGTCACATTTTCACCATACAGGAAGCACATAATAAGCACACATTGAGAAGGCAAGAGCTGAAAGGTGAATAACCTGTGGAATTTCTATCAAAGGGGGAGAGATTAGTTAGATTAGAATGGGGGAGAAATAAGTATGTAGGAGAGATTAGTATGATGGAAGAGAGATTAGTGTTAAAGGGAAGAGATCAAATAATCAAAAGATAAGAAAGGAAAGAGACGCGCATAGATCATAAGATCAAAAGATTGAAAGTAGTGTTTTCCATCAATGTCAAAGGGGGAGATTGTTGGTATAACTACATAGTTTTTGGCATAACATGTTGAAGAAGGTTTCTACTAGTAAGAACATGATTGGTATACATGATAATTAGTTATATGTTTTTCATTGATGTCAAACTATTGGGCATGATATTTTGACTTGTTACCATATCTATCAAAAGGAGACTATTGTTTCTATAATTATAAGTTAAGTAAGGTAACATATATGTCTATAGAAACCTTATCAGGTAATTGTTAAGAATAAAAATGGTGGAAAGATGAATGATTTTATTGTTTATCAGAGTATGAAAATAAGTTAAGCTAAAGGATATTATTCATAAAGATGTTGATCATATATGAGTAAAGGTGAAGGTAATTTGATTAAGGTACCTACCAGTAAACTATTGTTTTATTGGTACACTGAATAAAGTCTTATCAATGAATAATAAATGATGAATTAAGAAAATGGGACAACTCAAAGATAATCTTAAGGAAAAAGGTGATGACGCAAAGATCAAGGTAAAGTGTATCAATGAACTTTCTACAAGAAGAAAATGGTTTATCATTAGCAAGCTAACAAGGATGTAAAGAAAATAAATATGGATGGTTAGATCATATATAAAAGATACAAATCATTGGATTGAGATTTAGGGTTTATGATTTAGGAAACATACTTAAGGAAGAAGAAAGAAGAAATCTAGTATCGCGCAGGAGAAGAAGAAGATTGTGGATACCAGTGGATCAGAGAAGCATACATATAAGAATAGAGAATTGAATTGGTATGTTATTGTAATTCATTGGATCTAAATTAGCAAGGATAGTGTGAACTATAAATCATTTATTTCTTTTTACTCTCTAACAATTGTGACACTAAAATACCTTATCAGGTGACCCTAACAAGTCTATTGTAAAATCCTCTAACCATGTGACTTTCAAAAAAGAATGTTTAAAATCCTCTAACCCGGTTAATCCTAATAGGGTAAAGACTCTAACAGGTCTTATGGAAATCCCTTAACTGAGTAGCATTTAACAGTGTGTTTGTAACCCTAATTGGGTGAGCCTTTAATATGGTAGGCTCTTAACCAAGCGTATTTCATAAGAGTACAAATTTCTGTGGGCATTGTTTTCACATCATGGTTTTCACCCTAATTGGGTTACCATGAGATAAATACTTGTATTTTGACTAAGTAAATTTTTTTTTGAATGGAACCTAAAACCTTGTACAAAATCTGGAAGATAGAGCAATAAAAGTTCTAGAAACTACTATGAAACATCACCAACATAAAAGAAAGAAGACATAAACACAAAAGGGGAAAAACCACTAGCCGATACAAAAACATGAACAATATAACAAAAAAGACAGTAACCAAACAGCAAAGGATCAGCTAACATGAGATAAATATTTATTTTATTGGTGCATGGATGATTTCATATCTTACACATGAATGTTTAATCTTGAGTTAACTGATAATGATGTTATAGGTTAAAACATATCTTAATCAGTAAATTTGTTAAAGAAGTATTGAGATTATGAAATTAAGTTAATGTTGGTGATTACTGATTCACCCCCCTCCCCCCCCCCCCCCACCCTCCTATCATTAATCGATCGTATACCTACAAGATATACCCAGGAAAGTCCAACGTGGAGAAAAACCCATAAATGTTGGATCTTCTATTCAGCGTAACAAAAATTTTTCCTTAAAAATAAAATACAAGTTTTTTATAGCAATATTACATACATATAGCCCAACTTCTTTACTTAGCTTACAAGAAAATAATATTTCATTGATTTCTTTGGCTTTAAATCGTATATAAAATCACTCTTTATTTACTAAACCTCACAAACTTAGAAATATTCCTTTTAAAGAACAAAAAATAAAGTCATTTCTAAATATCCAACTTTTAAGTTTTTTAAAGAAACTCTAGTACACTTTTCAAGCTAAACAAAAATAAACACCACAGGCATGAAATAAAATTATAAGGAGAATTTGAAAAATATTTAAAATTTTCTATGAACCTATTTCACATTTTTAATTTTCAGTTGTTAAATTTAATGATTTCTAGTGCGGGAGGAACATATATGTTAACAAGAGAGGGTAGGAATTTTGGAAGGATGTATCTTTATTTTTAAAATTTATTTTTAATTAAAACTTACATTAGTTTAATTGATAGGTTCTTAAAGAACTTAGTAGGGATCAAATGCAAGGCTCTACCATCATAAGGGATGATGTTGGAGTTGTACTCTGGGCAAATTTGAAAGAATGAATGCCTTTCAATTGTTGGCTCTTAGCTCCAAAGGTTCATCATAAGGCTTGTGCTCCTATATTGAATAACTATGACAATTTTGTGGATGAAGAATCCTTTATTAAAAAAAATTAAATTATTTATTATCAGTTCTATGGAAGATAAAAAAATAATATTTTTTATATCTACTTATTAGAATCATGATATTTTTAAAATTTTTAATATTAGATTTTATAGTTAATGGATCTATTGGAGTATATTTAACTATTTCCAATCATTTCTATAATTTCTCTCTCCAAAACATATTTATTCAAATAAATAATATTTCATTTCATGTATTACGTCTGTTAGGAATAACAGTCCACAATACAATTGAGAAGGGGGGTGAATCAATTGTATGACAAATTAATAAACTTTAAACTTTGAATAGAAATAGTATCAAATCCAATGAACATAATGAATGCCAACACAATAACACAATATTTTGTTGTCAAGGAAACCTTATTAAAGGTAAAACCTTGGTGGGAATTAAAACCCACTAATGATTTATTGAGAGTATAGTATCCTTGTTAGAAGATCTAGCCATGTGAGGAGCTGATTAAAACATTACAGTACACAGTCCTTGTTAGAGGATAGACCTTGTTAGGAGTTAAGAAAAAGAAGGGTGGGCTCACTGCCCAAAGAAGGTTATGTCCACCTTCAAAACTCATTGTTGGCAACACAAGTGTATATGAATAAATACACAATCTTTTGAATTGTCCAATGGTAGCTGTCTTTTCTTGGTCAGTTCTAATGAAGTATACAATTATCATCTTCTCTACATCTAGCAGACACAAGCTCGTAGCTTCCACAATTCTCATTTACATCACATACATTCTCTCCATATCTTTCCAAAAGAAAAGATCTTACATATATACCCTATTACATTCTACATGATTAGGTTGGCCAATTAGGCTTTCCTAATATACAAAAAATTACATAACTCTTTGCTAAGATACACACGGTATCTAAAACAAGTATAAAAAAATTAAGGACCGACATCCTTAATCCAAGTTTGTCATCTATAATACACGCTACATCTCTGAAGTTGGCTTC
Organism: Chamaecyparis obtusa; assembly: GCA_027943335.1. Taxonomy (NCBI): domain Eukaryota; kingdom Viridiplantae; phylum Streptophyta; class Pinopsida; order Cupressales; family Cupressaceae; genus Chamaecyparis; species Chamaecyparis obtusa. Next base: position 31,155 of record BSBK01009462.1, on the reverse strand, counting down.
CAAATAGGTCTTCTATAGAACACACGCCATAACTAACATCATCTTTCTTTTTGTACCTTGTGCAGACTATAAAACATTCTTCACTACTACCATGTATGTCATCCCTTAAGCTTGCATACATTGAATCCTCATCTCTTGTAAGATATTCCCAAAACTCAGAGACTAACTATGTCACTGTCTGGTAACCAGTCTTTACCAAATCTTCTGTAACTCATCCAATATGCAATATTGCATCATGTGATCTTAGATATAAGATCACAACACATTTTAGTACATACAACTGACTTCGTATGATCTAAAACATCTGTACAATGTCTGTACACTGTCATACTTAGCCTTTTCTCTTCATGGAAACATATGCTGACATCAGTGATAAAATGTCATACCCATAATTTTACGCTAAAAAACACACCAAATTTTTTTTAATTTTTAAAAGGAATATAAGTTCATGTCTAAAGTTATTAGTTGACTATAGTTGTATAGCTGATCCTGAGAAGTTGAGAGTCAACTTGATTGTTGCAAAACAAAGTACGTAAAAGAGTTTGAATCAATTTTCCTTTACAAACGTTAGTGATATAGGTTACTAGTTGAATTAGTTTTATCAAGGCATAAGATCTAGAAAGAGAAGTTGCAACCAAAGTTAACCTAACATTTAAGCTCATTCATGATAGTAACCAACTAATAATTTTAGCTATACTAATACCGAATAATTGAGCCTAATGCCAACACTATACTACAATGAGTCGTTAAGATTCATTTATTAAGGCATTGTGATTATATATCAAAATTCTAATAAGATAAATAATAACTAAACAAATTTCATTGTTCATAAAATTTAACTTATAATTTCCTATAAATTAACCCATAATACTCATCCATTGGAAGCATACTATCAACCCTATATAAAATTAAATGACCACATAATTTTTTTCACAAATAATAATTATATTAATTATTAGTATTTAATAATTAGTAAAATTATTAAATATCATCCTAAAAGAATAAATAAATTATTAAATAATAATTATATTATTTAATAATATCTATTAATTAATAAACTATTAGGTAATCAAATAATTAAATTAATTATTCAATAACAAAATTAATTATTAAATCTCAAACTAAATAACATTTAAATTAACAAATAAAATCATTAATAATTAATATTAATAATAATTAAACTTATTAACAAATACAATTTATAAAATAAAATAAAATTATAATTAAAAATTAATAATAAACAAAATTAAAAGAAATTAAATAAAGTAAAAATTAAAAAAAATTAAATCAATCAAACATTGTATGGGTTTTTATTTATAGTCCCCATGGACTTAGGCGTGGGTCCCCCCCACGCTACCATGCGCAGGGGAGTACCCTACCATGGCAGGTACTCTCATGTGCATGGTAGTGCGTAGGAAGGGGCAGGGCCCTAGGGAGTGGGGCCCACGGGTCCCCCCCTGTACATAGTTTTTTTTTAAAAAAAAATGTAAAGTTTTTTAATTAAAACAATTTTCAAAGTGTCTTTATTTTGCATAAACTTTTTATATGTAAATTTTCTTTTGAAAATATATTTATACACATTTTTAAAAAATAAAAATCTTCAAGTAGACCTTTTTGGCTTCTTGGGTGGCAACCCAGATGGGTCCCATGCAAGCAGGCTCATTTGTGGATGACTTGTTTGACTAGTATATATATATATATATATATATATATATATATATATATATATATATATATATATATATATATATATATATATATATATATATATATATATATATATATATATATATATATATATATATATATATATATATATATATATATATATATATATATATATATATATTTGAAGGTTAGATTTACAAGTGGGATTGGGAAATTAATATAAAAATGACTGTGGGTTGGAAAATGTATGGGAATTTTTCCCATACATTTTCCAGAGACCTGTAGGTCTCTATTTGACATTTTTTTGTGTTTTTACTTGTTTTGTCATTTTTTCTTCTCTTCTTTGTTTATTTTCTTCCTAGTAAATTTAGTTTGCAATGCACTAAATAAACATGATATCTACATGCTCTAACCAAATATTCACAATGTAATATCTTAAATGATCCATGTCTTAAATTATTTGTTTTCCTCATCTCAGTTCTAATGTTTTTCAACAAGCTACTTTTATCGACATAACGAGGAAACTTACATTGAGAGTTAGAGAGAGTTTTCTTTTAAAAGAACAATTCCCTTCTTCACTCTAACATTTCTATTCAAAGGATACCTTTACAAGGTCTATATTGATACTACATTAACTTTTCTTTCTTATAATTTTTCAACATGTATTCATAGAGATTTATCAATGAGTAAGTAAATAATGCCTTCTCAAACACTATTCCAACAATCTTAGTTTATCAATGAAAAATACATTGTCCATCCTTTATTCAATATAACATGAATACATTGAAATCTTCCTTTGTTCAACATAACATATTCTCATATAATCATAAATCTATCAAAGGAAAGTTATACATTTCTTCAAAACTTGATGCAACATCACTATGACACAAACATAAGCTTTGGAGTGTTAACTCCATTAAACAAGAATACATTGAGCCCAAGGGATCCTTAAGATTCTCATACAATAACATTAAACATAAAAAAAGATAGGATCCAAATCAATTTTTGAACACATCCTCAAAACTCTTCAAGATCTCAACTTCAAACATGAAGTCTTCAATGGCTCCCAATCCTGCAAATAAACATAAGTAGGCCATGAAGTGCTCACCTCCCAACCTAGGCTTCTATGAAGCCATCCCTGAGCTTGGGGAACCATCACATAGACAAAGTTTCACTCTCCAAAAAAACACAATCACAATAACACAAAAACTGCATTTATACTCCCATCCAAGGAAAAACAAAGAGTCTCCAAATGACTCATAAATTGGGGTGAAGGTGGAACCAACACAACAGGAGAAATCATATTTCATGGAAACAAAAGATAAGCCTTCTATTGGCTTTCTCAACACACAAGATGCCACAAAAATCCCACACAATAAAACTCCTTATGACCCCCATGGCTTCAAGCCATACAATCCCTTATGACCCCAAAAAGAAATGGCTACATGGAGCCCATATATCTATGTTTTTTCCCTCTCTAAAACAAGGAGACACTCTACACGCATGATTGTCCCAAAATTCCATTCACCCCCAAGGCTACTCTTTCCTCCCAAGGGTGAGTGTGGCCTTGAGAAAGTCCCTTAACAAAAACAATACAAAACATCAAGGAATCTTCAAGAGCAACAAATCTTTACAATTACATAACAAAGAAATCATATACTACAAGAAGCTCAAAAAATTCTCACAACAACTACTCACATATAATAACAAGATTTACAAACAATAGCACATAATATCACAAAACTAGTTTCTCCATGCAAGAATGAAAATATTCTTGAGAGCTCATTCACATGAAAACATAACAAGTAGAAGAATGAATGCCACCAACCTAGAATCTAATCTTAAAGAAGAAATTTGATGAAGAGCCTCCTCTAAGCCTTCCTTCTCCAAACTAGCAAAGTCTCCAAATATAGAGAGTGTGTGTCAAACTCTTCCAAAAGAACAGTCCCCTCTAAAAAGGCCTCCACACACTCTCCTAGGGATGGGATCTCTTTATAATTGGATGGTCTTCCCAAGTCTCTTACATGGTTTTCAAATATGGATTCCTAAAAAGGTTGTCCAAAAAGGTGGACCAAGACTATCAACTTAATTGGATGGAACTCTAACCAAGACCTTGCTTCAAAAGTGGATTTTCGGCCATTTTGAAAATCGAACTTTTGGAGGGGTCTTTTGGTCAACTATGGGTTTTCCTATGGTTAAAAATGCCCCTTACCCATAGGTATATCAAGTGGGCTTACTAAAAATGGCCTAAACACACCCCTAGGCACTTTTTAAGCCCCCCAAAAACCCATACCAAGCTCAAATTCGAAAATCATGAAATGACTCCACCTCAAGCTCCCTAACCAAGGAATAATCATGGGGATCCTTAAGGGTACTATCCTAGGTTGATGGACATCCGATCCTCAAGTGGAAATGTCATGGCCACAAGTACACACACAAGTGTCAAGTGACAAACAAAAATGACACATCGTAAGCCATGTGGCATATCCACTTGGGAATTCTCAACATAAATCACATTTACAATTACATGAAAATTAAATACATTCAAACACATTAATTTTATGAATTAAATACAATACAACGAAGTTTTTTCTTCTCACTAGAAGAAACCTTGTCTCGAACTGATTTACACATTAGTCTATGCTTCGGTTCCCTAAATTTACCATGGTCTAATTCCCTGCACACTAAAGTCCAACATCAGTAGTCCAAGGAAATAAAAACATGTAGATTCATAACATTAATAATCAAGATAATTCATTTGACATTTCATAATTCACATGACAATAGTCATTCACCTAAAACATACATACAACTCATCATGAAATACATAATTCATCACTAAATTAAATTTATAACATAATCATTGCATATATGATTCAATTGAAATTAAATATCATCATGACATCATAATCATTCATAAAATCCACTTAATCTCACATAAAGGTTCCAAATAGATATCACAGTTTCATCAAAATAACATAACTGAATGAAAAACTAAACTCTAAGGTGATAAAACCATAACATAAAGTATCAGTAAATCCATAGAGCATCAAAATATAATCATCAAATATGTCTATCTCAAATGCAGAACTAAATGGCTATGAAAGGCTTGGGGTGAGGCCTCACATAAAACATGAATGAAAACAACAACAATTTCAACATCACTCAACTTAGTGATTAAACATATTACATTTATCAACAATATCTCCATTGTATTAGCAATATCGAACAATCTCCTCCTTTGGCATTGATGGAAACATATGGGAAAATATATCAACCCAAAAAGTATTCTCTTAGTAAATTTTTCCTTATACAGTATCTTTCCCCTTTCAGAATTTTCTCATAGTAACTCTCCCCCTTTGATAGCAATGGAAAAGGGTGCCATAAGTCATCAAATATCTTCAACACCTTTCTTTAACAATCACTCCCCCTAAGGAGTATATCCATACATGAATTCCAGAAAATGATAAGGCTCTGAATACCTCTGGACTGATGCATTCCTACATCATTTAATTCATAATAGGAGGGGCCTGAACCCCAAGCATACCTATGATATATTCAAAGGTAAATTTTGGCAATGGCTTTGTAAAGATATCTGCTATATGTTCCTTTGTGCTAATGTATTCCAACTTTATTTCCTTCTATGCTACCTTATCTCTCAGGAAGTGATACTTAATGGAAATATGCTTAGTTTTAGAGTGCATCACAGGATTCTTTGACATGTTTACTGTAGTGGTGTTATCACAATGGATAACCATTGGTTCATCAAAAGTTATTCCAATATCTTTCAACATTTGTTTCATCCAAAAAAATTGAGTGCAGTTAATAGTAGAAACAACATACTTTGATTCTGTAGTAGCTTGAGCTATACAATCTTGTTTCTTACTTAGCCATGAAACCAATTTTTTCCCAAGGAAAAATGCACCTCCACTAGTACTCTTCCCTTCATCAATATTCCTTTCCCAATTAGCATCAGTATAAGCATGAAGTTCAAAGTCATCATTTATATCATACCATAATCCATAGTCTATTGTTCCTTTCATATATCTACGTATCCTTTTCATAGTAGCTAGGTGTGTCTCTTTAGGTTCTGCCTGATATCTAGCCACAATTCCAACAACATTAGCAATATTCAGTCTAGTGTGAGTCAAATATTGTAATCCATAATCATTGATCTGTACTTGGTTTGAAAAACACACTTTGTATCATCATCATTTGATAGCTTATTACCAGTCACCATGGGTGTACCAACTGGTTTACAGTCTTCCATTCCAAACTTTTTCCAAAATTCTTTAAGATACTTAGTCTGAGAAATAAAAATGTCATTCTTGCTCTGATTTATTTGTAGTCCAAGAAAGAATTTCATTTCACCTATCATGGACATCTCAAATTCATTTTCCATCTTTTTATAAAATTTCTCACACAATTCATCATTGCCTCTAAAGATAATATCAACAACCAAAACTTTTGTTATCAAAAATCCATCTTCACTAGTTCTTAAATACAAATTACTGGTAGCATTACCTTTTCTTAACCCAAGGTGAAGTAATTATTTGTCTAACCTTGCATACCAAGTCCTTGGAGCTTGCTTCAGTCCATACAATGCCTTCTTAAACTTACATACCATGTCTCATGTTAGAATTATTGAAAACAATAGAGTTGGGGGGGGGGGGGGGGGGGGGGGGTAAATCAGTTGTTCTTAGGTCTAAATGTACCAATTAAAATTTCTAGCACTTCAACAATCCCAAATCTAAGCACCAACAAAACTCGGTCTCTAAAGTATATATCAGAAACATATAACATGTAGGCCATTGTCCAAAAGTAATTAACTTGCAAAATATAACAACATTCAAAAAATTCACACAAGTATAACACCAGGATTTATAGTGGAAACCCAACTTGGTAAAATCAACTTTGTAACATGTTACTGATATTTCACTCTTCTGAAGTGAACTCTTTGAAAAACCAACCCTGTTAAAGGTTTACAAACATACTACTAGGTGTGACCCTGTTAAAGGATTTAAACACTATCAAAAGTGACCTGGTTGAAGGATTTAAGTACATTCCATTAGAATGCCACCTTGATTAAAGGATTTATATAATGACTATTAGGTCAACCTTGATTAAAGGATTTAGATTGATACAATGGTTAGAAAGTAACAGTAGTTTTCTAATTTGAAAAGCATACAACTCACTTTGAAAATAACAGATCCACTTCGCACATATATGTTGATTTACTAACCGAGCTTCATTTCCATCTCCATCACTGATCTACTCAGAATTCACTTCAAGCAATCACAACTCTTTTTATCTCCTTCACAGTTTCACCTTCAGCCTTCTTCTTAGACTTATCAGTCAATAACATCAACAACTTCAACCCATTCTATAACCTCACACTTAGGTTTTCCTTTATACCTCTTCAATTAGGTAGATCCATCTTTTTCCTCTTAATCTCCTTCATAGATCTTAGGTTTAGATCAGATTCGTGGAATCCTTCCATCATTTATGTTCTTCATCCATCCTTTTAGATACATCTTCAAACTTCTCTTTGAATCCATCATAAAATCATTTACCGTGCATTAAATTCTCCATACAAACAATTAATAAAATCAAAATGATTTTCATACCCCAAGAATTTAACCATGTCAGCTGGGAATCTCAATTTTTTCTCCAAATTTAAATTACTGACACTTGGTCAATACTATGTTCTTCTCCTTAGTCATCACTACATATCTAGGTCATCTCTTCAAACTGTCTTCCTTTGCAAATACTATCACTCAGCATAAACTGATGTTCAGTCAACACTAAATTTACTCAGAATACACTGGTGCTTGGTCGACACTAACATCACTCATCTTAAACTAGATTTCTACAGTTTTTCTCAGTTAAGCCTACTTCTTCAGCCTTTCTTCTTACTTAGATAAATAATACATTATCTTATCAATGTGCCAACTGATCAAGTACCCATTGAAGTATCAAATAACTCAACCTTTCCTTAGGTTCTCTTTTTATCTCTTTTTCCCTAATCCTCTTTATCAATTAATAGATATGGTACTATCCTAGATAGAAAATGTCTCACCAGTTAAGGTTTGACATCAATGATAATACAACAATTTTTTCAATTGCAGTTTCCAACAGTCTCCATCTTCGCATAAAGGAAATCTATCAGGTTGTTCTATATACACTTCTTCTTCAAGATCCCTATTCAAGAATACATATTTCACATCCATCTAATATACCTTGAATTTCTTATGTGCAACATAAGCCAATAATAATCTCATAGCTTCTATTCTAGCAAAAGGAGAAAATGTATCTTCAAAATCTATGCCTTCTTGTTGTGAATAACCTTTACATACAAATCTTGCTTTGTTTCCTACTACAACTCCATCATTCATTTTGTTTCTGAAAACCCATTTAGTTCCTATTACATTTTTGTTTTTAGGTGTAGGAACCAATTCCAAAGTTTTTTTTTTTTTATCTAATCTATCTCTTCCTTCATAGCATTTATCCAAGATTCATCTCTACAAGATTCATATGTAGTCTTTGGTTCAACTTGAGAAATTAAACAAATTTCTTCTCTAGCCTTTGATATATTCATTACTCCTTGATTTGTATTACCAATAATTTATTTCTTAGAATGATTCATCTTTACATACCTCAAAGTCTTAGGAATCCCAGTAGCCTCATTTGTATCTTCAAAACAAGTCTCATTTTGCATTCAGTCTCAACAAATTCTTCTTCAGTAGTAGCAGCCTCCTTGATCTCTGTATTCTGATTACAATCATACATTCTCTCTTGTATCTGAAATATTTCATCTATATTCACATCGTTACTTTCAATCATCTTTCTGAATCTTAGATTAAATCATTTGTAAGCCTTGCTCTTAGCATAATAACCAAGGAAAATTCTTTCATCATTTCTAGCATCAAATTTCCCTATCTCATCATCTCTCTTGATATAGCATTTATTACTAAATATTCTGAAATATTTTATAGTAGGAGTATGATCAAACCATAATTCATAAGGAGCCTTGTACCTTCTCTGATTTGAATTATGTTCAATGTGTACACCATTGTCCCAACAACTTCTCTCTAATGCATATGAGATATATTTCCTTCAAGAAACATTGTTCTAGCAACATCCAGTATTGTTTTGTTCCTTCGCTCTACTATCCTATTCTGTTGTGGAGTCCTAGGAGAAAATGTTTGTCTTTGTATTCCATGCTCTTTGTAATATGAATTGAATAAATCTGAAGTAAACTCTCCACCTTTGTTTGACCTCAAACATTTTATCCTTAAACCTAATTCATTCTCTTCTTTTTATTTGGATATCTTGAATTTATCAAATGCTTATGATTTTTCTTTCAAGTGACCCACATCATTCTAGAAAAGTCATAAAAAAAAAGTATAAAATACCTTTCACCATAGTATGATCTTGTCCTTGTAGGTCCACATAGGTCTGAATGTACTAGATCCAACTTTGCTTTTGATGTATATGCTTTAGTTTTATAACTTCTTCTAGTTTGTTTTCCCATAACACATTCTCTGCATACAGTGTTAGATGGTTTCACAATCTTCGGTACATCTCTTACTGCATTATTCAAACTTTCCTTCACAATGTTATCAAAATTAACATGAAAAAATGTTTTGTGCCATAACCAACTATCACCTACCTTCACAACAAAAAAAGAAGATTCAAATATATTTAACTCAAACACATTACCTCTAGATTTAGTACCGGTTGCAATCAAGTTTCATGTCTTACTTCTGATAAAATATTTTCCATCAAAGAACTTTAATTGAAATCCCTTATCCATCAGTTGTCCAACACTCACCACTACATTTGGGGCCAAATTCGACAGAAAATTCTGATGGATAATTCTATTTTTATGAATTTGGTTTTTTTTTGTAATAGTCCCTAATGTTGTTGGTATTCTAATGGGTTTTAAATAGTATTAGAATACTAAGAGGGGGGTGAATCATTTATCTAGTGTCCCACAACAAAATGTATAATTCAAAACAACTTCTTCAATTTTTGCTCCTCGGTAAACACTAATTACTTTCACTGTCTGTCCTTTTACTGATTACCAGTCTAATACCATAATAGTTACCAATCAAATCTAACATGTAACATGCAAATTATGATAAAAAATAAATATCACAATCAACACATAACACAAGAGATTTAACGTGGAAACCCTGTAAAGGGAAAAACCACCTGGGACCGGCAACCCAAAAATTGTTCACTCTTCTGAAGTGAGGTTGGTTAAGACCCAACCCTGTTAAAAGTTTACAAACACACTATCAGGTGTGACCTAGTTAGAGGATTTTAGACTAGAAGTTATCATCCAACCAGCATTCACTATGGGGTTGATAGGATAACAATGTTCATTCTATGAATGATACATCATAAGACTTTTAGATTCTACTCAGTTAAGAGATTTTGATTGTATACAATGGTTAAATATGTAACAGTAAATGATCTTCTTTAATACAACTTCAATTGTAGATTACAGATCAATATTCAGTCCTAACAAATCCTTCTGACCAATATTTCACTTTAGATTCAATACTATATCAACTTACTATCCATCGGTAATTGCTCTTTGTAGCTCGGTGATTGTTCTGTAGCTTAGTTCTTACTTAACTAGTATGATCAAAATGCATGAAAACCTTATTCACGTGATATTCCTGCAGTTTCTACTTCTTCTGGCATTGTTCCATAATGAAATTCCAATCTCTTATATAGATAGGTAAATCATTTTCTTCTCCACCATCAGATTTTTTTTCTTAACCACATTCATAGATTTTGCTACTTCAAACTCCCTCAACTGACATGTCAATAGCACATTTCAATCTACTCCATTGGATCTTCCTTTAATTTTGTTAACCATCGATCTTCATAACAAACATTATTTGTTATCACTAAAATCTAGGTACTTTGCAGCTCATCAATCTTATCGACTAAACTAATCATTTAATTCATTCTATTTTTCTCAGTTAACAAAGAAATGCGTCAGTGAACACTGCTCAGTTAATACTATGATCAGTATACACTACACTCCATCGGTGTATACTAGAATTGCTTCATTTACCAACAACACTGCTTTGTGTCTTTCAGCTCTATACTTCATCATAGATGAATGCAACATAATAAAGTCAATATCATCAAGTCATAGACTCATCAACAAGTTACTCAATGTGTTCCTTATCCTCATCTATCATGTACATCTTTCCTCATGTAAATTTCTCTATTCTTGATCTCTTTCACCTTTCTTCAGATGTCTCGGTATAGTAACTTACAAGATAAGTGTTGTCAAACTAGTTGACATCAATGACAACATAATACTAATTTAATCATATTACATATCTAATCAGCAAATCCTCAGTGATCTTTAATCATAGATTCTTCAATCAAATTCCAAATTAGTTGTAGTCCAACAAATAGACCATTGGAATTCTGACAGTTTCAAGGTATAGATGAAAAAAAAAGTGAAATGGCCAAATTATTTTTATTTCAATTGTAGAGAAAAGGAGTGGGAGAAAAGGAGAGGGTCAAAGCTGAGTGCGAGAGAAGGTATGTGATATCTTCATCCTTGATCTGGTATCTTTGATGGGAAACATCTTTCAAGCCTTTGGCATCATATTCGACTGCAAATTTCAAATGCATTGCATTTTATTTGATCATGAATCATGAAATTGGATTCACATTTGTTGATATTACTGGCACAACCATTGTATATTGTTGAGATACTCAATGAAATGACCACATTCTACTGGTGTTGTGCTCTAGCCCATGCTTTATCTCCATTATTTGATGTTATTGGTGCTTGTGCTCAAGGGTATCGATTCACAATTTTGAGCTGTTTGATTTCATGTTTGTTGATATTACTAGCACGACCATTGTATATTGCTGAGATGCTCTCTAAAATGACCACATTCTACTTGTGTGATTCCATAGCCCATTCTTTATCTCCATTATTTGATGTTATTGGTGCGTGTGCTCAAGGATATCAATTCACTATTTTGAAATGTTTGGTTTCACATTTGTTGATATTACTGGCACGACCATTGTATATTGCTGAGATGCTCTCTAAAATGACTGCATTCTACTGGTGTCATGCTCTAGCCCATGCTTTATCTCTATTATTTGATGTTATTGGTGCTTGTGCTCAAGGATATTGATTCACTATTTTGAAATATTGACTGTGGTTGTCAAATGGACATCCCGTGAGCTTCTAGCTAGGTGCCATTTGTATTGATAGCTTAGGGCATCAAATGTATTGTGTTGGTGTTCCAAAATGGCTTATGCTCTTAGGCTGCCAATATACCCTTAGATAGATTTTAGGAGTGGTTAGTTCCAAAATGTAGAAGGATCTTAGGGTAATTGGACCAACTATAGGGACAAGACTGCCCTCTTCATTTCTGGCTCTACAAAACCAAGGTGGGTGCACCTAACCTACTGAAAACTATACCTCACACACCAAAGTCTTGTTGGAAATTTGGTTGAGGTATGTACATGAATGTTGGCATTATGGAAACATATGTTCCCTATGAAGATCGTATAAGCTGGAAAGTAAGTATGGAAGATCGCAGACTAAAATTGTTTTAGTATGAAACAGTGTTTTTGACAGAGCACCTAATACAGTTTGTTTTGGCGACGTTCACTGGAGCATGATCAGAGTTTGCATAGTTGAATGTAGACTCTATGGTGTCTAAGGATACCCCATCTTAGTTTGAAAAAGAGTACAAATAGCACAGACAAAGTTATGATTGTTTTACTGATGACAGAGTTAAGCTGACAGAGCAGTTTTGAAGACATAACTAGTAAATGAATTAAGGGATTATTTTGCTTGTCAAAATAATGACTTAATATTATAAAGAGATGACATCCTAGATTTTTACTCTTGGATAAAAATATGCAAGCTGACAGGAGAAAGATATTTTGTTTGTATCTTGTATAAATAAAGATGTACCGAACATACTTGAAATGTAACATGCAATATGTAACTTGTGATAGTTGTATATTGTGATAGTAGCAAAATTTGTTGATGCAAAGTTGTAAGAAGTACCATATTGTAATCAATAAACATTTGTATTACTTGTTTGGGCAGTGAGCTCATTTGGTAATCAGGTTTTGTATCTACAACTCCTAATAGGGTTGAGGCTTCTAATAAGGCCTATAGTCCCATAACCAGGATTGATACAATATATGATTGTAACAGGCTCCTAACAGGGTCAACATCCTTAACAGGATATCTTTTGATTAGTGGATCTTTGTGGGTACCATCCCCACCAGGGTTTTCCCTTGGCCAGGGTATCCTTGAGAACATATCATGTGTTATGAGTTCTTTACATTTACTGTTATGTATGCTATTTAGTTTCTTATGCTTTAAAGTAATCTATTATATCCATAAGTGGGCAAAAGTAAAAGTTTGTGAAATACTGATTCACCCCCCCCCCCCTCTCAATATTTCCTATTTCTAATAATTGGTATCAGAGCACAGTTACTCAGAGAAGGAACATTCAAGGAAAGCCTAGCATCTTGAGTAAGATCTCTATGGATATGGATTAGTTACAAAAGAATCTTGAAGAAGCTCTTGAACAAATTGATATGCTTACTGATGAAAGAAACACTCTGAAAAGAAAGTATGATGATGCAAAGAATCTTATTGACAAATTGAAAGGTAAAATAGAAGATCTAAAATCTAAGAAGGAATCTAAAATTCTTGTTGAAGATTGTGATGATTTAGAAAAAGAAAATGTGATCCTTAAACATGAATTGAAGATAGAAAATCTAAAGCTTAGCTTGAAAGATGGAAATGACAATCTGAGATCTGAGAATGAAATTTTAAAGAATGAGAATGAAGATTTGAAATCTAAACTTGTCAAGGTAACATCTGAATTTGATAAAGTCAAATTGCAATATGATGAACTTGAGAAATACAACAAGATTGTGAAAGGTGAATTGACTCAATCCAAACAACAACTTGAGAGGCTATATTCAAACAGTGAAAAGATTAATGAGCAAGTATCTTATGGAAAACCATTCTATGACAAAACTGGTCTTGGATTTAACATATTGAAGATAGTTAGTGAAAGCAAGAAACCAGATCTGAATGTATGTGGAAGTAGTGAAGAAAAGAAGTTAGATGAGAACAAATCTAAAGATGCACCTAAGCAAGAAGAATCACTGAAGCAAGATGAACCATCCAAAGGTATGCAAAGAGAATTCAAAGGTAGATGTTTTTCTTGTAATACTATTGGTCATATGAAGAGAGATTGTATAGGTAAACAATTCAAACCTCTTAATGGATATTGTTATAATTGTCATGGTTTTGGACACAGAGCTATTAAATGTAGAAGATCTAAAGTTATTGAGAATAATTACAATAGTAGAATGCCTAGAAATACTAACAATGCAGATCAGAGATCAACTAAAGACATGAAAAGAGGAAATGGAATAATATGTTACAGATGCAACAAAATTGGACATATTGCTAGAAATTGTAGGACACAAATCAATCAGCAAACACCTAGATATGGAACCAATGGAATCACTTGTCAGATATGTAACAAGATTGGACACATAGCAAGATTTTGCAGAATGAACAATGGAGGTTATCATCATAACCCTAACCCTAGAAACTATGCAAGAAGGAATGAAAATGTAGGAAACAAAGAGAAAGGTTGTTGTAGCAATGAAGATGAAGTAAAATTTGTTAAAGGCACAAATCAAGAAGGTATATTCAGCATTGAAAGTAATCAGGAAGGTAATGTATCTGATGGTGAGAATGAATCTTTACCTAACCCTTCTTTAAGCACTTAAATTATGTAAATTTCTATAGTTTAGGAACTTAGAATTAGTGTAGAATTAGATTTTGAATGAGTTAAGTTTTGCGTAGTTAGATGAACATTTTTATGTTATACTAATGCTATGGTTAAGTGCATAAAAAAGAAATATTGTGTTTTGCGAGGTCGCAAGAAGATTTATGGTTGCAAGTTTACAAAATTAGCTTTTTGGCATTTTAGCGGCAAAAGAATTGAATGCGATGTCAGAATGACTAAATGCTAAGTATTAAAAGATTGAAATTGAAGTTATTGTGATTATCAAGTGATTAGAAGTGATCTGGAAAGCGAAGAAAGAAGTTTGGAAGTGATTTGTAGAAGTTTGAAGTGTCGATCTAGTGAAAGCCCTAATTTTGTGAATTTAAGGTATTTATCCAACTAAGATCTTGAATCAGCTTAAGTAATTAGATATAATCATGGATGTGTCATTGATTCACAACATCAAGGATAAGAAAAGACCTAGAACTAAGAAAGATCTAGTCGAACCCTCAGAAAGAGATGCTATTTTAGCTTTATCATCTGTACTAGATAGAGTTCTTCATTTAGAGAATGTTAAAAGTTATCTTGGATGCAAGTATGAAACCCTAAGGGAGAGTAATTTTAATGGTGAATATAAGAAATTGTACAAAATGGATATGTCAATGAAACAAGGTTATGAACATATAGAAAACAATGAAATCATTGAGTACTCTATGAAATATGAATTTGATGATGAGGAGTGTACTAAGATCATTTTGAGTAGGATACATAATGGTAAATTTTGGTTAGAAGACAGAGTTATAGACATAACTGCAGACCTAATTCATGATGTGACTAGTTTATCAAAAGTTGGTGCAATTCCACTGAATGAGAAAAACATGAGAAAGATTATGATTGAAAACACCAGTTCAATGTACAATGGTAGAGGTATAGTCATTAGTAAGATTAAGCAAGATGATGTAAAATATTTGTGTAAGATTTTGACAGAAAGTTCTGTGGAAGTTCTAGAGAAGATGATATGCCAGTAGGTATGGTACACATTGCTTATTTGATGTGTGTGGAGAAGAAGCCTGTGGATATGTGTGAAATTCTAAGAATACATTTGTTTGAGAATTTGGAAAAGATAAAGAAAGCTAAATACACTCACTTTAGATTTTCCTCATTGGTTACTTACATGTTCTTCCACTTACTAAGAAGATTTCCTTACACTATTGAATGGAATGATGGTGAGAATACTATGGCAAGAATCAATAAAGTTTACATGAAACATCTTATTGAGAAGGTTAATGATAGTGTAAAGTTAGTGTTGAAAACTTTTCAGAACATTGTGGTAAATAGATCAAGAATTCCTCCATCCCTAGTTGAGAAATACAAAGATGATATATGTTTTATGGCTGATACTGATTTCACTTACATTGAGGTAGTAGAACCTAGACATGAATTCATAGACCCTCTTGGCTATGAAATCTCTGAAGTTGAAACAGAAGGATATGTTAGTAGATTGTTGAAAAGTAAAGTGGATGCTCATAGGAATAGATTTGGAACATATGATGAAAAATTTGATTCAGAAAAGACACTCAAGGAAGAGAAACAATCAAAGAAGAGAGTGGAGTCTACAATAAAGAAAATTCTAAAAGAAACAGGTTTGAGTGAGTAGGAATTTGATATTGCAAGAAAGACATGCAGAAGCAATAAGGCAAAGTGAGATACTATCAGTCCCACCTTTGGCATCAAGTGCAGACCCTCAAGAACCCATTCAAGTTAAGGTAAAGGTTGAAGAACCTAAGAAGGAGCAAGAAATTAGTCAGACAGAGAAACCCTTTTCTTCAGCACCAAGCAAAAGAATGAAGGCAAGTGCTTCAAGACCGGGTAAAAGACAAAAAATAATTGTTCCACCAGTACCTAGAAGGGTTGCAGAGATAAAAGATGATGAAGTAAAAATAAAAAATAAATCATGGAAACCAAGGATAGAAAGAGTTAATGAAGATATAATGTAGCATGGAGACTATACCAAGATGAACAAATACTATGATTTATATGGATCCTCTGACAGATTAAATCTAGAGAATGCAATGGTTACACATATGATTTTGACAAACAAGAAATTTGATACTATTCATGGAAAGATACCAAAAGATTTGTACAATAGACTTGTGAGAAGAAAGATGAGAGCACAAGAAGAAGATACTAAAATGAGAGAGAATGTGATAAGATAGTTCTGTGACATAAGAGATGATGACCACCTTAAACAGATCCTCAAGCCACTTGAAACCCTATTAAGAACCAAAAGAAGAATTATACAAATAATGGGAGGTCAGTATGAACAAGTGAAGATTGAAAGTGAACAGGTAGTTGTGTAAGTGCTAGCAAACTTGGTAGCAGGAAAAGATAGCAAAGATCAATCAGTTGTAGACCTAGTAGAGAAATAGAGTTTAGAATAGGCAGAGGCAACAACAGAGGTAGTTGAAGTTGAAGATATTCCCTCTTCTTATATAAACATTGGCACAAAATCTATGGAGATTGAAGGAACAAAAGTTACTTTAGATTTAGATGATGCGGTACTCAACAGTTTGAATAACATTGTTGACAATTTGGCTTTGGGAGAGCAAGAAAAGAATATTGAAACAAAGACTACTCGAACAGAAGAGAAAATGGAAATAGATGCCCATACACCTATTGAACCACAAGAAGACATCAGTCTTACTCCTAAGACTAGAAAGGAGAAAGGAATAGGAACATTGATTGAAGATTTGAGCAAGGAGGTTGATGACAATGATCAATTAGAGTTGACTAATTCTTTGAACAAAATTATTGGAAAGAACAAGAAAGTCAAGAATTTGGAAGGTAGTCTGAAAGATTTGACTGAGAAGCTACAAAGTGTTATATCTACAAAAGTCTTTGATTCAGACCCACTTGAAAGAGAAAAGATGTTAATAAATTCTTTTGATGTTGAGTTCACTAATTTGATTGATATTGCTAAAGTTAAGGCTCAGGTAGCTTATGAAGCTGAGATGTTGCAAACTAAAAGTCAGAATATCAAAAATGACATTGACAGCCTTGACAGACACATTAAGAACTTAAGGAAACATCTTGAGACTGGAAAGTGTTTGTACATTCAGTGTACAAAATCTAAAAATATTATAATTGAGGAAGAGAAGAAGCTAAAAGAGAAGCAAGATGAAATTGTAGCAGAGACAAACTCAATGGCCAGCCCCAACATAAAGATTAGTGTAGTTGAGAAAAAGATCATAAAATTATGTGATGAGATAAGGACTTTGAATGATGAGAAGAACAGGAAAATTATTAGGATAAACATCTTGAGAGAGCATGTCTCAATCAAGTTGACTATTATAGAAAAGCAGCTAGAAGAATGTCTTACTGCTAAGACATCCTTTCAGAAGTTCAATTTTGAGTCTCTTCAAGCTTGTCAGATTATAGCATACGGATTGAGTACTTTACTCAATGTAGCAAAATCAATTAAGAAGGCATGGGAGAAAGATTTTGAGACTTGGAAGTCAGATTTTGCAGATTGTGTTGCAAGCCTATCGGCTTTGCAATAAGATAGTAAGGTAAAAAGTTCTGGCACAATTTTGTATATCCCTTTCCACCCTTTATTTTGTCATTGTTGTCAAAGGGGGAGAGATACTTAGAAAATTGTCTATATATGATAAGGAAGGATACTCATAGGGGGATTTCTATGGAGTATTATGAAGTGTTATAGATTATGTGTATATTTTGAGGAGATATAAGGATAGTATACTTATTTTATACTATGGCCACAATTTTGATACAAATTTTGAGATTTTGACTTGTACACTTAGCCAATTTTCTCATATGTTGCCACCAATGACAAAGGGGGAGATTGTTGGCAATTTGGCTAAGGTATGTACATGAATGTTGTCATTATGGAAACATATTTTCCCTATGAAGATCACATAAGCTGGAAAGTAAGTATGGAAGATCACAGACTAAAATTGTCTAAGTATAAAATAATGTTTTTGACAGAGCACCCGATACAGTTTGTTTTGGCAACATTCACTAGAGAATGATAAAAGTTTGTGCAGTTGAACATAGACTCTATGGTGTCTAAGGATACCCCATCTTAGTGTGCAAAAGATTATGGACAGTACGGAAAAAATTTATGATTGTTTGATCGATGATAGAGTTAAGCCGACAAAGCAGTTTTGAAGATAGAACTAGTAAATGAATTAAGGGATTATTTTTCTTGTCAAAATAATGACTTAATATTATAAAGAGATGACATCCTACATGTTTACTCTTGGATAAAGATATGCAAGCCAACAAGAGAAAGATATTGTGTTTGTATCTTGTATAAATAAAGATGTACCGAACATACTTGAAATGTAACATGCAATATGTAACTTGTGATAGTTGTATATTGTGATAGCAAAGAAAGTTGTTGATGCAAAGTTGTAAGAAGTACCATATTGTAATCAGTAAACATTTGTATTAATTATTTGGGTAGTGAGCTCATCTGGTAATTAGGTTTTGTATCTACAACTCCTAACAGGGTCGAGGCTTGATTAGTGGATCTTTGTGGGTACCATCCCCACTGGGGTTTTCCCTTGGCCAAGGTTTACTTGAAAACATATCATGTGTTATGAGTTCTTTACATTTACTATTATGTATGGTATTTAGTTTCTTATGCTTTAAAGTAATCTATTATATCCATAAGTGGGCAAAAGTAAAAGTTTGTGAAATACTGATTCACCCCCCCCTCTCAGTATTTCCTATTTCTAACAAGTCTAGGTTTATATAACAGATGATAGAAAGAAAGTACTAAATGCCAACCTTACATTCATTGACTCTCCTCTACTATGGGGCAACAAAACTACACAACCAAACATTTAAAACTTAAAATGGTTCTTGATTTTAAGATTTGGATAGCAATAACTTCAATCAGTTATGTTAACAAGAGATTTATTCATCTAGGCTAGTGCCTCATCCATTGGGAAAGATTTCTTAGACACAAAAGATACATAGATCAGAGAATATCTAAGATTCATAGCCATAAATACATTTTCCACAATCCTTACTACTTATAAAGAATCCTTATGTAGACAAGGGTAAACTCACATCCCATCTAGAGCATTATTTAATCCAATCCTAGATCAGAACTCAAGAATGAAGATACATACATAAACAATATGTAACGAACTAAAAAGCTCAAAGCCTACCTGACTTGACATAGAGAAGAGAGAAGAATCATATATTTGTATTAAGTATGATGAATCCTTTCTATGCATATAATCAGTCACAACAAATCATGTTTGCAAACTATGGCTTAGACCTGCAACTTTTATCTCTCATTAACAAGTGCTTAAAAAAAAATTCTTAAAACCCTGACTGAGAATAGGGCTCCAAGAAGGAGGTTCTAAACACCTAACTCCCAATGCCTTTGAATGATCATGAAAAATCCTTTTATCTCAAGCATTACAACAAGAAACTAATGATCATTCAAAGCAACAATTCAAAATCAGCTAACTCAAACAAACATTGAATGCAGACAATACAGGCTCCAAGCACATGGCTGGTGAAATCAAAAAATCATCAAACTTTGCAACTGATCTGACCATGTACCAGCTTCAAGGAAAAAATCACCACAAAAGCCCTATTAATTCCAGTTGTAGTAGAGAATGCGTGACCCACCTGTCAATCTTTCCTTGGCAGAGGCTCCCGAGGATGCAATATCATGCTAGAACAACTACCAGGATCATCTTCATAAATTCTCACCTGCAACCAAGCTAGAAATGACCAAAAATGGTCCTACATTATGGCTCTTTCAGCGCACTGTCTCCTAACCCTGTAGAAAAAACCCTTGAATCATTTGAAAATTGATGGCAATGGCCACTTGATCTATTTTTAAAACATGATCATCGATCCTATTTCTTCCCGATAGATCAGGCGGTCCAAACTATCATTTAAATCAATCAACTAAGCTTTGAAAAATCTCTGGCCTTGTCATCAGTCTCTCAACCAATTAGAAATGAGCACCTTAGCACCGCCTAGCACATCAGACCCATCGCAAAGTATCTCCCTTCAATTGGATGGTTAGCGTATGATCACATAACATGGAAAGATTCCATGCGATCATATGACCACCATAGATCTACTTGCGCTACCACCCTTTGAAAGATTCAGGCCCACTGACACATCTCTGTCACCCTTTAGCTTGGCCAATCAAAATAAAACAAATCAGCACCACCTGGCCAACGGTCCCACTACATCATTACCCTTCCACCAATGAAAATAATGCATGTCGGCTCCAATTTTTAGAGGACCCACCTTCAAATGCACTAAACTTTATGCAAGATCGACGATTAGTCACATGATCGTATAGGCCTCTAAGATTCTATGAGATCATATGACAACCATTCAGATCTTCCCTTCATTACTTTCAGCTCTGAAGATCCCGCTAACACTGGTCCCACCAAGAACCACCATATCACTATCCATATCAACCAATCATAAACGAGAATTTGTGCATACATGGTAGTGCACCCACTTCGCTTGAAACATTGTGCTAAAAAGTAAAATCGATGGCTAGTCGCATGATCACATAGAGCTAAAAGATTCTATGTGAACATATGACAATCGTTGATAAACTGAGGATTCCAACATTCAAAGTACACCAAAACATTAGAAAGATAAGGCATTAAGGACTTAGGAAATATTAATATCACCGGGCCTTTAGACTTAGGGAAAAAAAATAAATAAGACCTCCATGTGGTGATAAAAATAGAGCACATGCCTTATTAGGAACTTAAGTGATTTGAAAAAGGTAACGAAGAAATAGAAGAAGGCCAGGGCAAACTAGGGTTTTTGGATTTTGAAGGCATACAAAGGGACTTTACCCTAGCACTTAGGGTTTCTACAATTTTGACCATACTTGAACCCTAAAGATATGAAAATAATGCAGAGGGATTCAAAACAAAAACTAGGAAGACCCAAAAAACTTGAAAATTTTAGGGGGGGGGGGACAGGAAAAATAGAGAATACTACCAACAATGGCTCATACTCAGGGATGTGTATCTCCTTCAGATACAATGAGTAAGCTAGAATCTCCTGGAAGAGCAGACCAAATCAAAACTTCAACCCAAAAACAACATGACTATATAGAGGAAAACCTAAACTACTGCTCATGGAAAAGATACTTCAGGACAAGTAAAACTTTAGGAATTATCCATGAACAAGAAATTCGAAAGTACCACCAGTCAAATCCTTCTAGACATAAGAATATGTTCCCCATTTGCTTTCAATAAGATAAGGGCCCAACCAGATAGGATCAAACTTCCCATGCTTTCCTTTATCTTCCAATCTTGCATTCCACATCAGGACAAGATCATCCACTTCAAAACTTCTCTGGGTAGCCCTTTTATCAAACAGACTCTTACACTGCCTCTGCAATCTTTCATTTCTTTCATGTGCATCTCTCCTTACCTCATCCGACTAGATCAACGCATCCATTCTTACCCTCATCTCATCATCTAAATCTTCATCTTATGCCTAGATAAACTTATACATCTGCAATAGATTATTTTGAGGCAATCTAGCATTTATCCCATATACTAAATCAAAGGGAGCACAACCTATGGCCTTCTTTACAGTTACCCTGTAAGCCCACAATGCCAACCATAACTTAGAGTCCCAAGCTTTCCTATTTTTATCCAATACTCTCTTGAGAATCTTAATTAGACTTTCGTTACTAGACTCAGCCTGGCCATTTCCTTGTGGATGATATGGGGAAGAAAATGAAATGTGTATCCCATACTACTAACAAAAATCACTAAATTCTTGTGATCTAAAACACATTGCATTATCAACCACAATTACCTCTGGGCAACCAAATCTGGTAAGAATATTTTGCATTACAAAATATGTCACAACTTTGCTAGTAGCTTTTCTAGTAGGGATAGCTTCAACCCACTTGGTAAAATAGTTTTTTGCCACCAGTATATAAGAATTTACACCACTAGACTTGTTTGGAATCTCTCTAATAAAATCTATACCCCACTTCTGGAAAGGAGCCTGAACTGCAACAGGCCTGAGTGGCAAATACCCATTAAATTTTAACTTACTAGCAAATCTTTGACATGCATCACATTTTCTTACAAACTGATGTGTATCTTTAAAAATTGTAGGCCACCAGAATCCAAACCTAAGAATCTTGTGAGCTGTGGTCTTTTCCATATAGTGCCCTCCACAAACACCTTGGTGCATTTCATCTAACAAGGCTTTGGATCTCTCATGGTCTAAGCATTTTAGTAACACTCCTTCATTGCTTATCCACCATAATTTACCATGTATAATAGCATATCTTGTAGATTGCAACTTGACAGTTCTCCTTTTGTTTTCATCCATTTTAGGGGGAAGGACCAATTTCTGCAAGTAACCAATAACATCCTTGTACCAGTCATAGTAATCCATATCACAAATATATGGCCTTTGTTTTTCTTCTAACATATTTACATGATTGGCAACTAAGTTGCTTTGTGCCATTAACTTTGCAAGACCTAAGCCTCTTATCAAATTTTTAACCTAAATGTCAATGTTAAATTCTTGGATCCTATTGATCCATCTACATCTTTTCCCTGAAACCTCTTGTTGTACCAATATATCCTTAACTGTAGCACTAGGAACATAAGAAACCACCTTAGCTCCTACAAGGTAACATCTAAAAGCCTTGACTACTTTGACCAGGGCATAAGCCTGCTTCTCAGTAATGTCATATTTTAGTTCTGTTGCTTGTAGGGATTTGCTAAAAAATGATATGGGTTGTTCATAACCATCTGAATTCTTCTGCAATAAAACTGCTGCAACTATATGACAAGAGGCAAAAGAAAAAATCTGCATGGGCTTACCATAATGAGGTGTTCTTAAAACCTGGAGCATCTTTGATGGCTTTTTTGATACTTCTAAAAGATTCATCTGCTTCTTCATTCCATTCAACCTTTTCCTCTTTTTTCAACATTCTAGAGATGGGGATACTAATTTCTACAAAATTTGTAACAAATCTCCTTAGAAAGTCGACCTGCCCAAAGAAGGATTGTATTCCTTTAACATTTCTAGTTGGGGAAAGCCTATCTATAGCCATAACCCTCTCAAGGTCAATCCTCACTCCATCCTTAGACACAATATGTCCCAAGAGTTTTCCTTCCACAACACCAAAAGCACACTTTTTTGGATTCAAAGAAACCCCATATTCCAAAGCCCTGATAAAAATCTTCTCAAGATGCTCACAATGCTGATTCTCCTTATCTAAATATGCTATGAGATCATCTTGATATACTACCAAAAACTTGTTTATAAAGTCTACAAAGGCCACATCCATTGCTCTTTGAAAAGTAGCTCCAACATTTGTCAAACCAAAGGGCATTATAACATAAACATATGTTCCCCAGTGGGTAGTAAATGCAGTCTTAAACTATTCTGACTCCTTGACCATGACCTGATTATATCCAGAGAAACCATCCATCATGGACATTAGCTCTAATCCAGTAACCCTCTGCAGCATATTTTCCATGTTAGGCAAACCATAATTATCCTTCAAAGAATTGACATTCAAATTTCTAAAATCAACACACAACCTAATGTCACCATTCTTTTTTCTAACTGGAACCAAGTTTGACACCCAAGTAGAATGTCTGACAGGTTTGATGATCCCAACGTCTATCATCTTTTTGAGTTCATCCTACATTTTTGGTGCCAAGGTAGGATTCACAGGTCTTAATTTTTTCCTAAAAGGTTTGGTACCTTCTTTCAGTGGTATCTCATGTTGGAACAAATCTTCTCTATAGGCTTTCAAATCATCATAAGACCATGCAAAAATGTGTCTAAATTTTTTGAGAAGTTCAATCACATTTTTTCTAGCTCTTGGGGACAAACACCTACCTATATAAACATTTTTGGGTACTTGACTTGTTCCTAGATTTATTTCCTCCAAATCATTGATCTTATCAACAAATTTAGTAAAACAAGCCCTTTCTTTATTGTCAAATGCCCTCTCAAGAGCAACCAATCCCCTTGGGACCCTATTTGACTTCAATTGCAAAACTTCCTTCCCAAGAACATTTTCTTTCCCATTTCTGATGTCAACATAAGTGCTAAAATCCATCTCCTGACCACCAAAATGAGACTCACACTACAAGAAGCTTAGTATATCCTGATCATCAGAAAATACTTGCCAATTTT
Organism: Chamaecyparis obtusa; assembly: GCA_027943335.1. NCBI lineage: Eukaryota > Viridiplantae > Streptophyta > Pinopsida > Cupressales > Cupressaceae > Chamaecyparis > Chamaecyparis obtusa. Next base: position 6,448 of record BSBK01009462.1, on the reverse strand, counting down.
CAACATTGTCTGGGATAGAAGGCCTAGACATAAACTCAATTTTGGATATCCCTACAAAAGTGATATCCTCTAGCCTTAGTGCTATGTTTTCCAATAAATCAGCCATCCTATTTTGGCTTCTATCCACCCAATCAATACCAAAAACACTAAAACCTTCAATTTCATCCCAAACAACATTCCTATATTGTTTCAGTCTTTGATTCTTTGATGCATACTTCGATCTAATCTAAGAGATTACTAACTCAGAATCACCAATCACCCTAAGATGTTTAATCCCATGTCTTAATGCTAGTCTCAAACCAATCATTAGGGCCTCATATTCAGCAACATTATTTGTGCAAGGAAACAAGAGAGTGAAAGAAAACTTAAAAGTTTTACCATTTGGGGATATCAACAGTACTCCTACTCTAGCACCTTCTTTTGAACTTGCTTCATCAAAATATAAAGTCCATAAGACATTACCTTCTACCATGTTATCCTCATCATCAGCCAGAAGGACAGGCTTGACCTTTTCTTGCACCCCTTTCTCCTAAACTTGGAAAGAACCAATGTTAGTGTCCACAAAAAAATTCATGTTATCATCTTCATTCTCCTCAATCATATGTGTAGTTATAGTTTCCCTTGACACCTTCACACTTTCTCCTCCAATATTAAAAGTAGCAAAAGACAAGTCACACTGGATACTTCCTCCCATAGAAGCACTCCATCTCCTAGATAATAGCACCCCATACTGTGGAGGGATATCAACCACTAGAACACTCATGGTTAGCTACTTGTCAGGAAATGCTACTAATTTATAAGGCAAAGCCTTAATGGTACCAATAACTTGAACCTCTCTTGAGTCCATAGCTTGGCATCTTCCATGAGGTGTATCAACTTTAAGTCCCAGTGACTTCATGATCTCTATAGGCATACTAGTATTTGATGCTCTAGAATCAATCATGCAATTCTTCAATAATTTTCCATTTATCATAAGAGACAAAAAGAAAGGATCAATTGTCCCTGATGCAGTATTTGCAACATTTGCATCCAAATATATCTAAGGAATCTTAGAGATGATTTCTTCATTTTTACTATCAAGTGTGTCATCTAAAGAAGCCACATGCTTATCACTTCTACTCATCCCTTGGACTTTTGTAGAAGAGGTACCATTTACCCAATCCAAAGCCTTCACCTTGTGCTCTTCTATCCTCATCATTTCCAAAAGTGGAACTTTGATAGTCCATTTGTGAAAGCAATTTAGTCATATCAATGGGAACATACTTTTGGTCATCCATGTCCCCTTTAAAAATAGTGACATCTTTATCCTCTATTCGGACAATCAAGTCAAATTTATCTTTTTGTAGAGACACATCTTCCTTCTGGGGTATGGGAAAAACTACTTCTAATGTCCTTGCTTTACCCTTAGGTATTGCAATAGGCCCAATCTTCTTTTTTATTTTTCACCTGACTAACCACATCAAAACCTTTCCCCTTTTCCTCAGGCTGTTGTGTACTCCTTTCCGATCTCTTGATAAACATGCTACCCGATTTACTAGCTATATTTCCAACTGTCCTATTTCTCAAATTGTAATAGCTCTTGGCTTGAGTGACCATGTCTATAGTGATTTGAGAAATTTCCTCATCAGAAGGTCACCTTAAGGAAACATGCTCCTCACATTTCACTGCACCACATCCAACATCATCAAATTCTTCCTCCCCTTCATCATAGAAAACTTGCTAATGGAAAACCTCACTTCTAGATTGAGAGCCCACAACATCTTTATTCTCAATCTCATTAGTGGAGTCAACCTCATCCCACACATGTGAAGAATTCATTGCATAGCCATTCTTATCATATTGCTCATCTTGTTCTTGGTTCTCAGATAGATTCAGGGCAACAACATAGTATTCTAGACTGTGAGGAGATTGACAAGCAACACACCATGGGATATCATCACTCATATTAACTGAATTTCTCTGCAAAGGATCAAGAATCCTATCATTGGGCCTATCCCTCTTAGCTGGAAAAATGGGCTTGCCATCCTTCCACTGAGTATTGTATGGGTAATTTTGCATTCTTGGCTGCCAGCTAAAATTATTAGAAGTTGACCAGTCATTAGTTATAGCCCTATTGTTTCTTTTTTCATTAGGCCTCAGAACCTCTAAAGCATTTAGGATCTATTTTAGATTATCCTCCTCTTTGGGTTTAAAGTTTTTAGACCTTCCCATCTCTTTTTTATTTTGTACTTGAGGCCTACAATCATCTCTTCTCCCCAATTTTCCTAATATTCTTCTATTACTCTCTATGTTAATAGCCAACTTGTAAGCCTCCCCAAGATTTCTAGGGTTCTTATCCCTTAAAAGATACCCCATCTTTGCATCAAAAGAATTTAAGTATGTCACAAGACACACCCTATCATCTAATCTAATAACTTGTAGGAGCCTATGCATAGCTTTTTGGAATCTTATATTAAATTCAAGAACATCTTCATTATGATTTTTCTTTATGTTATTGAATCATTCAAAATAAAACCCTCATTTGTTTTATCACCATAATGCTCCTTGAAACAATTCTTAAATTCATTCCAAGACCCTATACTGGCATGGGGCAATCCTCTAAACTAGTCCGTAGCATCTTCAGTCAGAGATTGTACAAATAACTTCATTACAACATCATCAGGCTTAATATTATAATCATCTATTACATCAATAAAGTTCTTTAGATGTTCCTCACATGTGATGACATTGTTTCCAGCAAATTTAGGGAGCTTCTTTCTAATTTCATCAGGAATTACATTAGGATAACCAAGAATACCCAAAAAGATAAGTTGTTTGTACCTTTCATGAACATGACCTCCTTCAGGTGGATCCATTCCTTGAGATGTAGATGTCCTTGTGTTTCAAACAACAAAAATTTTAGCAGCACCCAATGATGGGATGTCTTTTGTTGAGTTGCAAGGTTACCATGATTGCCACCTTGTCCCAAAGAAGAAACAACAACATTTGAAGGTCCTAAAGTATGCTTGAGAAACTCAATCTTCTTCCTCATTTCTGTTGCAGTAGCCTCCAATTCTACTTTCTCAAGTTCTTCGGCCCATATTGCTTTCTCCTTTCTAGCCTTCTCAAGATCTGCATCTAATCTCAACTCTTAATCTAAAGGATCCTCATCATTAACATGTTCATTGATTGTAACTCCAACAGCTCTTTGTTTTCCTTTATCTCTAGGTCTAGTTATCTCATACATCTTCTACACAATAGGTCATTCCTCTGTTCTTTCAGGCTCTGGGACATAATTAATTGCCTCCAAATCTAATAACTGTCTCTTTAACTATTCAACCCTTATCATGGCCTATCTTAATTTGTCCTCTTTATGTTTTTCTCTTTGCTATCTGCTAGCAACCTGTTCTTGGACTCTTCTTTCCAACTCATAAAATTCTTCAAAAATTTCTTCTAATTCCAGGAGAGTAGTCTCAGATTCAACATCTCCCACTTGAAACTGGTCCCCATATTGGTTCAACCCCAAATCAATAGCCTCTTCATATTCTGAGACATTTTCTTCTTGACCCAACTTGATTTGATTTTCTTGTCTTGTATCCTCTTTATGTTTCCAAGTATTAGACATTTTTTTTTTTCTTCCCTCCCTTGTCTGACTAGGCCTAGAAGTGCTTGGAAGACCTTCTTCCAATCTATCTTCAGGATGCTCCTTTCTCGTAAGACCTAGTACCTCTATAACTCATCTTATAATAATCTGTTGACTAGCACTACTGCAAAGATGTTTGAGTCACCACCCAAGTATATTGGGAATATTAAAACACTATTTCCTCACTGACAAGTATCCTAATGAGTTTGACAAAACAAGGGGCAAGAATAACCCTATGTTTCCAATGATGACCTACTAGTTATTATAGACTTGTGTAACATTTCCCCAGTAGAGTCGCCATCTTGTTGGTGTTTCAAAATGGCTTATGCTCTTAGGCTACCAATATACCCTCAGAAATATTTCAGGAGTGGTTAGTTCCAAAATGTAGAAGGATCTTAGGGTAATTGGACCAACTATAGGGACAAGACTACCCTCTTCACTTCTAGCTTTGCAAAACCAAGGTGGGTGCACCTAACCCAATGAAAACTATACCTCACACACCAAATTTTGGGTTTATATAACAGATGATAGCAAGAAAGTACTAAATGCCAACCTTACATTCATTGATTCTCCATTATTATGGGTAACAAAACTACACAACCAAAGATTTAAAAGTTAAAATGATTCTTGATTTTAAGATTTGGATAGCAATAACTTCAATCAATTATGTTAACAAGAGATTTATTCATCTAGGCCAATGCCTCATCCATTGGGCAAGATTTCTTAGACACAAAAGATACACAGATTAGAGAATATCTAAGATTCATAGCCATAAATACATTTACCACAATCCTTACTGCTTACAAAGAATCCTTAGCTAGACAAGGGTAAACTCACATCCTATCTAGAGCATTATTTAATCCAATCCTAGATCAGACTCAAGAATGAAGATACATACATAAACAATATGTAACAAACTAGAAATCTCAAAGCCTACCTCACTTGACACATAGGAGAGAGAAGAATCATATATTTGTATTAAGTATGATGAATCCTTTTTGTGCATATAATCAATCACAACAAATCATGCTTGCAAACTATGGCTTAGACCTGCAACTTTTATCTCTCATTAACAAGCATTGAAACAAAATTCTTACAACCCTGACTAAGAATAGGGCTCCAAGAAAGAGGTTCTGAACACCTAACTCCCAATGCCTTTGAATGATCATGAAAAATCCTTTTATCTCAAGGATTGCAACAAGCAACTGATGATCATTCAAAGTAACAATTCAAAATCACCTAACTCAAACAAATAGTGAATGCAGACAAGATAGGCTCCAAGCACATGGTCGGTGAAATCAAAAAATCATCAAACTTTGCAGCTGATCTGACCATGTACTAGCTTCAAGGACAAAATCACCATAAAAGCCCTATTAATTTCAGCCACAGCAAAGAATGTGTGACCCACCAGTCAATCTTTCCTTGGCAGAGGCTCCCAAGGATACAATATCATGCTAGAACAACTACCGGGATCATCTTCATAAATTCTCACCCACAACCAACCTGGAAATGACCAAAAATGGTCCTGCATTATGGCTCTTTCGGTGCACTATCTCCTAACCCTGCAAAAAAACCCTTGAATCATTTGAAAACTGACAGTAATAGACACTTGATCTATTTTTAAAACATGACCATTTATCCTATTTCTTCCTGATAGATCAAGCGGTTCAAACTATCCTTTAAATCAGTCAACTAAACTTTGAAAAATCTCGGCCTCATCATTAGTCTCTTAGCCAATCTAAAATGAGCACCTCAGCATCATGTAGCACATCGGACCCACCACAAAGTATCTCCCTTCAATTAGATGGTCAACGTATGATCACATAGCATGGAAAGATTCCATGCGATCATACGACCACTGTAGATCTACTTGCACTACCACCCTTTAAAAGAGAGCCCACTGACACGTCCCTATCACCCTTCAGCTCGGCCAATCAAAATAAAACAAATCAGCACCACCTAGCCAATGGTCCCACTACATCATTACCCTTTCACCAATGAAAATCATGCATGTCAGTTCCAACTGCCAGAGGAACCACCTTCAAATGCACTAAGCTTTATGCAAGATCGACGGTTAGTCACATGATCGCATAGGCCTCTAAGATTCTATGAGATCATACGACAACCATCAGATCTTCCCTTCATTCTCTGAAGATCCCACTGACACTAGTCCCACCGAGAACCGCCATATCACTATCCATATCAACCAATTAGAGATGAGCATTGTGCATACATGGCAGTGGACCCGCTTCGCTTGAAATGTTGTGCTAAAAAGTAAGATCGATGGCTGGTCACATGATCGCATAGAGCTAAAAGATTCTACATGAACATACGACAACCGTCGATCAACTGAGGATTCCAACATTCAAAGTACACCGAAACATTAGAAAGATAAGGCATTAAGGACTTAGGAAATATTAATATCACTGGGCCTTTATACTTAGGGAAAAAATAAAAATAAGACCTCCGCGCGGTGATAAAAATAGAGCACATGCCTTATTAGGAACTTAAGTGATTTGAAAAAGGTAACGAAGAAATAGAACAAGGCCAGGGAAAACTAGGGTTTTTGGATTTTGAAGGCATACAAAGGGACTTTACCCTAGCACTTAGGGTTTCTGCAATTTTGACCAAACTTGAACCCTAAAGATATGAAAATAATGCACAGGGATTCAACACAAAAAACTTCAAAATTTGGGGGGGGGGGGATAGGAAAATAGAGAATACTACCAACATATTGTATCATTGATAGTTGAGACTTTTTTAAAAGGAAATAGAACAAAGAATGATTTTTATTTATTTTCTCTATTTTGATCCCTAAGTGGTTGC